>BSAI01000073.1:19480504-19616964 GCA_036245035.1 Adrianichthys oophorus | reverse complement strand
CTCTCTCTCTCTCTCTCTCTCTCTCTCTCTCTCTCTCTCTCTCTCTCGCCCCCTTTCCATCTCCTCTACTGCAACATAAGGCTAGGCTAGTAACATAAGGCTAGGCTACAGACTGTTGTGAGTTGCTTCCCCTGGTGTTTCCCTGCCATGCCCTCAGTCCCACTGTAATCATTGGAATGGGCAGCCTGTATTAGAAGAACTGCATCATTTTTATTCCTGAGAACATATTAGATGGCTTTAAATGTATTTTTTTAACTTTAGGTTTTTACTGGTTTTGAAGAGTTATAATCAAGTCCCCATTTTAAGAGGTCATATGGCACAATATTGGTAGGATTGATTTGATTTCTCATATCCAAAAGGTGGTCCCCAACCTTTTTTCAGACCATGGGGTGGTTTAATTTCAGATAATATTTTAATGGACTGGCCTGTACAAGACTAAAATAAAATTCTCTGAACTTTTGATGTTAAAGATTAGGTTAATCCTCTGTCAAAGGAGTGAAACAATCAAACACCAAATGTAGTCTTGTTTGGCTTTTAAGGTGCAATGGATAAATACAAAATAAAATTAAAAAACGCTTACTAAAACTGGTATTTTCTAAATACAATAATTACCGGTAATCCACCATTTTAGCAACTGTATTAGCTGCGTCCTCATAACATTAGACAGTTGGTTGCTTTATTTTTCCGGGCAGGCTTGGTATGTGGGAACAACTGTCGCAATAAGTCCATATTTTGAGTATGGACTCCTGGTCTGTTAAATGCAACTTTCCTTTATTTTGAATTTGAAGGCTCTTCTGCCGTTTTCTCGTTTGCTCTTTTATGTGAAAAAAAACTTTCCAAATATGTTTGTTTTTTGTTAACGTTGCTTGCTTGGGGGTTTCAATTTAGCGGTTGGTGCAACCATGATAACAAAGTAGTAAATGTAATTTTGACATATGAATAAGCGACTTGACATGTTAAAAATGCGTCGGCTGTGATGGAAAACTCAGTAGTTGTCCAAAATGCCATTTCCTTCAGAATCGAATTATGAATAAAACTTAAAAATCAAGGTGTTTTTTTTTTTTTCTTCTGTGGCTGGCACCAGCTTTCCCACGGACTGGTACCGGTCTGCAACCCAAGGGTTTGGGACCACTGCCCATGAAAAACCTTTATAAATGTTAGCAAAACCTGTACGCTGCTCACATTTTACAGTAACCAGACAGTAAGGGGTTAGTTAGATGAAACACACAAGTCCTAATGACAGTCAATTCCCTTAATACCACTTTTTAAGGCTGAAATTACCCACTGGTGTTTCAGATGAGAAGATGCAATATTTTAAAGACCAAGTGTTTTACCCCTTATAGATGTTCTCACCTGGTCCTGATCTTGGTTTTAATCGCTTTTTAATGATCCCATTAAAGGGAAGCAGTCCTTCACGCCACAGTGGCTAACGCATGAAAACTGCAGCCGGTCATGGGGCGGCCTTATCTGAGCAAAATCTCATCATAGATGTTGATTCAAAGTTAGGAAAAGGCGAGGTTTTCTATGGGAGTAGTTGGTCCATTTGGTGGTGTCATCGTTGAACTTTTTCTCATGTAGCCTTTCCCTCGGATGGAGACGATTGTGCGTTTATCTTGGAAAACGCAGCTTTTTTTGCTGCCAGCAGAGAGGGAGCGAAGCGGAACTGACCACAGTGTGGGTTTCATATTTTAAAAAGAGTCAGTAAAAATGTTTCACTGTGGGTTCTTGTGATCAGGCGTTGCAGCAGCAGAACTTACCGGCCCCCGTTACAGATTAGATAAGCGAGAAGTGCTGAATCTGTTCTGTACGATGCCTCGGCTGTTGAAGTCAGTTCCCCAGTTGGTGGAAGTGCTGATGGAGCAGAACTGATTATTGGTATCATGCAAACACACTGGCTGCTAATTATACCACCATACTTATTGGAGTTGAAGAATAAAAGGCTTTCAAGATGATTTCAAGTCCCCCCTTCAGTCAAATACAACAAATCTGGGTGTTTTCAAATGTGATATACTAGTTTTCTTCTGGAGAAAGTTTCAGCTTGATGTGTTTTGATTTATTTTAATGTTAAACCATGTGCTTTGTCATGGCTATATGAGTCATTTTCTGATGTAATCGCCAATTATCTTGTTTGTTTATTGTTATTATTTGTTTATTGTTATTTTCGCTGTTTTCTAGCCATTGTGCCAGCGGGTCCCTGTCCGCCTCAGTGTGCGTCTGCAGCAATCCTACGCTGCCACTCGCACATCAGATGAAGATCGCTCCTGGACCGGTCAGGAGAGTCTGGCTGAGGATGATCCTGAAATGTGGGCTCTCCTGCTGAAGGAGAAGGACCGGCAGTGCCGGGGTTTGGAGCTCATTGCTTCTGAGGTACAGCAGCTGCACTATGGCAGTCAAGGGTTTTCTGAAGCAATTCCTCTTTTGTTCTAATATTTGAAGTTTTTGTGGGATGTTACTCTTTTGACATTAAGACATTAAGATTTTTTTTTTTTTTGCCAAGACCATTGTTTTATTCACAGTGAGGGATTAATTACTTTTGTCTATGAATTATATTGATAATGATATTGATAATTTTTGCTTGAAGTGTTTTAATTTATTAAATATCTTGCTTACAATTAAAAAAAAAAAACTTTTTTTGTTTTTTTTTAAAGAATTGAATGCCCATTTTTGCTGAACAAAAGGAGTCCCCTTCTTTGACATTGTGTGAGATTGAGTTTTGCTAATAGGAAGACAGAAAAAGGTTTTGTGCTTGGCTTGAGGTCTCTCCTTCTGTTCTGTTTAGTGGTATATCTGTATATCAGCTCGTCCTCCACACAGCCTTATCGCTTTAGTGTGAGATTAAACTGATATCTTCATTCTACCTCCTCCTTAAGTCGCGCTTTAAAGGAACATCCCAGGACAGTCAGGTAGACCCACCTTGAATGAGAACACAGACATCTCTGTACGAGGCCATCTACAGACACACACACATGCACACACTGTGAGACAAGTGCATTTTCTTTCCTAATATATGCACACTTGTCTGCACACTTGACAGACAGAAGCAGAAGAAAGCTGTCACTGGAGCTGTTATCTCCCTTGATCTCCCCTTTGCTCTGAGGTGAAGCATTAGCATAAACACTCCGATACAGCAGACTCACCGAGCAGCTGAAGGAGAGAGTAAAGAAGACGTTTGTCTGTGTACATTTATGTTAGATCTTCTCATCAGTGGATTCATAAATGTTGGTTGTTATGGAGGCTGTGGCAAATTATAAGTGTTGTAGCATGAGAAAAAAAAAGTCTAGGCTATTTTCATATACGCACTAAACTTTTAAATCTTTTTAAGAGGTGATGATAGGTCAGAGTATATATCTTTTTATTACTTTATTCATTATGACAAATATTTTATCTGTCAAAATGGAACTTAAAAGTAAGTACATTTGAATCATGGAAAGGGACATGCATCCTCCCCGGGTTCTTATTTTTATACACATTTACCAAATATGTGGGAAAAAAAAACTTTATTAAAATAGTTTCTTGGCAAAAATGTCAGTTTGGAATTGATTGAACTTTTGCCTCTTGACTGTAACAGGTAGCACATGAAGAAAGATTCATTACGCTGTGTTTTGTTCTCAAGCAGTGAATCAGGAAGAACAGAGTGAAGTGCAGAGTGTTAGTCTATCCAAGTCCAGAGGTTCAATACTTTAATGATTACTTCTACCTAAAGGAGGGATTTCTCAACATCAATTAAAACACTTTAATTTGCTGTCCTTGTCCCTTCTGTGCTCTCACGTCATTGATCCAAGTGTGCATTTGTTTGTGTGTGAATTTTCATCGCAGAATTTCTGCAGTCGAGCTGCTCTGGAAGCTCAGGGCTCCTGTCTAAACAACAAATACTCTGAAGGTTACCCGGGGAGAAGGTGAGTCCTCTTTCTGCCACACTCCAGCTCACAGATCCTTCTTTTACGTAGTAGTTGAAAAATTCCCAACAAACGTGATAAGAATAAATTAGTTTATCTTAACCAGATAACAATAGCCTACATTTAAATTGCATTCACATTGCCTTCAGCAACGCACGTTCAAGCGACCACTTTCATTGAAAACTCAATGTAATTGTGCATTTTGGGCTTCTGCATTCAAAACTCTCGAACTGAATAATTGCAGTTTGTGCCAGGCTGGAATGATATGACATCAAGTCTTTTATATCAGCTGTGAAATTTAGAGCCTGGAGCAAGATTTGCGACAGATGCCCCGCTTTGACAATTCACACCAAGCCTCTTCCAACTGTAGGTGGCGGACATGCGCTAGTATCAGGTAGCAACAGTTCGGTGTGAAAACTGTGCTAAACACAAGTACAAGAACACGCTTTTAGTGTCACATGCTCAGTGTGAACATAGCATTAGACTAACCACCAAGTGTGTGCGTCTCCTTTCCAAAGAAAATGACCAAGTTATACGAGCTAGAAGTACCTACTTTTTATTTTATTTTGAAAATTTAACTTGATTGTTAATATTTAGTAACAGTAAAAAAAAATAAAAGCTTTAATGCTTTAGAACTGTCATTGTCTGATGCTGTTTGATTCTGTTATACAAGTCTTATAAATATTTCACTTTTTTTTTTTATTGTTATACCAGCCTCCCTTCCCCAGTCCCACTCATCTGCTGCCTTATACTTGATTGTAATGTAATGAAAAGGATATCACTGAATCGGAGCCTTTGTGTGTGCTATCCATGTGCTGGTATTTCTCCAGCACTTTCATTGAAATGCTTTTTTTTTATTCATTTGTACTATTTTTCCTCAAACATCTCCTCATAAACAATCCTTGTTGTTGTTGTACATGTGATAAAGAAGCTCCAACACCTTTTGTGTTGTATGTATTGCTTTTGACTTTTAATTTGAATCATCTTGTCTCGTCTCTAGTTGTTGCTCACAGCAAATTGTTTGGCTAATTAGGTGAAGAAGATGGGTTTTAGTTTGTCACTCATAGCTTTGATCGTTCAAACCTCTTTTTTTCTCTGCCAGATAAATAAAGTAAAGACCTTTGGTTAAGTTGTCTATCCCTAAGGACCCAAGAGGCTATGCATAACCAGACACAGAACTAGAGCAATTTAAAAACAGGTATTCCCATGTGGAGCTGATGGTAAAGGGGTTGCAGACCCACAACCCCAACTATTGCATTTATATTCTTGGCAGAAATGCATCCAGTTTTCATCCAGTTAATCCTAATGTTATCTGGATGTAAGACTGTGTAAGCAATTTTACTGCAAATCCTTTACAAGAAAAACAAAAGACTAAGTTAGTTGATGTAGAAAAATTGTTTTACCTTTCATTTATTTCCTTGTAGACTTTTTATATTTACTTTTTTATTTTTGCAAACCTTCCTTTAGATATTACGGTGGAGCAGAAGTGGTTGACCAAATTGAGCTTCTTTGTCAAAAGCGAGCCCTGGAAGCCTTTGACTTGGACCCAGAAAAGTGGGGCATCAACGTTCAGCCATACTCTGGTTCTCCAGCCAACTTTGCAGCCTACACAGCCGTTCTAAACCCCCATGACCGAATCATGGGACTGGACCTTCCTGATGGAGGACAGTCAGTTATCCCCTTTTCTCTTTTTGATCTTTTCACCATCACCTTTTTCTAATGTCTTCTAACTTTTCAAAGCTGTTCCTGTCTTTTTTGGTGGTTAGCACCATTGTTGGTCCTGGAGATCCTGAAAAGCTTCATATATTTATTTCATACTTAAGTTTGATTCAAATAATGTCATCTGTGTTGACCTTTTTTTTTTTTCCTCCTAGTCTAACCCATGGATACATGTCCGATGTTAAGAGGATCTCTGCAACATCCATCTATTTTGAATCCATGCCTTACAAGTTAAATGTAAGGAATGTCTCTTTTCTGTTTTCATGTTTAATTATTGTTCACAGTTTTTGAAACGTCATTGTTTTGATGCTAAAAAATGTTTTTTATACATTAAAAGCTAACTTTTTCAGCTCTGTTACTTTGTACATACGTCAGTTAGAGAAAACCTTTTTTGGAATGACGAAAGGAGGTTTACCCCCTTTAGAACCCGACTCAGACCGGTTGGAGTCTGAGAAAACAGGAAAGAAGGAAACACAAAAACTGGAACATCTTTTTGTAGGATAAAAGAAATAAGTTTGTCTCTGGATGAAAACGAACAAATACAGAATCCATGGAACATTTGGAACTGGGTCGTGGGGGCAGCAGTCTAAGCAAAGATACCCAGACGGTCCTCTTCGCAGCCACTTCCTCCAGCTCCTCCAGGGATGGGAATCCAAAGGTTTTCAAAGCCAACAGAGAGATGTAGTCTCTTTAGTGTGTCCTGGGTCTTCCCAGAGATTTTCTCCTGGTGGAACATACTATTAACACCTCTCTTGAAAGACATCCAAACCAGATGCCCGAGCCACCTCTTCTTTCAATGTGGAGGAGTTCTAGATCCGATAACGTCACCCAGATCGGGCTCCACTATAGAGCCAGGCATGGGGTTGGGGCTCTCAAGCAAGGATCTGATGGTCAGGGCCCTTCTCACAGGCCCAGCCCGAAGGGTTAATGTGGAATCACTCCCATGTGAGCCCATCACCTGTAGGAGAGCTCAAAAGAAGCTGGTGCAGTGTGCTTTGTGTAGCTGCTGTCAGGGTAGGGTGTCTGGACCCAACCTCCCGTCATGGAATCCCTGAAACATCTAAAATTTATGTTGCATTCACATCGGATGCAATTTGCATGTCAGGGTGTCGAGTTTCAATGTTAGGTCAATGTACAGACCTGATATGAAACATGAATAGCGTCCAGTGTGAATGCATCATAGTTACCACTTATATACAGTACTTATGTAAACATTCATATACACTAGGGATTACGCAATTCTCAGTTTAAAACCAAACCCTATGTTACACCATTAAAAGGAATCGCAGAGAAAATGAAGCACTGCATCCCTGCTGCATACCAGCAAATAATTTATGTACAAAGTGTCAAGAAATTGTGCTAAATTTAAGGATTTCTTATGTTGTATTGCATTACACCAGGCTTAGAATGAGCTAACTGAAAGGTTTTTCTTCATTGTTACATCTTTATTAGCATTTTTTCCCCCAAATTTTTTTGAACTACACACATCATACATCGAACCAAAACTCAACAATAACCCAAAACTTGAAGTTTGAACCAAATTGTGGGGAAACTGACGCCTTACATCCCTACTATACAGATTCAGGTTCTCACTCATACGTTATAAAAAATAATCTGTTGACTTTTTATGCAAAGTAGATTAAAGGGTTTATGGTATATTAATTGAATTTGAGGCTTTCACTGTAGTTTGGTGGCTCTTGTAGGAGCTGACAGATGGCATGGAGAGCGTGCATGTCCAAACCTGCTGATGTATGGGCAGGCAGAACCGCTCTGCGAGAGAGATAATGGGAAATCGACATGCTGGCCAGCAACACTGGCCCTGTCTTCACAATGAGCTAGTTGATGGAACGAAGGGGCATCTATAGATGTGCTCTCTAGATGAAAGATGATCAGATTGTATAAATAAAGCTTTTCCTCCTTTTTCTACTGCTTTCTTTGTTTCTGATGCCCTTATTCTTGGTTCTTGTTTGTTTTGGAGGGTTAAAATGTAGTGAAGTGGCACATATTCTGTGAGAGTTAGTGGTCAGCGTTATGGATTAACTAACATGTTTCCCAAATTGCCTGGTTTATTGAAAGGAGCAGAGAGTCTTGACACCAGCCTGATCTGTTCAGCCTCATTACTGCAGCTGAGCAGACCCCTGAAAGGTTGAATTAGGATAAGTAGGGGTGCATTACTGAAATTGCTCCATCTTTCTCCATAATATGATAGGTGTAAATTTATACCTAAAATAGATCCCATTTCCCTTTAAAGTCAGCCCGAGTGCTTGAGTTGCAGCTGCTTCAAATTAGCCTCACCTGGAAAAAAAACATCACTTCTGTGTAGATGCTTCTTGATCTTCAGACATCTAACAATCCTTTTTCATCTTCCCACCTTTCCTTTTTCCTTGAACCCTGCACTTCCGCTAATCTTATGTTCCTCTCCCACTTGCTATTCTTTCTTTCCTCTTGTATCCCCTCTTTTTCTTCTTGCAACGCGTCTCCCTTTTTGTAGCCTGCAACAGGACTCATCAACTACGAGCAGATGGAGATGACGGCCAAGCTGTTTCGGCCCAAGCTGATCATTGCTGGCACCAGTGCCTATGCCCGCCTCATTGACTATGCCCGCATCAAAAAGGTGAAAGGAGACCCCTCATAAACAAACAGAGCAGTTGAAATCTTGTTGCCGGCTTTCTGCACATCAGAAGAGGCACACATCTCTTCCCTGTCTATAACACTAGATGATGGACCTGTGAATTTATTTACTCTAGTATTACATGTGATGGTATTTCACCTTTTTTTATTAACATAGGAAGAACTGTCATTAATTATACAGCATCATTTTTAACTTATCAACATGACCATTTTAGCCCTTTTTTCCTGTTTTGTCAAATAAATCTACAGATCTTCATATATGAGAGAAACTGAGAATGTCGTGATAACTCGTGTTGATTGGAATGTCATAAAGACTCTGCTGGTCATCTGCCAGCAAGAGTTTGGATATTAACAGGCTATTTATTGCTACTTTCCTTTCTCAGAAAATGCTGGCAGGCAGAAGCCTGGACTTATTGCCATAATATTTAGGGCTCTTCAGTCTGTCTCACTGTGTGATTAAACCTTCTGAAGCATCTTGTGCTTTTGCTGGACATAACAAACAGGTGCATAGCTAGTTATCAATACATTTAAATGCTACTGTTGGATTTTTTTTTCTTAATAAATTAAGGTCAAATAGAACATTTTTTTATTTAAATTTAGTATTTTTGTTTAGTTTATGCCAATAAACTTAGTAAAAGGTGTTTCTGCTCTAAAGTTGAATGACTTCTAAGCAATTACTTATGGAGTTTTCGAATGCTTTCTACTATTTTTTTTCTGGCACAGCTTTGTACTGATATTAATGCCTACATGCTTGCTGACATGGCTCACATTAGTGGCCTTGTGGCAGCTAAAGCTGTCCCCTCCCCCTTTGACCACGCCGACCTGGTCACTTCCACCACACACAAGTCCCTCAGAGGAGTCAGGTAGGAACAGTGGCTATGACCCTTAAAGTCCAAATGGAGTCAGAGTATACCAATTCAAGGTAAAAAAGTCTTTGTTAGCTAATGGCTCTTGTCTGCAGGGCTGGACTCATCTTTTACCGCAAAGGGGTGCGCTCAGTGGACAAGAAAGGGAAGGAAATCCTGTATGACCTGGAGGACAGGGTGAACTTCTCCGTTTTCCCCTCCTTGCAGGGCGGACCTCATAACCACGCCATTGCTGGTGTGGCCGTGGCACTCAGACAGGTCATTTCAGCTGCACCACAAAGATAATAGCTAAGCACCCTGCCTTGATCTTTTCTGATAAAAAAACGAGTACTTTTGCAGCAGTTTGTGTTTCATTGTTGCAGTAGAAACATGTGGGTGATGTGTACTAATAAGGAATCTAAGTATTTTCGTTGGTTCTTGCTCTGCTAAAAAAAAAAGCTCAGTTGTCTCTCATTCATGTCTGCAGGCTCAGTCTCCCATGTTCAGGCAGTATATCGCTCAAGTACTGAAGAATGCCAAGGCCATGGCTGGTGCTCTTTTAGACAAAGGCTACACACTTGTTTCAGGTAATCCAGCTTTTATTTATACATTTATGCATATTTACCCAGTTTTCAGTTAGAGTAAGGAGATGGATTCACTGCAGAGATAAAAGAATAAAAGTTCAAATGAAATGTTCTGTCAAAAATTCACTTTCACAGGAGAAAAATATTCATTCAAATTCATGATGTGCAGAAGAGTTAATGCACGTGCAGTTTGCTTGTCCGTCAACAATAAAAACGGGATGAAAGTAGTATCTTTGTGATGTAAGCATATATTTGAATCCTGTTAAACACTAAATATGCAGCTATCAGCTCTTTTTTGATGTATAGCCTTCAGTAGATGCTCTAAAATATACAGGCTTGTGCTCACTCTGCAGTTTGTACTTTCTACTACTTCTGTTTTGTTTGAACTTCTAAAAAGAATTCAAAACAGCATCTTTCATTATTATATTCACCTCAGTTACAATGCTGTTTGAGGATCTGATGTAGATGTGAGGGTTATTGACACATTATTATAAAGTTGTGAGCTTTGCCTCAGATTTAAATCTTTTTTTTTTTTTTTTAAAATGAAACACTGCAGAAAACAAGTATTTAGCTCCTACAAATGGCAGGAAATCTGTCCCTCACAGACCTGTTGATACATCCTTTAGAAGCCTTTCTATTATTCACTCATTACCTGTGTTAGGGACAACTGTTTGAGCTGATTATCTGTATAATACTATACTATTGTATGATACCAACTATTGTATGATACTATACTATACTAATATTATACTGTTGGAACAAATAAATGGAAAAAAAATACAAGATCCCTGACAATCTCCCTCCACCTGGAGCTCCATGCAAGATCTCATCTGGTGGGGTTCAAATGATCTTGAGAACTGTGAGAAACCAGCCCGGAACTACATGTGGGAACTAGTTAGGAGTGCAACGGATCACGAAACCCGTGGTTCGGATTATATGCGGATTATATACCATATAAACAGAAGTGCATTATGAGACATTGTGTCTTTAAAAAAATTGTAATTTAGAAACGTTAGAAAAGCAGGGGATGTCAGAATTACCCACTTCAAATTCTTTCACTGTGTCCTCTGCTGCTAACAGACTTTTAGACAAGCGTCAAGCAGGAACTTTGAGGCATGTTGAAACAAAGACAGCGCACACAAATGTGACGCACAAATTGTATTTGGTGTGAACGAGCAATTGATTATAAAGAATGCACTCACAAGGTACACACAAGGAGGGTGGGGTGGGTAGAACTAGTCAATGACCTGAAGAGAGCTGGTACCACAATAACAAACGCACACACAACGTCATCAAGAATATAAGTCCTACAGAGCTCCAAAGGTCCGTCTGCTTTAACCAGCACATGTCCAGACCTGTCTAAAAGTTTTCCAGAGCCCATCTGGATGATCCAGAGGAGGATTGGGAAAATGTCATGTGGTCAGATGAGACCCAAACAGAACTATTTGGTGTAAACGCCACTCGCCATGTTTGGAGGAGGAATAATGCTTAATTGCATTCCAAAATCATCATACCCACTGTGAAGCAAAGTGGTGGAAACATCATGCTTTAGGGCTGCTTTTCTGCAAAGGGGTCAGAACGACGGATTTGTAGGAAGGATGAATGAGTCCATTTAAGGTGAGATTTTTTTGTAAAAACCTCCTTCCATTAGTGACTGCGTTGAGGATAAAACATAGCTGGGTCTTCCATCATGACGATGATCCCAAACACATCGCCCGGACAACAAAGGAGTGGCTACTAAAAGAGTATTTCTGTATTTCAAAGTTTTGGAGTTGTCTAGCCAGTCTCTGGACCTCAATCCAAAAGAGGGTCTGTGGAGGGAGTTGTAAGTCCTTGTTGCCCAGAAATAACCCCAAGACATCACAGCTCTGGAGAAGATCTGCATGGAATAATGGACCAAAATGGCAGCTACAGTGTGAACAAACCTGGTGAAGACCTACCTACAGGAAACCATTGACCTCCGTCAGTGACAACTAGAGTTGCATTAGAAAGTATTGAGGTGAACTTTAGTTGTTAAATATTTATTGTCTGCACTGTTATACAAATAAATTCTTAAAAAATCGTACAAAGTGAGATCTCCTGATGACCTTGAACCTGTAAACACTCTTTTAAATTGTTTTTTAGATATAAAGTCATGGATGGCAGAAAACTTCTTGCAGCTCAACCAGGACAAAACTGAAGTTTATTCATCAGTCCTGAAGACAAGAGAGATGATTTTACTTTAAATTAATAATTTTAAACCTTCTCACTGCGTGAGAAATCTCAGCCTGTTTTTTGACTCTGAGCTGAATTTTATCCCTCATATTAAAAATGTCATTAAGACAGGATTTTATCATCTTCATCATTAAAACATGGCGATGTTCCTGTGGCCGAACAGCTCCTAGTATGACAGATTCCCCAATACTGTTTCCTCACAGCAGAGCCAAGCCTTAAGTTCATTTTATAAGCTTCATTTAGAAATTACTTTTCAGTATTTGTGGGTATTCATTATGTGTGGGGTTTGGTTGGGTTTTTATTGTGTAAGTTTTTGTTTTTAAATGTAAAGCGCTTCGAGTTGCACAATGGATGAGAAGCGCTTTTTATAAATAAAGTTTGATTTGATCTATCTGGATTCTATGTTTACATTAAACTTTCACAACAGTTGACTGACATTCCTTTTTGCCCCTCTGTACACTTTGAATATTCCAGGTGGGACAGACAATCACCTGGTTCTGGTGGACCTGCGGCCCAAAGGCATTGATGGGTCCCGGGCTGAGAGGGTGCTGGAGTTGGCGTCAATCACTGCCAACAAGAACACCTGCCCAGGGGACAGGAGCGCATTGACTCCCGGGGGCCTCCGGCTCGGTAAGGAGCATCTTAATGCTGAATTAATTGAACATGTGCGCATAATAATCTGGAAATAATCTGATAAATTATAACATTTGATTTTCCCACTCTGTTGTTCAGAGTTTTGTTTTCTCTTTTGTTTTCTTCTTTGCAAATGATTTGTTTTTCACTAGTTTACTTTTTCAGAGCACTGCACATTGAAATGGTCTGCTACAAATTAAGCCACAAGCACTTTGTTATTTATTCAACATGTTTGGCTTTTTAATCATCTGTCAGGAAGTTCAAGAGCCATATTTAAAGCAGCAGCCTTCATCTTTGTCCTAAGGCAAGACTCTTACCTGCACTGCAGCTCTATGCTGCACTTCACTTCTGTCTTTCTCTTTTGGCCTCTTCTTTATAGTGACTACATTCACAAATGTTTACTTTTGCACATCTAAATTCTGTCCAAGTTCATAACATTTTTAGTTTTTTTTTTTTTGGTTTCATAATGGGAGCAAACGGGCAAAAAGAAAACCCAACATAAATGTTGTATTTTCTTGGTCTTAGGGGCTCCAGCTCTGACCTCCCGACAGTTCAAAGAAGATGATTTTGTACAAGTTGTGGACTTCCTAGATGAGGGTTTCAAAATAGCTTTGGATGTCAAGAAGAAGACGGGTGAGTCTGCTTTGAAGAAAGACAGTTTTACCTGCAGTTTTTTTCTGTAGTTAAAACAGCCTTAAATGATCATTGTGGGTTTTTCAACTTCAGGAAAGCTTCAAGATTTCAAGAACTTCCTCCTTCAGGATCTGGATACAGTGGCTCGTATTGCAGACCTCAGATTCCGAGTTGAAGCCTTCGCCAGGCCGTTCCCCATGCCGGGCTTTCACGACCATTAGACATGCACACGTGGAGTTGATTCAAAGGGGTTGACAGCTGGCAAGCAGGCATGAAGAAACATCATCAGAAAAAGGCTGTTTTCTCTCCTGAAGTTTGATGATTCAAACCCTCTGAAGCTGTGTTTTTTTTTTTTTTTTTTTTTTTACTTTCTGTCACTATCAGAGTATCTCTGCAGTACAGTCAGCATCTTAGGGCGAATACATGATTAAATGAAGATGAACAGGTTTTGTTAAACAGATGAACACACCCGTGGGGGGACAATCTTTTCCAGCCATCTTTAGTCCGAGAGAAAAAGACTAAAGGTCTCAATTCAAGCAAAAACCAACACCATATTGGTTTAAAATATCTGTCTTATTCAGTGAAGAGTCTTAACCATCATCACTTATGTGTTGTCCCATCTCCCCTTCCCCTTTTGGTTTTTTTCTTTTTCTGGTTTTGAAGCCAAATAGAAAAAAGGCTTTATGAAGTGAAGAATGACAGTCAGTCAGTGTCAGAAGGGTTCTGGTTGTAGTTTTTGAATATTCACTCAAAATATTTTTGTAAGAAGAGCTTTTATTTAGAAAGGACTTGAGCCAACTATTTCTACAGTAGAAAATTCAAAGTCAGACTCTACAAAACAATAACTAGTAAATATATTTTACGTGGTACGGACTGATAAAGTAACACTAAAGTTTGTTCTCAGATTGTTTTTAACCTAAATGAATGTGGGATAGTGTCATATTGCATCACAAATCTCCATAGGTATGTTTCCTGTAATTTCTTTCTTTCAGCGAACTCTTCTAAAAAAACAACAACTTTATTTTGGAAAAAGTTGATATTCAAACGGAACTACAAAACTATTACTTTTTAACATTTCCTGCATTTTTTAGTATTCCTGCAAAAAAGTGTTTACTTCTTTGTATTTTTGAGGCACTGGCATATTTGTTTTTACATTTTCTTGCTTATTTGTTATACAAGAAAAAACTTTTCTAATTAATTTTTCTTTATTTCAAGTTACAAGTTTAATCTCTCTTTTTCTGCATATCAATCTGTGACATGTTTCAAAGCACAAACCAGAAACAAAAGGGTTTTTTTTAAGTCATCTGTAAATCATTTAAAAAAAATTATCCTCACCATTATTTTGCAAACATGATTTTGCCAAAACGTTACATAACAGTATTTTTTTTTTTATTTACTGCCATCATCATCTGCTATGGCACACTGAAGCAGTTTTGAACTAACTTAAGTTTACAGAGATCGCTTTTATTATCACTGTTCTAATAAAAGTTGATTACTTACACATAAGCTCTGGGGATTTCTGGTATGCATCGCATTTGATGAACAAACCATGAATTTAAAAATAGGAATTTGTTTTTTCATCAAATTATAGTCACTTATTTTTGCTTTGGTGGATCTGATGTGATCAAATGAACCTAAAACACCAGATATGGCAAGGACAAAAATGAATGTATGTACCAGTAATTCCTTTTAGGATCCAACTAGTATTTTAGATCTCTGAAGTGATCCTAGTTAGATGGTTTAAGCAAATGTATAGATCAATACCAGATCAATAAGCCCGTGGGAGAGTTTCTGGCCTGAAACTGGGAGGTTGTGGGTTCAAATCCACAATCAAGTCATACCAAAGACTAAAAATGGGCCTCCCTGGTTGACACTGCATTAAAGGGTTGGATTAGGAGGTTAAACCACCGAATGGTTCCCAAACACAGCTGTGTCTACAGCTCACAAATGTAGAGAACAAACTTCACACACCCAAGTGTACAGGACTTTAACTTGATTTTAGAAATAAAAACTCAAAAGACTTTTATCATCAGATTACATGATTTTTTTTTTTTAATAATCTCTGAAAAGGAGTTTTATTTTAAAAAGCAAGGCAAAAACAGCAGGTTAAACTCGTCCACCAGTATGGATGTGGACAGTATGGACCAAACTCGCACTCACTGGTTACTCTTGCTACACACAGCAGGATGTTTGAAATCTGAGATGACTTAAACAAGGTTGGAAACAGTACAGCTGAAAGACTGCTTAAAAAATACATCTAGAAACAAAAGAATTATATTGTTTTCCTAATTACAATTCAGTTGTGTTTCTATAGTGAAGTAAGTTTGATGTTAAAATGACATTTGTTCTAGAAACAGACATTAAGCCTTGGTCACTTGGTCACTGCCCTTTCAGGTGGATAGGGGCTGTCTGTGGGTGAAAAAATCGGCTAACTTGTACACGGCTGCCCAAAATATCAAGCTCATAGACCATTCAGGGAGTTGTAGAGAGAAAATGTTCATGCTGCAGGTGACAAATTGTAGAGAAAAACTTAACACTGAAGTGGGTGAGAGACACCAGCACACGGTACAGATTTTTGCTTTTTTTAAATGTATTTTTAGAATTCAATTTTATTTGTATAGCTCAAAATCGCGACCATTGATTAAAAAAAATTCAAGCTCATACATTAAAACCACATCAAAAGGCACTCAATTTCCAGCAGCGTTCAGGACTGTGAATGCTCTTGGATAAAAACTAAGCTAAACTGGCGTCCCTGCCCTTAGACACTCCTTTGTGAAAAAAAAGAAAACTATATTGAGGAGAAAAATTAGAAACCTCGTGGATGCCCACATGAAGGAGGGATCCTCTCCCAGGACGGACAGGCGAGGTGCTAGAACTGTTAAAGAAGAAATAGCTTATCTAACTCTACAACTACATGCTTGAATAACATACCATTCAAGGCCTCACAGTTTAGCAGGAGGATTTTGAACTTGATTCTAGATTCAACTGGGATAAATCCTGCTCAAATAAAACCCCCTATTCTGGTTGGGTTTAATGGATAATTGCAAATGTGTATCATCCACATAACAGTGAAAATTAATAATGTGTTTCCTGATCATCTTTTCTAACGCCAGCATGTAATGCATAAACAGGATGGGTCCCAGAACTGAGCCCTGTGGGACTCCGTAGCTAACTCAAGTGCAATGTATATATATAATACATAACATATATAAAACCCCTCAAAGTCATGCACACTGCACAAGAGGCCACAAGTGGCCGTTCACGTGATAAGTGTGCACCCTTCATCTTCAAAAATTAAGACTAATAAATCTTTGTAAGACTAATACGAGTTTAAAAAAGACAACCACCTCCCTTTGGTTACATTTTGAGTTTATACTCTTATGGAAAAAGCAAAAAATAAAAGCAGCATGGACAGTGAGAATTTCAAAGTTAAATGACCTTATACCCTAAACTAAAGTTATGTTGTTGCTTAGAAAAATTAGAAACACGTTAACAAATGATTTATTTTAATTGAAAATATTTCATGTTTTAATGCATCTTCTGAACAAAACGTTTTCAACAGAAGAGAGGATTGCACAATCCCTCTTTAATATGAAAAGCATTATAAGCCAGAAAAAGTGCAATGAAAAAGCACTCTTTAGAGGTAATTGTCATTATCGTACACAGTATTACCCATCTGCTACATTTCCCCATAATGTTGGTCATCTATCACAGGCTTGAATTTCCCTCTGATCTGCCCTCTGCTGTTGTAAAAGTATGCAGAGTTGAAATGAAAAGATGATCAAATGAATTCCCCTTGGCAGCAGATCAGACGATAAATCATGTCGATGTAATGGGAGGAAGGATAAATGACATTGTCAGCAATTAATTAGAAGTGTATCTTCAGCTCATCACATCTCTGTGACGTTATGCAAGTGTAGATACAATATGCATGAATGTAACTTGTCATTTGATCTCTTGTACTAATGAAACTGGACACAAACTGACATGCCATAGAAAAAAAATCTCAGTACAATATAAGGGTGGACTGTCCAGATTTAACTACGATCCATATCTGGAAATTCAATTTTCTCTAAAATGCTGTAATTATTTCATAATGGGACGCTCGTGTTCTACATAAAATATAAGGAATTGTAGGTCTTCCCTGCAACAATCCTGATGTATTTCCTAATCCTGCCCCTGCTGCATCTGTTCAGCAGCTTTTCAGTCACACCTTCTGACCTGAAATCAATTTCATAAGCCAGAATCACACGTCATTTAAGTTGCCTGAACTTTCATATGGATTAGACCCTATAACTGAAAGCAACTACCAAAACACAATATTAGATTGAGATTTACCTTTTTGAAAAGGCTGCTGATTCTCGTGCTGCTAAGCTGACATGACGGAGTCAACTGTAGCGAGATCATTTCAAAGTTGTCTTCATTAGTTGTTGTTAACTTATCTAAGTGAAAAGTAAGCGCAAAAAGTATTTTTTTAAAGCAAAATATGTATTTGGCTCGAAAGATGATTCGCAGGAACGTTACGCCTTATTTTGGTGACATTTAGTTTTCTTTCAGTCAACATTCATGTGATGATTTATTTTCTGTCTCCCTACAGTCAGCTGTTTCTTTTTTTTTTTGTCTCCTATACTTTGAAAACTACTCTTGGAGTAATGACATATTCTAGGAACAGGATTGCTTATGCAGCATATTTCTCCTCTCCTCCTTTCATATCCTGTATATTACTTAATTTAAAAAAATTATCTCATTTTTTGATTTATCTATTGAGGCTATCTATACATTTTTAATTAAATATGTATTGTTTCATTATTAAAAAGGAAATTTCTGTGACAAATAAATAAAAATGTGACTTAACAGAAATTTGGTTTTGGAGCTGAATAGTATTAAATTCCTATTGCAATGATCTGTTGACGTACTTTAAAAGTAGACCTAGTGGACTGTTGGCACAGTCCCTATTGGAGCTATCTAGCTGTACAGTTTAGAGCTAGATGGCAGCAGGAAAACAAAAATGAACATGGATCTATTTGTCTGCAAGAGGATGCCTCAGAATGGAGTAGAGCAGGGAGTGTGTGGCCCGCCCAGTATATTTTTTATCTAACAAATAAGATCTTTTTCATACTGATTTGATCCACAATTTGATTTAAAAAACTCATAAATGCAATTTTGAGATTAATTTTCTTAATAAATGTCCTCTATCATGCCACAAAAACATTTTAAAAACACCAAAAACTCCATTTTAATCAGAGTGGGTCTTTAGTAATGATATCTATCACGGTATAATATTGACACACTTTTTGTTTTGTCATTTTTGGAACCAAAATGACTCTTTTGTCAACTATAGAAAGAGTGAAAGCACCACCACTCCCAGAAATTTACCACATAGACCCCAAAATGGATCTGGACAGACTTTAGTTTGTTTTCATTTTAACTTTGGAGCTCCGGGAGAACACACTAAAGGATGAAAGGCCCAACTTTCTGCACTACATCAATGGATCTGCCCAGGGCCTCTCAACAACACCGAGCGAATGCCCCCACCGTTGCCTCCTGTTTTGTGGCATGTCCTACTTATTTATTCGTCCCTCCTCCACCCACAACTTCTTATCTCACCCATTAAAATTAATCCTCATCTAAAAATATCTCCTCTTGCTCGTTGGTACTGGCGTAACCAAGAAACAGGACATCTTCTTCCACTTCTCTCACAAAAAAAGCTCTCGAGTGTCATCGTGTCGTTTTGTTAAAGGAAAAGTGGAAAAAGTCTCAATCACATGAAAGGACAGTTTATTGTAATCTTTAGTGACTGCGTGTTTTCTTCCTTTAATTGCAGCTCCACAAAACAACTAATATGAATGCAAAAAGATTTTGTAAAATCAAAGGAACTCAGTTTTGTGTAAATCTTTCACAGTAACTCACAATTGTAAAGAAGATGGATGTCTGATGTGGTCACATGACTCAATGATTTGTATTGAGCAAGTTTGAAGTCATTTTTTTCCATTATGATTTAACATTTTTTGCTGTGATTTTAAATCAGAATATTTTTGAGTAAACACAGACCAACTTTCTTGGTTAACTTTGGGGTAAGGTAGCTGTTAAAAAGAAACACATGCATAAAGACAAAAAAAGACATGTCAGAGATAAACCTAAATGTTGTTTTTTGCAAAGCTGTGAACAACGTTTTAATTTGTGCTCCTCTTTGTCTTTATGCATACCTTACCCCATAAACAAACCCCTAGTGGTGACTGTGTGAGCTGCACATTATTAACAACTTTTAATCCTTAAGCCAAAGGGTCACACCTCAATAATATATTGTTGATAAGGCAGTTAAAACATACCAATCTATAAATGACCTCCATGATTTCCTTATGGGTGTTTTTTTCTGACTTTCTATCTTCTGGTTCTGACTTTCATGCAAACCTGGAGGTTCCGACTGTTGCAGTTCCCCAAAAAAACCACTGGAGGCAGGTGTCAGAAGTGAGCAATTTTGTTTTTACTTCTACTGTTAAAAAATTAGATTTGGTATGCTTTTTTTTCTTTGAATGACTTCTTTTTACTCATGACAACTGCAAAGGAGTTTTTTTTTTTTTTATTGTTTTGATTTTGTGAGAGCTTACATTTCTTAAGACTGGTTTTTTGACTTACAGGTGGGTGGACCTCAGATGTACTTTCACTTTTCTCTGCCTCTGTCCAATTGGTCATTTTTGGAACGTTTTTTCCCCAAAACTGAAAGCTTTCTGGCTTTATACCTTCTCATTTGTCTCTTTGTCTCTGACTGCCAGCAGAAAAGCTCTTCACCCTGGAGAAGACCATTTTGAACAGCCTGCCTCCAGGCCAGTCAGAGCAAAGCTGTGGTCCGCCGTGTGAGGTCGATGTTTGCGGTCTCTCTCTCTTACATTGGGCCTGCTGGGCATTTTCCCACTGCCATCCCTCTATAAAGTAAACACCAATATGCCCAATCTAGAGCAAGCACCTCTGTTTGAGTAAGTTGGACATTTTGGCTACACATGCATTTATATTAATGTACAAATATAGGAGATGTTGGGTGCTGAGCTTTATTTGTCCTTTAAGTTTCACATTAACATTCAGCATAACAGCATAAACATAATAACATAATACATCTTATAACAACAATGCATCTTAAACTCTCCCATGCCAGCACAGTAGTTAGTGGATGAATAGTTATTCTTTTAACCAGTATCTCAGCACAGGCCCAACATTAAGACAGTTTTTGTAGCATTAGAACAGGATCTTATATGTCTGGTGTCCAGTGATAACCAAGGCCCACATACACACAAGCATTTCATATGCCCCCCCCAGCAGGGAAAATTGTAGCAGCATGAGGCAGATTTGTACAAAGTACTGATGCTGAGTGTCATTTTTGCGCTGCTCACCTGATTGAAAACAATGTTTTTGTCTTCACAAACCAACGGAAATGATTTGTTCATGTCTTCTCTGTCTCTCTTTGGATTGCATCCTTCTAGGACTAAAAACTGAAAAACAAGCTTCGATGTTTTCTCTGACCTGCATAAACATCCTTTTCTCATGATGGATTTCTATTTCGGTCCCATTTCATCTCCAGCTTCATCTTACAGCATGTGTTCATGCGTGACAGCAATGAAGGGTTTCTGATGTGATTATCTTTGTAAATTTTTTTTTTTTTTTTACTACAAAGAACCAAAACAACAGTTAATATTGCAGAGAATAGTATTTTCACAATTAGCACATCAATTCAGCAAATATGCTTACCCTTAGTTCACCAGAACATCTGCAGTTAATGGACAATGTAGTGTTTTTAAAACAAACACAAATCTAAAACCATATAGGACTTTAAGTGTGAGTAAATGGATGCACAGATGTGACACATCAATTTTTAACAGTGTGCATTTTTTTAACCAATACTGCTATAGGGGTTTTAACCTTCCAACACTGCCCATTTTACAATGGTTTTTTTTTTTACTTGTGATGCATCTCCATATCTTTCTTGAAGACAACTAAGTTTTGTCAGATAAAGGTAAAAAAGTGACAAAGTATAAGAATTAACAAGTGGATATTTCAGATACAGCACTCTGTGTGTTGCAAAAATGTAGAGGCGCTAGGATCCATGGGCAAACAGGCAAAAACAAGACGTGGTCAAAAACCAGGCAGGAGTCAAAAACATGGAGCGAGACAGGCAAAGGTCCATGCACAAAGAGAACAAACTTAAAGATGAATGCTCGGAATTGTTAGTCAGGCAAACAAAACTTTGCATAGAGCAAAGTCCAGAGAGGGAATATATGGTGACATTGATGAGGATGATGCAAGGCAGCTGGTGAGGATATGACTGAGGGAGCGGTGACTGCTGGGAGATGGAGTGAGGTAGGGAGGCGAGTAGATCAGAACTCAGGTGAGGGCTCCCTCTGGTGGTTGGAGGTGGAGCTGGAAGCCAGAGCGCTGACACTGTGAACAGCCAGCAGCTTTAGTAAGAAGCTTTTGTGCCTTCATTTTCTCCACCTTGAAGCCTGAAGTCTTCCCCATAAACATTTGGTATTTTCTATTCAAAATGACAGAACAGATTCCAAAACTGATTTGAAAGTATTGATTATCAGAATGAAACATTGTGAAATTTTAATATTAAACTTTTTACAATATTGACCTGTGCTAAAACTCAGAATATTAAGCTCGCCAATAGACATCCAAGTGGCCATTTCCAATATAAAGTCTATGTAAATGTGCATTTTGGGGTTCTGCATTCAAAACTCTGATGTTCACGTGTTTCAATGCAAGTTTCTACAACTTTTTATGGGCTTACAAAATACTCGTCCATTGAACGCACCTTGCAAGCTAAGCCAGGTAAAAGTTTGACCAATACATCATTCGGATTTGATAGTGACATATTGATGGGATCTTTTTTAATTCCTGGAAGTGCCATAATTGCAGTTAATAATTGCGATTAATTGCGGTTTGTGCCCGGACAGAATTATGTGACTCCAAGTCTTTCGTATATTGGAATAGAGCTGTGAAAGAAAATGCATGGAGCAAGATTCAGGAGATTTGCACCGCTTTGACATTTCACACCAAGACTTTTCCAACTGTAGGTGGTGGACATACAATGGTAAACAGTAGCAAAAAATAAAGAAGAAGAAGCCTCTCCCTGCTTGTCCAGTGTGAACACCATTGACTAAACACTTTTTTAAAGGTTTTATTAGGCTCCAAACAAATTAAAGTAATCTTTCAAATGCATACATACAGAAATGATACAAAATAAACATTTCTAACGTGCTAGTCTTTGTAATAAAGCTATGCCATAAATAGCCATTACTGTTAAAATAAAACTACTGAAAATGTGGGTTTTCTCAATAGGAATTCATGTTTGAATCAATGGCAAATTTTAAGCTATCTTTAAAGGCTCTTACTAATAAAAGCAAACAAAACTAATATTACTCAAGCTGATTGCCTTTTATACTGGTCTTTAATTAGTTCTTAAATTATTTTTGAGAGCTGCTGTAACAGAACTAAGGTGGCACAGGTAGTGTCCAGGTGAAGGTCTGATGTCCATGAGGTGAGAGCTGAAGGTCCTGCCACATTCTGCGCCTCTGGAGTTGCCTGGGGGATCTTTAAAAATCCAGCCGGTCTTTCTTTAGGCTCTTATAGTCCGTATTGACAGCTACAAACTGTGAAAAGATGAAAGGATTCATTTAAATCAGCTCTGCTTAACTTAAACTCGGTTTTCTGGGCTCCATGCTGGAAGGATTTCTCCTCTCTTGTGCAAACACATATTGCCATATATTTTTTTAGGTTTAAAAAAGAAATTTCTGGTTGCATCCTTGTGGGGAGTCCCCCCTCCAATAAAAAAGTATAGCAGACATGCATTTTTATTGGCATGCCATTAAATCCATCACCTTTCCACCTCCTCTCCTCCATCAGTCGTATGTCTTTCTCCTCATTATAATTATTGTTTGGACTTCGGTAGAATTTTGATGCGAGACCTTTGCCTTGTCATCAAGAATTAAACATCCCATGTTTTGACCTTCTATCTCCAACTTTCATTTCATTGCCAAGTGCCCCAGATCCAAAACCTTCAGGAAAACTTTCATTTCTCTGAAAAGCTTCCATGTCTATTTGGATTGTTTTTCTTTAATTTTTTCATGCATTTTTTTTTTTTTTTTTTGGTGGGTTCAGCTATTTTAGTTGAACAAAGCTTCTGGCCCAATCTCTCTTCACTTGCTTTTGGAACAGAGAATACTTTAAGTCCAGATGCAATAACTCAACTGCAAGAAAGCATCATCTGGATGACTGACAACCTTCATCAAACATTGATCTAACACATCTAGATCAGTTTTCTGCTAAACATGATTGGAATAAGCAGCCAGGTTGTGCTTGGCTCTGTGTAAAAGAGTTGTCACCTTGTACTGATAGGTTGGATCGAGCTTGCTCCAGGGCTCAGGGTTGTTCTTTTTGTCCCAGAGTCTGCAAGTGTGCAAAGATTTGCAGAGAAACAAAAGAAAATGAAATTTAATTTAAGATGCAGCTCCTGTCTGGTCTGATTTGAGGTCAAACACTCAAATACCAAGGTCATCCTCCATAAAACAATAAAGTATAGGTGGCTGCCAAAACACATGGAAATAGTGAGAAGTCTACAGCTACCATTGACGCAGAATAGGAAAGATCGGCCTAAATGTTCACTGTTCTGAGTAAACTCACTCAAATCTTCCTAAATTTATTCTTGAAGTTTTCCTTTGTTAGCTGACAGCAATAATTTACTTGTGAAAAGTCACATCTTTGTTTTTCCAGCTCTGTTTGTACAATTGTAGCGTCTATCCCATTCCAATATGGCATCCAGCTTTGCGTATACAGCAAGCTACCATGCCATCTCTTGCCTACATATAATTCATTGGCTATGACTATTACAGTGAGGCTAAAGAAGAAGTGCCACCCCAAACAAACACAGAGGAGAATCTGATCATTCTCCTCCAAAACTTTGTTATATTTATCTTATTTACAACAACAAATTATGTTTTTCTTTCTTTCTTCCTCTGATTATTACAGGACAAAAAATCCTCAAACTGGGTCACAGAGAGACAGAAGTACCGCTGAAAGCACCATCATTCAGATGCAGCTCCTGCAATATGAAAGCTAACAATCACCTTACAAAAAATATATATTTCTAAAAGACTAAATGATCTCATGAACCCAGACATGATTACCAATCCTTTTGTAAAACTATTCAAAAAATAAAATGTAATCTCTCAGTGTCATCTGTTTCTTCCATGGATTGTAAATGCAGTCAATACTTCCATGTATCAATGAAGCTAAAAACTTCATGGTAGCTTCTCCCACACTCAACAGGAGAATTTAGTTTATAATCACATTTTGGACATGCATTGAGCATTGAATGTGATGCATGTCAAAAAAAATAGATGAATTTGACACAGCATTATGCCGGGCTTGGCATAGTTCTTCAGAAGTGAGCCCTCTTCTCCCAGAAGTGCAACTTGTACCCCAGAGCTACATATATACAGTTTTTTCTTTTTTAATATGCATTTTTGGCTCCTGCAATTTGTAATGCATTTATATTGTCAAATGACCATTTAAGTTTAGCAGAAACATTGACAAGACAAGAACGTTGTGCAGAGAGCGTGCTTTTTAATCCGGTTTTTCGACGGCCGTAAAGCATCAGCACTACAGATAGCAGTAAGGACAATTACAGAAGCGATAGTTCAACTCACTGTACATTACATCCCCCTTTCTCAGTAATAAAACAAAATAGAGGTGATTTATAATAACAAAATAACTGGCTATCCTGATGCTCTATTATGAAACTCAAAACATTTTCTTATTTTGTTTTGTGAACTTTTTAAGTCAACAAATCATAAACAAACTTTCTAGCTTCTATGAAGTCTTCTTGGAAGGAGAGGTTGCCAGCACATCACATCCATCAGATGTCTGGACCACGCCTGTCCCTGATTGCAACCTAGCACTAAATGTAACCAGTTCACAAGTCCAGTTTATCTGGAGGCTTTACTGCTCTGCCACGTCTGGTACGATAGGGTTCACTCTTTTGGGGTGGTGAGCACTGGGGAACCACTGAGGATGGAGATGGTGACTCTAAGGGGCCGACCACTGCTCCTCAGTGGCTTCTGGTGTTCCTGCAGGTTTACGCCAGTGCTCTTCATTGGGCATTGTGTGTCGCGACAGATTGGCAGCAGCTGTACTAGTACGGAGATGTTGTCTGCTGTGATGAAACAGCTTGCCTCCACCTTCCACAATGTAGGAGCGTGGAGCACTGTGTGGCTGAATGACGACAGCTGGGGACCATTTCTGGTTTCCAGGATGGGGTGCCATCCTGGAAACCAGTTTCCAGGATGGCAGCTTCCCAGTTGATTCTAGGGGGGTCGAACTGCATCGCCATGGCCGCCTAGGTAACTTACTGTTCTTGACAGTGTTCTGACACCATGTAATGTTTTTATATTGTCAAATGACCGTTTAGGTTTAGCAGAGACATTGACAAGACAGAAACGCTGTGTGGACAGCGTAGTTTTTAATCTGCTTTTTCGACAGCCATAAAGTATCAGCTCTACGGATAGCAGTAAGGACAATTACAAAAGCGATAGCTTAACTCACTGTACTTTACACAATGTATATTCTGGTGTTGCTCACCTTATAAATAATCTATTTATTTTAGTTTATTTCACCATAAGCAAGCGTTGAAATTGACGTATCAGTCCTGAATCTCTCCTTGAATCAGTTTGTTTTGGAAAGATGAAGACATTCTATACAAGATTAGTATCAAAACTAATCAAAAATGTAAACAGAAGTTTTTCACAGAGTGCTAGAAGAGTGACTTACGTGACGTGAGGACCTCTTGCCAATCGAATCAGGTAGAGCGTGGCCCCTGTGATGCCCAGAGTCATAAAGAAAAACTGGGGGATCAACTGAAGAGTAGAAAAGAGGAAAAAAGACAATCTTGTAATAACGTTTTATCAAGATGCTGTCCATGAGAAGCCCTATCAACATATATACGCACACACACACTTAACTGTTGTTGATGCTTCTTTGTTCCACCACATCTTCCATATGCATGAGGCTGAGGCCGTGTGTGAGTCTACTGTCTGTCAGCGTGGGTTGAACGGGCAAGGATGCCGCCAAAGAAGGAGCTGCTGGTTGTGTGTTCATGCACGTCACCTCAGCAAACACACAAGTTCACATTCCTACTGCCTTCACAATTATTAATGCCTGTTTGTATGCACAGACTCTATTGAGGATATAAATGGTGACAGGGATTAAAATAAAAAGAGCCACACTAATGGGGCAGAGGGGCAATGTGATGTGTCGTCTGCAACACCTAGAGCTTTGGTGCAAAAATACTCAAACCACAAAATATCTGTTCATCAACACCACACTCCCGTCATTTTTTTGTCTTCTTTACTGTGAGATACTCTGGATGAGGCAGAGAGGGAGTCACACCACTGGTGAACAGCTGTTCTCAGCCCACACACATCCAGTCAAGCTTTAGAGAGCTGACAATTTGATCAGGTTGAACTGAAGGATGTTTCTACTCAGCTGTATCTAGACATCTGTCTACTGTCTGATTGGAGCACTACTCGCCGCCTTGTTGATGAGAACATATCTAGCACTAACTTTGATGTTTACAATCTCAAACTTGTAAAAATGTCCCTCAGAGACACACTGAACCCCCTCAGAAACACAAAACTTATTACAGACCTGTATTATGATTGTGGAATCTGCTTGTTCTATTACAGTACCACATATTTCTGTCATTCTTTCTCCTAAAATCTTTGAAGTCCCACTCCAATCATCTTTTGATCTTTTGTTAAAGTGTTACCAGTGGTCTTTCAATTATGATTATGCTGTTTTTAGGCAAATTCAAAAAAATCTGTGTTGTTTTCTAAGACAGTTTCTGCAGAGTGGCAGAAGTTCATCAGAAACTTGCCTCTGATTTGTGGACGGTACTGTTGGTGAGGAAATAAGCCTACACTTATTTCCCATGATCCCTTTATTTACTTTCAGATAAAATGGCGAGCAATATCTGAGCTATCCAGTATTTATATATCCAGCATTTCAGTAAGACTGCAAATTGACCTTAGGATGCCT
This sequence comes from Adrianichthys oophorus, assembly GCA_036245035.1. Lineage (NCBI taxonomy): Eukaryota > Metazoa > Chordata > Actinopteri > Beloniformes > Adrianichthyidae > Adrianichthys > Adrianichthys oophorus. The sequence goes on along the minus strand of BSAI01000073.1, from coordinate 19,589,724 downwards.
TTTTGAAACACATTAGCCAAGATTTAAATTGTCCAAACTTTTATTTTTTATTGTTTTCTCCTTTACTATGAAATAAATCAAATATTTTACCCCAAATTTAATTCCCTTAACAAATAAAGTTCTGCCTTCAAACTACAAAACAACTCCAGCATAGTCACTGTGACTTATGACCACTGTATGTAGCTCCACCATGCCACATTTAAATTTTGGGTATTTAAGAGTTTACTTTATGGTGTAAAATAATAATTTGCAAAGTTGAAATGCAAACTTCTGTGCAGAAAAGATTTCTGAAAGACGTTTTATGTAAGAATAATGGACTAAGATACAATCAAAAAGATGTAATTTTTATTATAAGTTGGTAAATGCTGGTAAAAAGTAGGATGTAACCTACCCCTGGATGTTTCTTGGCATGCTGTATGATGGTCTTAATCATCTTTATTTTTCATCCAAAAAATGCTTCAAAAAAGAAGTACACGAAGACTAACCACTACAGTCCAGCTCTGTCCATGTGACAGAAGGTCCCTGCAGATCTAGAGATATTTGTTCACTGAAGTACAGTTTGTCAACAAGAGCAAAGAGACCTGTTGTTAGTCGGCCTGCCTCCCAATGGATTAATGGAGAGGGTCAGGAGAGCCCAAATCCTCATAATCACATCTGTTGAGGACACTGTATGTTTCCACTGCGGCTCACTATGTTCTCTGTGTCCTAAAGCGCTTTGTTACACAACATCAAAACAGCTGGTACTTAGACTCACACCCACAATGTAGCCATTGTGCCGGAGTCTTGGCATAATTAATAAAATGCCTTTTTAATGAGGGCAATCATTACTCTAAAACTTTAAAATCACAACTCAGCAGTTGTTAAGTGTTGTTTGCTTTTTTATTGCAGCGTGAGGAGGAGATTTCACAATCTAAGGCATCCCTCCGGTCGACTTTGTCACCGGCGTGATAATAGCAATGATTAGACACTGATGCAGCAGCTGCAGACCTTTTGGGTTCTTTAACAGCAGGCTAATGTAATTAACACCAAAATGCACAGGCTTTACAAGAGGGATCTGTTGTGCTCCACCGCATTCATCATACTTTAGAGACATGACAAAGCAGCTGCACTTACGTCCATGTTTATGTCAGTCACCTTACTTGTTTATCCAGCTAAACACTTTGGTCCAGAGAGAAATGTGAATCTGTGAGTGCCTGCAGCCCAGCTGCCAGAGTCAAAAGGGAGATTTTAGTATTTGGTTAGATGTGAGTCATCTCAAACTCAAAAAGAGCCCACTCTCGTAGTCTGTAGTTGTTCCAGAGCAGCATGTGTGGATGAACCAGAGGCAGATGAAGAATCAAAAGTCTACTTAAGTGAGACAACTATTACTTCAAAGAAAAGTTGGAGGCAGTTGTAAGAATGTTCCATTAAAAAATTAGCAAGTTAAAAAAAAGTATTAACAGATTGATGAGTCATTAACAAATGTTAATTTGAAGTATTATATATTATTATTTAACTCCATTAAAAGTAGCATTTAGCAACAATGAGGCATTCACTGACATCTAAAAGAAAAAGGGAATGCATGATATTGAAATATTTGCTCGTGTTAGATTTGGCAACATTTTTAAATGCAATAGACAAATTCTGATTTCAAATCAAGTCTCAGCTCCTTTACCCTTTAAAAAATAATGATAATCTTCTGTGATAAATACACTCACTGGGCACTTTGTTAGGCACACCTCTCCAACTGCTCATTAACACACATTTCTAATCAGTAAATCACAAATTAATGCATTTATGCAAGAAGACATGGTCAAGATGATCGGCTGAAGTTCAAGTCAAGGATCAGAATGGGGAAGAAAAGTGATTGAAGTGACTTTGAACGTTGCGTGTTTTTTTGGTTCCAGATGGACTGGTCTGAGTATTTCAGAAACTGGGATTTTCACCTACAACCATCTCTAGGGTTTACAGAGAATGGTCTGAAAAAGAGAAAATATCCAGTGAGCGACAGTTCTGTGGGCTGAAATGCCTTGTTGATGCCAGAGGTCAGCGGAGGAAAGCCAGATTGGTTTGTAACCAGAAACTCAAATAACCACTAGTTACAACCGAGGTCTGCAGAAGAGCATCTCTGATCACACAACACATCCAACCAAGAGCCAGATGCGCTACAGCAGCAGAAGGCTACACTGGGTACCACTCCTGTCAGCTAAAAACAGGAAACTGAGGCAACAATTCACACGGACGGACCAAGATTAGACAATTTGGTCTGATGAGTCTCCATTTCTGCTGCAACATTCGGATGGTAAGGTCAGAGTTTGGTATCAACGAGATAAAAGCATGGATCCATCCTGTCTTATATCAACGGTTCAGGCTGGTGGTGGTAGTGCTGTGATGTGGGGGACATTTTCTTGGCACACTTTGGGCCCCTTAGTACCAATTGAGCGTGGTTACAACGCCACAGCCTCCCTGAGTCTTGTTGCTGACCATGTCCATCACTTTATGACCACCATCTTCTGATGGCTACTTCCAGCAGGATAAGGCTCCATCTCATAAAACTGGAATCATTTCAGAACATTATTAAATCTATTCCACCAAGGATTAAGGCAGTTCTGAAGACAAAAGGGGGTCCAACCCGGTACTAGCAAAGTGTACCTAATAAAGTGTACTGTGCAAATTCTTTTTACTTGGCCATAAATCCCTGCTGCTTTACAAATATTGCAAACTTTCTGTTCATTGTTTGTCTCTGAGGTTTCTGAACAGTTTTACATCCACATAATGTTTGCTATGAGGCAGGGCTGTACACTGTATGCAAAAAGGGTTTTGTAATCAAAGCTGAACTATGTTGCTGAGACTTATTGGACACAATATTTTCTGCTAATCAAAATGTGATGCAGTATAACTACTTTTAGTTTGTAACTATGGGAACTATCTGTGACATAAATGTGAAGCTAAACCAAACATAAACCACCTAAACTGCGGCACAACTGATGGATAAAAAGAGAAAAATAAAATAAAGTTATAGATTTAAAGTAACCAGATATTCAGGATCCTCTTTAAATAAATTGTGTTTTTGTTGTAAACAGAGTTCTGATCCAAAATAACTTATTTTAAAATGACAACTAAAACTTTTAAATCCTCCTTGTCCCACTATTATTTCCTTATCTTGTCCATTTGAAATGCATTTTCCTGTATTGTTGCTTTCTTCTCTCCATTGTGGCTCTTTGGTTATGGAATAAAATGCTTCAATAATTAAAGAATTTGTAGTTAATTTATTTTTGCTAATTAAGTTTTATTATTTGTATTGAGAATTTAACATGTCAGACAAGTGAAAAAAGATAATGGGACGAGTGGTGTGTTATCAAAATAAGCATAAAGCGCATATTGATTTATTTGAAACATTGGGTTTTGCAACAATGTTGTCATGTTTATTTTCAAAAGTATAGGAAGAAAAGGAATGAAGTGAATCTGCTTCAGTAGTAGGATCCTTTTTGACACAGGATGTATTTTATTTTGAAAAGAACTTGTATGTGCTGCTGTCAAAAGTAAAGGAAGTTAAAATTGTTACACAAAGAAAATTATAGTTATTAAATTACAGCAATTTATAAGGCACATTTATAAATAAATGGCTTAATGGTAACACAATCAAAATAAAGGGAATTTTTCTAAGCAGTGACTGCGGCTCACGTTAGGTTTTCGGTCTGTAAGAAACTGGACCAAATGGCTCTTTTAGCCTTAAAGGTTGCAGACCCCTGTCATAAACTATGAAATGGACCAATAGAATATGCATAGATAAATTATGTAGAGCCTCATTGAAAACAAAAGTGGTTTACTTATATGTCAAAGATAAATAGCATATTTTTGACTTTGTCATGTTTGATACTGCTTTGTTTTCTTATAAAATCTGCCTCTGGGTTTCAGCGTGAGACCCGAGCATCATTGCTATTGAAGCTGCTGTGATCTGCCATGTAAAATCATGATAGTTTCTCTGCTTTTAAGTCCAAAGCTTTCTTTTTTTAAAGAGATTGTGCGTAATTGATGTGGTATGATACCTTTTAATGTAGCTCCTCCATATTTTCTGCTTTCAAGTTGTTTTTGTTTGCTGCTTTATTGTCTTTATGTTTGTGATTCTGCTGACGTAAAAAAATCTAAAACGTGTTTGTGTTCAATCCATAAAATAAAGAACATTTTTGTGTGTGCTCACCAGTGTTTGTGATGCAAGAACATTTTTACATACACGAAAGGGATTTATGCTGTGGTGCTTTCCTACTACTGTATTTTCAAGTTGTTTTACCTGATCCCTGTCAATAAAAAGAATGCAATTTTCATAAACCACCTGACAATAGTAATAGGTGTCATTATTCACCCAGAATAAGAGATTGATAGCTGATGGGGAGCTGCTCAAGGTTAGAGGTTTGGGAAGCATTAAGATGGAAGTGGTGGGAGCAGAAGTCAATATGCGCTCGCTTGTTATTCTGCTCCATTGTTCTTCAGATGAGCTTGCAGAGCAATTGTTTGATAGGAGAGACAGAAAGCAATATTCAAATCTTTTTTTTTCCGCTGGTGCATGCAGCTCAGAGGAAAGGTGGCTTTTGAGAGATTTCCTTTGTAGAAATTAGAGATCCGTCTGTTCCTAAGTCCTGACCCCACCCTTTAATGACGCACTGGTGTGTCTGAAAAAAGAACATGAAGTGAAAAAAGCCCAGAGGTTTTTGCATGTGTTGGTTGAGGGGTACATGTGGGAAGTTCAACCCTTTTCTTAGTGGTGTTCAGTGCACAAATATAATTTATAGTCTGATTCAAAAGACGTGAAATCGTGCAATTTAGTCTTAAAGTATGCAAACATGTAACATGAAAACAATGATAAAACATGTGTTAGTCATATATGTATTAAAAATTCAAGTTGTGGAAAAGTGAGGCCTTGAGATGGACTTGGGACAGGCTCCAGCATCTCCGTGACTCCAGAAGGGATTGAGCGGGTTTAGGAAATGAATGGGTGAATGGAAAGCTAAAATGGACCCAAGTGCTCTGACTTAAAGTAAGTTGTCTTGTTGTAGAGTTAGCCTGCTCCCGCATACTGTAATTTATCTATTTACACTCTCTAGCTTACATTAGCTTACAGCCCCTCACACTTCCAACCAAGTGTTAAAGATGCAACTAAAATGATGACCAATATTGGAGATTTCCAGGTGCAGAGTTTTGAGCTGGAAACCAGTTCAGACGTAGAAAACAATGACAAAAATAGATCTATTTGCTACAAGTGGATGCATCAGAATGGAGCGGAGCAGGAAGCTTGTGGCTTCTGCAGTAGCTTCTTTGTCACTGCTTCAAGCTTTTTCCAACTGCATGTTTTCATCTGCTAATGATTCACAATGATCTGAATAAAGAAATATTCAGAAATGCAATGTTGCACTTAATGTGTCCTCCGTTATGAGAAAAATGCCACAAGATCATACTAAAACTATAACTTTCATCGGAATGGCTCTTCAACATACAGGCGTGGTAACCCCTCTAGTTTATTATAAAGCCGCTTGAAAGGTTGTTTTTGTTTTTTTGTTTTCTGAAGAACAGCAACAGATCAGTACAGTCAGTCTCAGTCCAGTTTGAAAAAGGATTTTATGAACAAATAAAACAATGTTTTATATTTAGTCCTTTGAGGAGCAGTCGTCTGGGTCTTGGCAGTCTTCATAAATCTCCTGTCAACACAGAAAACACAAGAACTGAAGCAGAAGAAACATTAGTGTAGCTGCAGAAGTAACAGCATGAGATTTGTTTCTTTAACCACAAAGAGATCAACTTTTTTTTAATAGAAGTCTTGGCCAAAGTTTGTACAAAGCAGAGAAGGAGTGAAGAGCATGACATCTGCTGGGAATTATCCATCTGCGCGTGATCTTGTTTCAGCTTCTATGGGTGCGTGAGAAAGAAAGCCTTAGTTACACTGTTATTTATCATTTCCTTGAGCAGAAGGTGGCGACAAGAGTTGATTTAAAAGCAGAAGGCATTTCAGCTAATAGCCATGTGTGACTGCAAGCATGAAAAACAACACAATCTGTTTCAAGAAGGCATAAAAAAAGCCACCAACCCAGACAAAATTCTGTTCGGAATCTAGCATGTTTTGTGTTTCATCAGCCACTTTTAACGTGAACAGCAAAAAAAAAGGCAGGATCTCTCCTCTAGTGGAGAAATAGTGATGGCTCCCATGTTGTTTTGGGACTGCTGGCAGCAGTTGGTCATCTTTCTTTTATCTTTACCACAGAGGTTATATGGTTATATATTGCTTTGTTTGCCTAAACCCGGTTCTACAAGCCTGTACTTGCTTTGATGCATTTTTAAAAAAGGATCCCCTCTTCTCCAGACAGCTGACAATAATTTTACAATTTGTCCTTTTTCTTTCTTTTTTTTTTGTGAGCCCAAAATCTTTCTATTGATAACATCTATTTCATAGAGACCTCTGCGCTTCACAACAGTCATTTCTTTGACTTTTTTGTCTTTAAGGGTCACCACAATGAATCATCCACCACAACTAACCCAATCCTCTGCATCCTCCTCACTCACACCATCCACCCTCATGTCCTCCACTACATCCTCTTATTTCTTGATGTTCCTCCACCTGCTTCGTGCTCTCACTACAGATCAGTGTCATCAGCAAACATCATCATCAAAGATTCCTGTCTAGCCTCATCTGTCAGTCTGTTCACCACCACAACGAACAAGAAGGAGCTCAATGCTGATCCTTGGTGCAGTCCCACCTCCACCTTGAACTCCTCTGTCACACCTACAACACATCTCACCACTGTCTTCCAGCTCTCATACATGTCCTAAACAACCTTCTTTTCTGCCACTCCAGACTTCCTCATAGAAACCACAGCTCCTCTCTTGGTATTCTGTCAAAGGCTTTCTCTAGCTCTAAAAAGACACAATGCAGCTTCTTCTGATCTTCTCTGTTCTTCTCCAGAAGCATCTCTTTCTCACCATGAAACCATACTTTTGCTCCCAAATGCTCATTTCTGACCTCAGCATAGCTTCCACTACTTTTTCTCATAACTTCATTGTGTGACTCATCAGCTTTACTCCTTTGCTCCACAACTCTCCACTGATCTTAAAGATGAATAGCAGAAGACGTTCCGTCAATTCCTTAGACGTCCTCTCTTTCTCTAACATCTTGTGAAACAGCCCACTCAGAAACGGTACTGCCACCTCCCCTGAACACTTCCATACCTCCACAGGTATGCTGTCAGGACCAGCTGCCTTTCCTCTCTACAGCCTCTTTAGTGTCAGTAAGGATGAGCAAAGATCAGGAAGGATTATCTTTGCTCATCCTTACTGATCTTCCTGCTGCACAAAAGCCACTTCCTCTACTTGTGCTTTCTGACATTTTCTGCAGTCATCAGCTCTTTAAAGTTCTTCTTCCACCACACTTGTAGAAACTGTGAACAAATTTCCATCCCAGTCCCTAATAACTTAACCTGGTCACTATGGTATCTATTTCAAGAATAAAATGTGGCCTTCTGTCACAGCTAATGATCTTTCTGTTTCTCATCTTTACGTTGAAAACTAACGTTTACAACACAGGACCCAACAAAAAAAAACAACATTTTTTATACAGGAAGTACTGTATAAAGCTCTGTATTCAGACAAAAGCTTTGTTTCCACTGAGCGGTATGGTACAGTTTGGCATTTTGAGGGTTTCCATTATAAAATAGACCCATTAAGCCAAACCGAACCGTACCATTTTTGGTTGTTGGACCATAGAAAAATGGAATGGAGCAGTAAGGGCGGAGCTACTGTCATCACACCTGATTGGCTGAAGGTCAATACAACAAAAGAAAGCGACTGTATCCCTCTTTGCCACCTTCAATCTTCTCTCACACAACACTAAATGCATGGTGTTTATGAAGTACCAAAAGCCAAGCGGAAAAAAATTAGCTGCTGGATGACCTCCGTTGTTGTTCATAGCTTTGTTTTCGCTGTAGTCGCACTACAGCTACGCAATTGCTCTACTTCCCGTATGCACCCTGATGGTCCAACTTTGAGTGGAAAGTAATGAATTGCCTGGCCCATTCTGAACCGGACCGTACCACTCAGTGGAAACTAAGCTATACTCAGCATTCATTTGCTAACATTTGAATTGGATGCCAACCCATGGTGGTAACCAGCAGTATCTATAGTTACTTCCCTATTATTTCCTGCTAAGTCTTACAATTGATGACCTACCCTCCAGCTTTGGCATTCAAAATATATGAACCACTGTCTGGTAAAATAATGTATTATTGTGAAAACTTAGGTCACAGCATTTGCACTGATTTAAACATTTGAAACTTACCAGTGACATAAATGAGTTCCTTCCTGCTACTTTCCTGGCGTCTATGCACAAGTGCAAGTTCTTGCATCAAAACTTAGTCGGAATATACACACAACTTTAAAAAAAGAAACATATCACTGCCCCCTTTTTTAAACACTTCAAAGGGAAGAGTTTGTGTGATATTTTAGCTCCGGCACGAGTTTAACACCTGTTTTGAAGGCAAAAATCTCCTCTAATCACAGGTGAAAAAGAGAAGTCAAAATGCAAATGAAAGAGAATGAGTGTGGATTCTGTTTTTTTTTTTTTTTTACTTCACATTGATAGACTTTAATGCATCATCCTGGTCTAAGATGGCAAAAACAGTTTTATTTTTCTATGTGACTTAAAAAGCTCAAAAACATTTTCTTACATAGGAGTGTCTGGGTTTTGTTATTTGAAAAACTCCCCCATCAGTATTGCAGAGGGACTTAAGCATCATAAATTCTGCCAAATAGCCTAATATTATAATATTGTAGGCAATGTCATAACTGAATGTGTGGGGGAATAATAGCTTTTCCTTCCCTGTCTGCGGGTCTTGATGAAAATCTAATTTAACTGACACAATCATAATGGAATTATCTCCAGGTGTGATGAGGGCATTTAATGAAATCATTACAAAGGATTACTTGCTCTTTTTCACGGGCTTATTAAAAGAGCCATTGTGATTGGAGGCAGAATGTGAGAGGTTTTATTTTATTTTTTTCCTCCACTCTGACTGATTGCCTGTTTGTCAGCCTGGCAGTCACACAATTTGTGGCTGGCATAAAAGCCTGCAGGGAGGCGCAAGATCTGATTGGGAATCTTGGGGAAGTAGAGGGGAAATGCGTGTTTTCTGCAGTGTTGTATTGATGTGTTTGAGAACACGGGGCTCTCATTTCCATGCCCTCAAAGCACATTTAGGATAAAATTTCAACTAAATACTTCTCTTCTATATATTGTAATCTTTTCAGTGTTTCAGTAGAGTTCCTTTCCTTGTCTTGTGAATTTTCCACTTCTTCTGCGCTTGTTGTTCTCCATCTCTTCAAGCTTATCAACCATTTATTGCAAGTCATGTAGCTGTATTCCAGTATTGAACTGTGTTTAACCTTTGCTGTAAATCTCTTTCTGTTCAGTCAGCGGTAACAGGTACACTGTAGACCTTTGATTTGAAAGCAGTACAGCCATTTCCCACCAGTGTTGTTGTTCATAATTCTATTTGGTTGAGTCTTGAATTCTAAAATCCATGTTTCTTTGCCCCATTGTTCACTCGTTGACATTTTATCAGCGACAAAGCAGCTTCGTTTTTTTACTCATCAATTAGAGTCAATCTAAGGATAAATGTTTTAAAATAAATGTACCTAAAATTCTCTGTTGTTAGGAGGATTTCTTTTGATTTTATTAAGGATGTAAAGGATACAGATACGGATTGAAAAATCCATCGAGCGCTGGGAGAAAGAGTGGTATTGGTTGAAAACCACAGACAATAACAAGATTATGCTGCAGTAAAGCTCTAGAACCCTCAAAGTGAAGCCACTGGATTGTTAGGCTGGACCAAAAATCCTATCACAAAAGCAGGTTGAACATCCTCTACATCATAGATATTTACCTCCTGAAATGAAAGTGAGTGTCTAATGTTTTTGTAAAAAAAACTTTGGAGTAGGACTTCCTCTCCAATCTGATGTCTGAATGAAAAAGCACACATCTGCTCCATCAACAACTGAAACACAACTCTCCTACACTACAGTCTCCATCTAACTACGTTACAACTACATCTGTAATATAATAATTAAAGTTCTTTTTTTTTTACTCTTCAATGTGACTTTCATGTTAAACAGTTTTGCAATTTAAGGATAGATATAAATAAAAACGTCACTGCTTGAACTTTATTTTTTTATTCAATTTTTTCAAGCCAATTATTCTAATTAAAGCTCCACAAAATGTTAAATGCACTAAATTTCCCCCCAGCCTCACACCAACACCACCTCTGGCATCCCTGTTCCATCTGCTTGGCAGCAGGAAGCTGCAACAGGTGGGCGAGCAACTTTAAAGCTGTTCATAACCAACACAGAGAGAATTCACAACTGTGCTGGAACCGATGAGGATTTGTTAGTATATGCTGAATTTTCTCTTCTGCTGAAGCTGGCAGGTTTTCAGATGATGCACACTCAAGTCTACCATCAAGAGCTTGCTCATTAAAAACCAGAATATAACAAGGCAAAAAATATTTTCAAATCTATGCATTTAGGTTCTTTTGGGTGTTGAGTCTCAGGAACAGCTACTGGGGTGTTCATTAACACAGTTTGAGCAGACATGACAGAGCCACAATAATTAAAAGCTCTGTTACAGAAAATGCAATCTGAAAGCCAGTGGTGGCTGAGCAAAGGTTTATGCATGGGTGGAGGAACTGGCTGCAGACACCAACGTCCAGAAAAGGAAGACCTCAAAAATTCTTTTTTTTAAGCTGTAAGAAAAGTTTTTCTAGAATTCTGAGCACTTTCGGGTTAAGGTTAGCTTAATGCTACTATCACAAATAAAACTGTCATTGCGCTGTGAAGAGGCAGAATCTTTGAAATTTCATGCCACCGCCCGATTTTTATTAAAAATCCTTGACGTGATCATGAATGTAGATGGCAGCAGTCAGGCGGCTGTCAGGCGTGCAGAATGACCCGCTTTTTTATACCACCGGGCTACTGGATGGCTGGCGGCCGGTGACAGTTGATGTGGATGTCTGGAGACATTTACATATCGTCAAGTCAGAGGTGCTGCAGGCTGGCGAGCCGATTTCGTAACGGCGTCATCCCCGCCTGTCACTGGACTGCCACTGCACGACCTCAAAATGTGTCCAAGCCGCCATTGACTGATGTTAACTTTTAGAGAAAAATCTTCCAGTCACTGCAAAAATGGTAACTTTTTCTTAAAACGCTTGCGGCCATCGCGCGGTTTGTAAAAATGCCACCTCCCGATTCCAAATGTCGCTGCGCAGCCACCTGCCAAATAAAAACTTGCACTTAAGTCGCCGCGCGGTGGCATTTTGGGATATGTGACCTTAGTCTTAGGTTTAGGGTGGGGTTAGGGTTGATGATGTCAGGCACTATTTTGTCTGCAGCCAGTTCCCTTTCTTAAATTTAGGATGTGAATCCGAGAAGCAAAGACACCTACCACTAAATATGCCAGAATTGATCATTTGATCATCTGTACACTTGGTTGGTCATGCCTCCCTCCTGTTGTGGTTTGACCCGGACTCCGCCCTTTCGTTTTCTGTCACTTAAAAACTCATCCGCCCTTCCAGCGTTACCGATGGATATGAGTCCTGAGACATTTAACCATTCAGCCGACAGAGACTGAACGGTGAGCAAAGCTAAGAGCTGTTGTCAAGCTGAGATGAATGGCTTTGCCTAACTGCTCAGGAATAATGCTTAAAACAGAAAATGAGTGCAGGTGTTGAATAAATGTATTAAGGATTTGTGTTGTGCCTGGTCAGCACTGATTCAACTTTGCTGAAGAGAAAGGGACGAGCGAGGTGGGGGGGTGGGGAGCGGCGAGTGGTGGTGGTGTAGAGGCAAGAAATCAAGCACTCAGCAGCTCCACAATACACCATTAGTCTTCATTTCAGGAGGACATGCAACAGGGCTCTTGTGTCTTAAAGAACAAACTAAAATTTATTGGGCTGGCAAGCTTGGGCTAATTGAAAGAAATTCTCTGTCTGTTTGCCTTGCACTTGGTTAGTGAAGAAAGTAGTGTGTTGGGGAGGGGGTGATGATTTGGGGCTTGAGCTTTTTGCCTTCTGCTTGTCCCCCCCTCCAGCCTGATTGCCTGCTAATGGTTTGATCCATGACCGCCCTCCACTGAGCAGACAGGGCTGGAGGAATCATTCCAGGATGAATCGTTGAGGAAGGATTTATGAGCTGTAGCCATTAGGAAATGACTGGAGGTAAAGTGACTTCAACAAGTAATGGCAACTTTAAAATTGTTTACCATTAAGTCTATGCATAGTGTAGATTTTATTTGGTTTGGAGACCACAAATGGTGACCATGACTGATTAAACAGGCCTTGATACTTAAGAATGTTTAATTGAAACACCAAAGTTATTCCAAGATGATTGGTGATGTAAAAGTCAGGCCAAGGACTTTATCTATTACCTTTACACTTGATAGATCTATAGTTTTTGTTCTGAAATTTACCACCTATGGCGGCTTCTCAGTAAAGTTTAGTGAAAATCTACTGGTAAGCAAACCAGTGATGGTTTGTCTAGAAATGAAGAGATAAAGCGTTTATTCCTGTGTTGTGAGTGCAGAAAATTGAAAAAACAATATTTGCAACAATGACATGATAACTACTATGCATAATTATAAATATTTAACTGGAGAGATGCTAGTAATGTCAGAATTTAAATATTAGAAGCTTTTGAGGAACATAAATCCATCTCTGCTTGATCTGGCTCCCACTTCCGCATTTGACGCCTTCCTTTCTTTATCTTCTTTCTTTTTCAATTGACTAGCAAAGTTTTGTTTGCCTGACCAAAGTTTTTACTTAGCGGTGTCTTGAATTTTTGTTCATAACGTTTTTTTTATCTTTCTTTACAATAAGAAAAACCTAACAGTTATAGTCTGAGGCAACTTTTAGCAGCCCAATGCCTCACTGTTCTCCAAAAGATCACAATACTGGAATAAAAAATGAATGTTCCAGAGGTAAATTGAGAATAAATGAATGGATAAATCCCATTCCTGGAGAAAGGGTGGTCAAAGAGTGTCACAGTCCCATAGCCTGACTTCATGGATGCTACAATCTGGCCTGCTTTACCCTCAAAGCACGGATCCTAATCAACCTTTGAGAGTGCAGATAACTGCATTCAAAGGGGAATCTAACAGAGACAAACCTAACACACCCTACAATGGAATCACATGTCTTCTAAAAGACCCTGGATACCTCTAGGAGGAACTTTTTAACTTCTCTTTCAGGAAAAGGAGTGAGAGTAAGCATGAACATTCAACTGGGCCTGAAACTTTAATTCTGGATGATTTAGCCTTTAAATCTGTCAATCGGAACAGCAACTATTAATGGTTTTACCAAGGGCATGGTCTGTGAGCTGAGAGAAAGAATTCCAAACACCCTGATCAAACACAAAAACAGCCAGTTCATCTCAAATCAACACTTAAAGGCTCTAAAGAAACTTCGGGAGATGCTTCACTCACTGAACAGTGAGGTCTTCATCACTTGTCCTATACCACCAACAAGAAGACATTTAGCAGGTTGTGGGCTTTGAACGTGGCTTTCAGTGCAATAGAAAACTCTGATGCTGCCCTTTTCCACTTTTAGGACTTCTTGATCTGACTGCACCTCTCTTGGACCGGGGTTGGGAGTCCCCTCCACCTACTGCCCAATGACATGCTGCTGTTCTCTTTTATTGAATTGAAGATGAAAAGGAAGTATTAGGATCAATGCATGTTCAGTACCCAGGCAGGAATTGTTGAGAACAATAGAATCAAATGGAAGTGCCAACTGTTTGTAAAGAAATCACGAAGGAGGAATTATCTATAACAGTTTGTGCCCAGCTGGAATCCCCAGTCTTTCTTATAGCAGAAAGAAAAAAGCCTGGAGCAGGATTTGCAAGTTGTGCACCTTTGTCATTTTGCACCAAGCTTCTTCCGATTTTGAGTACATGCACGGGTTTCAGGTAGCAACAGTCCAATGTGCGCATCGTCTGCTAAACGTGCATTCAAAAACCTGCGTTGAGAGCGTTCTTGAACGCGCATCACATGCCCGGTGTGTACGTAGCATTAAACAGGCAGGCCAACCTACGTACTGTACCACATGGATTGTGATTCTATGTCTCAATCCTGGAAATCTTGTAAAATTTTAGCAGAATTCCTTCATCATAACTAAGTGGAAGTTGAAGACAGCTGTGGAGGCAGCTTTAAGCCAATTGAAGTCACCTTTAAATGTGTCATGTAATGAGGAAGCCTCATCACCACTAAAGTTCTGCAGGCCTGAACCTCCACAGTCAGATACTAGGGCACACTGGGGATGGAAACCACCGAAGAAAATAATATTCTGACCAATGGCACAACCAACTGCATGGATTGAACTGAGCTTTGTGACAAGACTGAGGAAAACATTGATCTGATTCACACTATATGAACCAAAGACATCAAAATTAGAAAAAGATGGCCGAGTGGAAAGAAGGAGAAGAAAGGGTTTAAGATTTGAGGACTACATAGCAACATGGAGCGCACCTATAAGAACATTAGTGCTTGGTAAATCAACCGTGGCTAAATGTTTTCTGAGGTTAAGTCAGCGCAGTGGAAGAACAGCATGCAATCTGCCAACAGCTATGCCTTGTTTGTGTTGAGATACGCTGCTGGGATTACAAATTCAGCCACTGACATCAAGCTGTATCAAACTTGATATATGGATGATCCATCGTTGGAGGACACCTTAAAAGGTTGTGTTTTTACCTGCATGTAACAGGAAGTCCTACCAGTGACTCCATGACTGGACTAAAGGACGGTACAGAGGCGCTGACCTTGGCTGCACAGGAACGCCTCTTCCTGAAGTCTGAAATCTACCTCATCAGACACGATTCTCAGTGCAGGCTATATAAAGAAGCTACTGAGATACTATGGCACATAAAAGCAGCTGTTAGAGGCTGGCAGCAAAGGCGTTCAGAAACTGTGGTATCCAAGTGGCTGAACTCCACAGAAATGTCTATGGTAGGTGTGGGATGGAAGTCCCAAGGTCATGGTAAGAAGAAGAGCCAAAGATTAGTAAAAAGTAAATCATTAATTGACCTTGGAGACTCTTAAATATGAGATGCTGATATCCAACCAACCAGACACAAATGCAGATAGCTGTGGAAAGTTATACTGATGTAGCAAACTCAAGTCATTGCAATACTAAAAAGAAGAGATTAGCTTATGAAATGTGACGGATTGATGGAGGAGCTGGAAACAATGCAGAGCATGAAGGCAACAGTGGTCCCTGTAGTAATTAGGGGCACTTGGGATTGTTATCCCCAAACTGGAAGAGTGGATTCAGCAAATCCAAGAAACAACATCTGGATCTCTGTTCAGAAGAACGCCATGGTGCTGTGCAGGATCAGGAAGCTCCCGGTTAGAGGACCCGACCTAAGTATGGGATAATTTCACGTCTGACCAGTGTCACACAATCTCACACTACAACACAATACTTAAACACTTAAAATCCCACTCCCATCATCTATTTTTAAAGCATTCCCAGTGGTCTTTTAGTCAGGATTTTGTCATTTAGCCAAATTCATAAAACCTGTGTCGTTTTTCTGGGACATGGTTTCTGCAGAGCGCCAGTAATTCATTAGAAATTCGCCTCTGAGTTGTGAGCAGGACTGTTGTTATGGAATAATAAATGACTAGAATTATTCATTTGACTCAAATTTACTTGTACTTGATATTGCACTCAGTCTTCTCTTCAGAGCATCATGTCATGCATTCTTCCTCTGCCGCTCTGAAGTGAGGCTTTAACAAGGCTGAGGCTGAATGACCGAGCTGCTGCTTCCACGACTGACAGGCTGTAAGTAGGTTTCAGTAACAGTCAGCAACATAATCTGAACTGCCAAATATTTTTTGACAACTTCTGCCGGCTGCCTCCTCTCCCTCATCCTCTCTGTCACAGACCAGATAAACTCTCTGCTGCTGTCTCTTCTCAATTATAATTGCAAACATTTAACAGCTGAGCTTCCAAATCCTGAGGAGCAGCATGAAAGCCTGCGTATATATATATTTAAATTAATAAGTGTACTCATCTCTGGTGGAAACTGACTGGCACCGGTGTTTAAAATAATAAGATGCAGATGTTGATAGTTGCGACTGTCTCCAGGTTTTCTTCCCTGTGGCCTCAATGGCAGCAAAGGAGCCATGATGAAGGCAGACAGCTGACAGGTGCTCCAGGATGGTGCTGCTATCAGGTGCATCTGCTAAACTTATCTCCAAGATGGGAAGATGCGAGAACGGAAAAAACACGGAATAGGAAAACATTCATAGGTGGGAGAGAGGTGGCCAAAAAGGGGTTTATAATGGTAAAAAAAATAAAAAGTGTAGTAAGAAAAACCAGATGTGTGTTTGTGAGTGGGTCTGTGAAACTTTACTCCAGCTGTGTGGAAAAATTCACAGGATATCTTTGAACCTGAGGGGTTGACGGAACAGGTGCCTCTGGGTGCGTCTAGACGCTGACACTCTGAAGGGCTAACAAGTTTACCGAACAGGTCAGGAGATGGGGAGGCAGCAAAGGCAAAGTAATAAGGAGAGATAATGAGCAAGTGCAGAAATAGTTGGAGAGGCTGGGAAGGCATAATAAGAATGAAGAAATTAAATAAGAGGTGCAAGGAAATAAAAAAAAAAGCTGGCTTGACAAGAAGTAGGTTTAAGCGTGTGCACAAGACAGGCAGTGGATAGACACTTTACCATATGTTTATATGTCACTGCATACATAAGCACTTCGGAGCTGCCGTACGCCCATCATCTGTGTCAGGAAGGCACCTTGGGCTTGAACATACCACCTTAATGGATTCACCGTGTGCTGCTCAGGCAGTGGTAACACTCTGTGTTTCTGACTCGAAGAAAAGGTGCACGGGTCGGGAGCTGAGGCAGGGATTTGCACCTTCAAAGTTAATAGACAAGGCGGTCACTCCTAATGACTCAGTTTTTGGGGCCGAGGAACAGGTGACAGGAAGTGCAACTAAAGAGTTGATCTTCCAGTCAACAGTTCTCTTGTGTGTCTTGCTTTGCTGACATGCACACACTCTAATGTGCGATTCACAGCAGCGAGGAGAGCGGAGCAAGTCCGGCACATCGCAAGTAGCCCGACAGAATGGCTGGAAGCGGTGTCACCAATTTGTTCCTAGCCATGGGGGACATGGAGGGTATGGAGAGGCAGTGGCAGCTCCCTGTCCTCATCATGGCTAATGAGGCCTCCGCTTCTCATTTCTTCTGTGTATGTCTACGTCCGTGTGTATGTGTGTGCGTTTCGGTTTGTAGAAGTTGTGTCAGAGTGCTGTCAAAGCTCCTACTTTTCAAAACCAGGGAGGATTTCTGGCACATGCAAGCATTCTGGAAAAGAGGCAAAGAGAGCAGCGATGCTGCGTAATCTGCTCTGATAACATGCAGCTTTCATGTAAAGGCAAAACCACACTGACCATTTACAGGAGAGCATTTAATTCAAGTGTTTTCTTCAACCTAGCTATTCCACAAAACATTTGATCATAAAAGACACATGCTGTGCTTCTGCAATGGTGCTGTAAACAAACAAGTGACCTAGAATTGAAAGAGGAGTAATCTGATGAGTGATGGACCTGTACAGTCGGGTCACACCAGAGAAAGAAGATTTAACAGAAATGTATTTGTGGTTCAGGAGCTCCTCGATGTGTTCAAATGAGGGAAGTGCAGCTTCAACAGGCAATTTACAGGATTCTTTTGGATCTTTTAGTATGATCCTTAAAAATAAGGGAGGAAAAACTTCCATCCATTTTCTGAACCCACTGAATCCCTTTCAGGGTCATGAGGTGACTGTAGCCTATCCAGCTACTGTTGGGCAAAGGCGAAACACCCTGGACAGGTCACCAGTTTGTTGCCCCACACGCCCCCAGGACCAACTCAAACATGATCCCCATTCACTTTGCCTCCAAAATTACCTTAACAGCTACATAAAAGTACAAACATTTGATGCAGATTTGTATCAATTGGTGGTCAAATGGTTAAAGTCCAAACTGTCTCTGTTTATAATGGTCAAATGATTGAAGCTATTCATACTAGGAAAAAGCGGGTCTGACTTTTCCGGTTCATTTTTGCTTCAACCTTCACAACTGAGCTGATGCAACATTTTGCAGTTCAGCCAAGATAAAACAGATTTTAGTAATAATTTAGTAGTAATTAGTAATTAAGTAAGTAGAGGAAGAAACCGACTAAAGTACCGACTGCATTTTTAACTATTTTTGACTGTAAGATTATTTCATTGTCACGTGTCCAACAAGTAGTAAAAGAGTTTTATTACCAGATCCAGCCGCACATTTCTGTTGTTGATGCTGATGTACTCTTTTATTTTTTGTTTTATTGTTCACTTTATTGCTCTCTGCTTTCTCCAAAAATTACTATTTAACTCCTTCAATTACTACAGAATTCAGCCAATCACATGCTAATGAGGTGGAGTGAAATCGCATCCCACCAATTCTGACATCTCCACATAGGTTCTGTGTGTTGTAGGACAGATTTTAAGGGCATTTTGGTAATTTTTGAGTGTTTTATGTCCTTTTAATGGGCCAGATTAGATTTGTACTACGCTAACCCTTGCCCTCCCTGAGGTCTTCCAGGAATGGCCTTTTAAAAGGTCAGTTAAATGAAAATTCTAAGGTGAGGTGTTATTCTAGCATCTACTATGCCGTCAGTCTCTTGAACAGCCTGAGGGATGTAGTAAACGTAATGACTTTGAAAATTGGGCTCAAAACAGTCCTTTTGAACTCAGCATTATAACAGTTATAATATTTCTTCTCTTTTTCTTTATCCAGTTGGTCCTTTATCCAACACAGAGGCCGTGAGTTGACCGTTACGCTGATGCCAGCAGCCGCCTCCTGATGCAGACGGCTCTCCTGTGACGCCGTCTGGGTTTTCTGTGCCAAGCCTTGTTTTATTAGGAGGTTAAAGTGGGTAAAGTGGTAGAAAAATTAGGTTGGTATTAGTTTATATCTTACCAAATTTTACTGTTTAAAATGGATTTATTAACAGAACATAATGAGGTAAGAGCAGATGCAGAAACTGAGCTCAGCCCGTTCATGTTCTTGTCTACAGCTGTGCAGCATTCAAGACAGATCTGTGTTGTTGCTTAAGCTGTCAGCTTTGGCTTCATTCCTCTTTTTATGCATCAGTCTATTTGTTACTTTATGACTGATCTAAAGCAACCTCCAATTTCCACAAAAAAATTTTTATCAGGTCATTTTTGTTATCCTATATTTCAGTGTCACATCTTTTTGCTGTATTTAAAAACAAAATCTGTAGCAACCATACTCACCACGCTGATGTTCTATTGGATTATTTGACTAGAAATACAAAAGAGAATTTGTTTTGTTAAGCAAAGCAGGGCAGTAACTAATATATCAGCATGTTAATAACACGTGGTCTGAACCCAAAGAGACCTTACAGCACAAACTAGGTGTAGAAAAGAACATTAATGCCTCATGAATTTAGAGATACCAGTTTAGTCAGCAATAGTTTACAGTGAACATTACACTCAACTGCTTCATTGTTTAAAGCTAACCAGTGCAAAGCTATGAGGTGATGGCTGGACAAAGAAAATCACCACAAAAAAAAATTCAGGAACACATGGTTGTCAATAAGAACTTAGCGGTAAAATTTATATCAAAGAAGCTTTTACACACATTTCAAATGATGCTTTGATTTGGAATGAGAACGTTACAAAATGCAAAGGAGGATCAGAGGAGCAGAGGGAAATGGTGAGAAAATGTCAGAAGGAAGAACAGCAGAGGCAGGAAGCTCTTCTGTTCAAAATCCCTGACAGTATTAGAAGATAAGCCTGCAAAAAGGCTCAAAACTCAGACATAAAATCCCTGAATATGAATAAATATTCATTCTACAGGATAGGGTTATTTCTCTCTTCTTAGAATGTAAGAAGAGACCAAAAGTATTTTTTAAATTAATCTCAGTAAACCTTAGTTTTTAAAATCTAAAATAAAAATCAGACATAATTTACCTAAATTCACAGATGAGCACAAACTGATGAGGTGTACTGGTAACAGGTAAGAATATATACAAGCGTATATATATTAGGGACCCTTCAGGATGCCTAATGAGGCATCAGGAGGGTGAAGGGGAGTCATCAGGGTGCAGGAGTGGGTGGTTTAAAGAGTCCAGTCTTTCTGAAGTAGCGCACGATGAGAGGCACCGACACCAGAGTGATGCTGATGCGAACAGGGGCGAAGAGCTTGTGGATGGCGTAGGCAAGGACAAAAGTGCTGGTTCCTGCCGCCCTTTTGGACTGAACCACAGCCTCGCTGAAGCCCACTTTACAGAGAATGGCGGCCATGTCAATCCCACTGGAGAGAAAAGAAAGAGGTGAGCACATAGTTAACATATATGGTTCACTTACATTATTTTTAAAAATGTTTTTCTAATTAAATCATTTCAAAAATATGACTTAAAAACGAGGTCAGAAAAAATCTGTAGAATTTAACTGTGGTTCTCTTAATGTCCACCAGGAGGAGCTGTGTTCACAAATCTATTAGCAATGCTTAATCATCCATACAGGGAAATAAATACCAAGGAAAGCTCTAATAGGAAATTTGTTTCAGTCAATAACAGTCTTGCTCCCACATTAACAGCTCCACTGCACTCCACAAACTTAAACCAGCTAAATATAATTACCCATTTACACCCTGACAGCTGTTTACTCAGCTCACATAAGTTCAAGCTGGCCACATGCCCTAAGCTCCATGGTCACAACGATAATACTCAGTGTTACAGGCTGCACATTCAGTATTCAGTCCAAGAATCATTATCAGCTATAGGAGGAAACCTTTAAGCTTTCAGATAACGTCTGCCAAGACTGTGTGGTATGCAGTCACGCACAGAGAACTGCTGGACTTAAGCTCCTGCCAAAGGAATGGCGAGCTGCTTTTCCTGTTCTCCTTCAATCGAAGGAGTCACAAGAAAATCTTCACTCTTATTGTTCCAATCACAGCTCTAGCTTCAAATGATCTCAAACTATTATAATATTCCTTCAGGTTTGACTTTGTTTTACAGTTTCTAGAGCCAGAAAAAAAGCTTAACAAATGTGACAAATGTTCTGTGTCAAATACTTAGAAATAATGGTAGAAAATTTGCCTTTTGAGTTAGTGTTTCGTGAATAAAAGAAGGAAGGTTTCTCATGTTCCTCTGCAATTAATACCGGTTAACTTTTATTTTTTCTCATGAAGAAATAGTTAGCGTTCATTTAGAGATCCTTGGCTAAAAACAGGAGTAATGTGGTTTTGTTTGTCAGCATTCTGACAGAAGCATTGCTTCACAATAACTATGGCATTGAAGAAATAAAAAAAATCTCTGAGGTTTCAATGCAAAAGCAATTCAGTTTTTCTTAAGTTTGGACATAAAAATAACAGCTATGTCTTAACACTAGGTCCGTAACTATAGCAACGAAAACTATCCACTTTTTCATCCTCTTAAGTGAAATACAAACAATTAAAGTTTAATAAAATAAAACGCTGTCCTGAACAAAAAAGATGACCTTTTTTTGAAACGTGACGTAATCAATATTATATTTCTTTTAATCTCTTGATTCCTGAATTTTTTTCCAGCTTTGTAAAACATACATTCACTTGTGTTTTGCTTTGATGCTGATGCGACATTAAAGTAATCTTGGAGCCAAAATGGTCTGATGCATATTTGTACCAATAGGCATCAAGGGGTTATGAGAGATGCTCAATTTCTCTTTTATTTCTACCACTATTTCTAACTTTCTATTGTTATGTCTGTGAATTTTTGTGCCTATAGTTACCTAAAAAGTGGTGGATTTGCTTAAAAAGATACAAGTTTACAGCAGACATTGGCAGAACTTTAGAGGCAGTGATGTGAGGAAGAATCTGGTTATGGGATGTCAACACAGATTTTTTTTTTTATTGAAACTTCTTTTAACTCTTTGAAGGGGCTTAAATGCTTAGATTTAATCATCTTGGAATACTAAAAAAACATTTTTTAAAACGAATTTCAAATGATAAAATTATGTTTTATGTAAAGAGTCTCAGACAAAAATTTTTTTTAAAAATCTAAAAAATGTAATTATGTTAAAAAATATATTAGACTATGACGGTAAAATGTTTGAGCTTCTAAACATGTTTTGCAACTCCTCGTGTCAGAATCCATGAATCAGAAAGCTGATGATGTGGTCACCCCTGATGTGATGTGCCGAAAGGTGAACAACAATGACCTCGAATCAGAATGCTTGAATATAGGATTGCAGTAAACCAAAATTGCATCTTTGGATGTGGAAAAGAACCATACGGTATGCTACCTTGACACAAGGAGGTAAAACATTCCCAGAGACATTAGTGAGATTCCAATGTGAAAGGAAACTCCCACAGCTCCATACTCCTTGAAAACCTTCTTAAGCTGCTGGGTCTTGTTAGGTTTTTCTTCCTCAGACTCTGGGCTTTTCTCAGGAGTTGAGGTAGACGTGTCTTTCTGTAGGAAAAAAAAAAGAAAATTAAAAATAGGTAAATAAGAAACATTGTGAGAAGAAAAAAGTGTGTGTGGCAAAAAATGTCCAATTTCTTCTAATGATGCCAAACAGCTGATGTGCACAAAGTCTATTTCAGGTCAGTTTAAGACATGCATGTAGTTCATAAAGTGTGCAGATTGTGGGTTATTATTGTTGGTACACAAACTCTACCCTTTTCTTTACTTCCACTCTTCATGGAGCTCCATAGTCGGCTGATTAAAAGAGACTTCGGTGCTTGTGTGGTTTAGCTAATTCCCATTTTCACTCACCGTGACACGCTCATAAAAGATGCCAGTCACAGTCCTCCATGCACACACACAGAGCCTCTTAGAAGAACACAAACACGCAGATTTGGCGTTTGTGACCTCCTGACACTTCACTTTGGAAAGTTAACACGCACCACACACTTGTATGAAAGCTGTTTGAAAATTTCCATAAAAGAAGATATTTTTATGCCTTGATAGAATTTTGAGTTGCACTTTATTGTAGAACAACTGAATAATTAGTTTTCACTTCATACAATTAAGTTTGATTTCTGATTGAATAAAATTAGATTAAAAATTAATTAATCTGTCAAAGGTCCATCCAAAATCCATTTTGTTTGATTGTGACTAAAACATAACTGAACAAAAGTGAAGCTTTCTATTCAGTCTGAGCGTTTCATCTGCCGTCTCTCCGTGTTTTTGGACCCTTGCCGGTTTTGGCGCCTTCCTGCCTCTCTCTATGTCTTGTGACACACTGCCTGGTTTTTTGACTTCGTCCTGCCTTGCCCCTGTCTGTATGCTTTCGCCATTATTACCAGTTGCACATGGATCCAAGCGCCTCTGCCTCTTTGTCACAAAGTGGATGCATCAGCGCAGGGAGCTTGTGGCTCGTCTGACCCTGATTCACAACAATTTGAATACCAAAACACTCAGAAATGCAGTCTTAGTCGTAATTTTCTCCGTAAATGTTCGTAAAAAGGCTACAAGGCATGTTAAAAACACAATTTTCATCAGAGTGCGACTTTAATCCATTTTTAAAGCCAACATGTCAAGCTCAATCAAAACAAAAGTTAAATAACATCTACATTGGCGTCAAAGTGTTGAAACTCCAAACCTGCAGTTTGTGATTGAGAAAAGGATGACCGAGGTCAAACAATTTTCATCAAAATGCTGAAAATAATTTGGCAAGTCATCACCTGAATATCAGACTGATAATATTAATTGTTTTTCTAGTAAACTCCAGGCCTGTTGTGAGTGATGCCTCTTTTGTTTATTGGCACCTGCTCTCCTCACCTTTGTTTCTAGCTCGCTTTCAGGATGTTATCTAATCCTTGTGCTTTTTAGCACGCAGCACAAATATGTGCTGTACCAGGAAGAAATCTCTCTACCTCTGAGCAAACAGGACAAACGAGGGATATTTTTAGACTGATCTATTGACTGTATGTTTGCAGAATCAAAACAGCTTACAGTACAAGTGCAACAATCCTGACAAGTTTTACATTTTATGGTTAACGAATCTCGTTTGAAAAACACTTAACTTTATTTCTTTGTCTTTTTATTTACATTTAGAAGTGAGTGATCAAAATGAATTATTTGTGTTTGCAGGAGATGACTTTGTTTTCTTGCATTTTTTTTCAATTGAAAACAAAGCCGGATGATCATTTCAGAAATATCAGGATTTGAGAACATTTACAATAAAAACCCACAGGATTTTGATACAACATATTATGCTGCAAATAATGATATTTTTTAAAATACACATGACTATAAGTCTTTAAGTTAATAACACTTAATTTTGTTATTAACATTAATAAATGTGTTTTTGATTTTTCAAAATGTAGCTACATTACTTGTGTGCATGTGTTTGCAGATTTGCTGTTGACTTTATAAGTGAATTGACATATTTATTAACAGTAGACTAAGATTTATCTTTTCAAATTGTATTGACAAGCTAAACATTTTTTTAAAACGTGGAAAAATATTTGAATATTCTGAATATTTGATGTCAAAGACATTGCTAACTTCAGGCAAAGAAGTCCAAATGACAGCCATTAGGGTGTTTTTTCTGTTTGTTTTGTTTTGCTGCACTGACACCACTGACTGTCTCCTTTCTGGGAACAGAGTCAGCCCATTAAACAGGAGAAGAGAAATGATGCTGAAGAAAAAAGCTGATTCTTTCTCTTTGCTTCCATTTATCTTGCTTCCTTTTGGCCGGAGCCTCCTGCAGCCACAGCCTTGGCCGCAAAATTCGCATTTGCCATCAATAGACAATGGAAGAGTACAGGGTGGGTGACGGAGCAGGCCTTTGTTTTTGGAAGCAAGACAGGCCAAGCTGAAAGTGAAGGCGGGCAGCCCTGTGGGAGGGTCGTGTGAGCTGTGCAGATGATGGGAATCGTGCCAGCGAGGGTGTTTGGGAGGGGGGAACAGTGGGACTGCTGTGTCTGATACCAGCTTTTCAGAGCCATTAAAACACATGCCAAGTCACAGAGACATGCAGGCGGAGACACTCATTATGGACACAAACAGACACGGAGCAGGAGGGAAATGGTGAAGTGGCCACTCCCTCCCGTCAGGACAGTGACTGAAGCAAAGAGAAAGTCAGACTGAACCACAGCAGACTGTTCGCTGCAATAAAACTACTAACTTATGTTCTTCTAACTTTTACATTTCGTCAGGCTGCACCTAAGGAGCAGTCATGCCCGTAGAAACAAAATGTACACGTGCATTCTCAATCTACGGGTTCACCGAGTGGTCTACGATCTTAAAATTTCATCCACTCTGATTTAAGACGCTGCGCTTCAGGAATGAAAACATGAGACAAGGCTTGAGTCTTTCTTGTAGAGGCTGTTAAGGTTAATCATCTACAGCAGTGAAGTGCAGCTCTACGTGTGGGTGGTGTTATTATGAGTAAGTGTGTCAAACAGTGTGTGATAAAACGTTTAATGATCATCATCAGTTATGCTTTGCTGACACTTTCAGAAGTTCACTTTTTTTTTAATGAGCTGAAATTGATCTGCTTGATTAAATTTACTTTACTTAAGACGTTTTTTTCTTTGTCCAATGAGCTAATAAAACAGAAGAACAGAAGGACTACTTTCTGTAAAAAGGAAAGTAGGCTATAGTCTTTGTCATCTTCTGGGTTCCCGGAAACCCCAGAACCGCCCCTGCTGCCCTCATGTTACCCTCGCTGCCCTCTCATCGTTCTGTTTATCCACCACTATGAACCACGTGCTCGTGTCAAATGGGAACTTTTTCAGCTGTGAGTTGAATCCGTGACCACAGTGATTCACTCTTACTGTTGTTTCAACTATTGATCAACCAAAATGTCTCCATCTGCGTATTGTGTAACAGCGCTGAAACGCAGACTAATGCTGCGGGGCTGTTTTAGCTGCTTTCAATGCCGGGACCCCGCTCGGGATTTTGGATGACTCCGACGGCTGAACTTACTTTGCTGCTGTGGAGCGGCTCCACGCTCTGCTTCGTGGACGAGGCTCTGCCCTGCATGCTGGTGGTGAAGGCGCGTCGACAAGACACCCCCCAGTTACCTGTGAGGAGCCCCCCCGTGGCGCCTCCTCTGTCAAATCCACCCACACACTGACGCGCAGCCTCAGTGCGCGCCCGGTTCAGCAGTCTCCAGTCTGCGGTTACAAAACCGAGCCGCGTGGCCCAGTTTAGCTCTGCTTTTTGTCCGTTCGGGTCCGCTCGGATTTCCTCGACGGAGCGGTGGAGGTGGCGGCCCGTGGGCGCTGTCAGAGTGACGTGACCCGGGCCGTGAAGCAGAAGAATGCCCGGAGCCCTGCACGCCGGACCCGCAGAAGACAGCCTGCCCGCGCGGCACAGGAACATCGTCGAAACGAGATGATGTTCCTCCAGACAGGAAAACAAAAACCGAATAAAGCTGGTCACTCGTCTGTCTCGAGGAACTAATTACGAGTGTGCGTGGCTGTAAACATGCTGTCCAGCGTGTCCGGTGTCCTGGGGTGTCCCCCTGACCCTGTTGTTGACCGATTATCAGCCAAAGAGCGCCGGCGCGCAATCGCAGATAGTAACGGCAGCAGAGAAGGAGGGGTCATTTAAAGGTATAACAGTGCTGATTCACGCTCCGTGAAAACGTCACGGAGGCTCTGCGTAGAATGTCACAGTACGTGTTTTTATTATTACATTTCTCTCTTTTTTGGGGGGGCTAATTTATTCATGGGTATTTTTTTGCTTCTTTTTAGCTCAGTCAAATTAAGACTGGAATGTGTTTTCTAAAATTATGGTAACTCCAAACAAATAAAAGTTTAGAAATGCTTTTGAAAAATCGTGTTTCTGGTGTGTTGACATTTTAAACCACACACATATATAAAAAAATTATATAAATATGTAAATTTGAAAATTATTATTAAATATATAAAAGACGGACAAAATGTTGTTTAAAAACTTGTAGTTGTGATGTAGAAACAAAAATCGGGAGGCCGAAGGAATGGAGCTCCCTGCTCCGCTCCATTCTGATACATCCACTTGATCCATAGGTCTTTGTTTTCCTCATCCGAGCTGGCGCACCTGGCCCCAAAACTACACGGATGGATATTGCTGACCATTTTTGTTGAACCGGCAAATTTAAGGTTGAGGTTGTGAGGGACTGTAATCAAAGGGATGATGGGAAGTGAGTGAAGGCTTACTCCGCACCAACAGTTTGAGCCACAACTCAGAGGGGAATTTCTAATAAACTGCCGATGCTCTGCAGAAACTTTGTTCTAGAAAATGAATTTTGATTTTTTTTTTGTTTGTTTTGTTTTGGCTTAAAACGGCAAAAATCATAAATAAAAGACCACTGGAAACGTTTTGAAAACAGATCAACATCATATTGGAGTGGAACTTTCAGAGCAGGCTTAATAAAGACCAACACAACTGCTTAACATGTCAGCTGATTGACAACAGCACGACAACTAACAGGCAAAGTGTTTGATACACACACAAAAAATGTAATATAATCACTATCATCACTTCAGTATGTATTACAATGGCATAATACCACTAGCTGGGATATATCGGACCAGGTGGAGCCACTTCAGTATGACTGTTTTCTTTGTTTTAGGTTATCTGAGCTGAGGCCCATCATGTCACACAGATAAGCCTGCGGCCCAACAGACTGAACAGATGACTGAGCATGTTTGTTCCACTGACTTCTGAGGCAGCCGTTGGAAGGAACACTAACTATTTCGCTGTTTTGCTCTTATCGCGTTTTTTGCTTTCATATACATTTGCATGAACAAGCAAAGAAAATAAACTGACAGAGCAAATGCCACTGGTTAAGGAAGCTGTAAAAAAACAAACTCTTCTCTGCAACTATTTTAAATTGATTCCTTAGAGAGGCTCGCACTGTGTTTGATCTATTTCCTTTCTTTGACACTGTCATGTTCAAAAAGCAAAAATACACATATGCACCTTCACCCTGTAAAGTGCAGAAAGGTGTGGAAGAGTGGAAGAAGTTTTCAGGAAGTCATGAAAAACGGTTTGACGTCTGTTCTGAAATTTTACCACCAAAACTACACATAAACACCTGCACAACTCAGAAGAAAGCAAAAGCATTTCCCTTCAAGTTTCAGTCACTTTATAGGTAAAATGTGAGTGCTGGTATGTCAGTGCATAGCATTTCAGGAAATGACACTTTTTTTTAAATTAAAAGCACTGTCTTTTGTTAAGATAATGAAAGAAATTCAGTAAAAAGACAAAATAGTTTTTGCACACCAAATACAGTTTATGTGACACAATAAATTAGGTTAAAATGACCCCAGCTGATTTTTACAAATGAAAATGTAAGGGGCGCACACACACAATCATTGCGGACTTGGACGGACGGCAGTTTTTAAAGTGGTTGTGCCTAACAAAATAAAAGCTTGTTCAAAATGTGTTACACAACTTGAAGATTATAGTTTGGTGTGGGGCTAAACTACAAAAGAAATGGCAACACAGAACGAATAATTTAGGACAAAGATTATAAAGAATCATTTACACAAGCAGCAAATAGATACTTTTGTGTGTTTAGTTAACTTTTGTTTGGCTGTTTCATCTGTGTTAATTCAACCCCTTGATGCCTATTGTTGCAAATATGCACCACACTACTTTGGCTCCAAAATTGCCATAATTTAACATGTACTGTACTTGAAAGCAAAAACATGTGAATTTTATTTACTTTTTAATTGCTGGAAAAAAATTCGAGCATTAAGGGGTTAACTGTCATAGCAGATACGAATCATAAAAATATGTTTATTTTTCTTCATTCCAGCTGATTAAGGCAAAGCTGTGTTGCCGTAGTTTTATTTTGAAAAAAGTATAAACACTATGCTAAACATTGACGCAGATGGGTTGCTGCAGCAAAATAAACAAATAAACAAGATGTTTTTCATAAAAACCAATAGAAGTCTAAATGAAAAGAAGAATCAGTGACTTTCAGGAGACCTTAATACATTTTAGTTTGATTAAAAATAGTATTTTTTAATCAGGTTCCCTCCATTCAGTTAGTCTACTTTTTGTGTATAGGTGCCATTTGTATGTTTATTCCATTGCAAAGGTATCAGTGGATTTTTATATCTGAAAAAATGAAGTGTAAGTGCTCTGCAGACCCTCCAACCTGAATGTCTGGTTATCAGGATACCTGCCAGTGATGCAAGACAGCAGCATTTCCCTTTTTATGTTAATTATTTAAGCCCCCTCAGGGCTACCAGGAACACGTTTTAGTCTGCCACCTGGTTCCTGTATCTCTGTTTGTGTTGCATGGTGCAATATATTAGTTTGACACATTTTATACTTTTAAACCAACTTGTCCTCTCTGCTCATTATGGAAAGTCTCTCATCTTCAGTCATTGGATGAGTGTTCTCTTATTGATACCCTCAGGTTTGTGGTTTTATGTTTGAATACTTTTTTGGCTGTGATTCAGTCCTCTCTTCAGTGAAGAGAACTGGGGCCAGGGCCAGCTGCTCCACTCCTAACATAACCGAAGAAGCAGCTCCAATCGTGTGTTTCAGTTCCATTGTCCTCCTCTCTGTCTATATGCATTCAGCACACTAAAGAAGTTCTCTTAACATTTGCTCAAGAAACTTAAAGGATTATAGAATGACCTATATGTTCAACCAATTAAAGTGTTTGTGGTGCTACAATAAAAGGCTGTTTAACAAGCAAACAAAGCACTTTATAAGGTTCACAAAAAGATGTGTATGATTTAAATGACCAACAAATCTTTTCCTTAAAAATCCTCATTTTTCTCTGTAGTCTGACTGTTATGTAGCTGAGTAACCACTGCTGTCTGCACCCTGTGGAAAAATGGAACCCCTCTGGCAGTAAAAGAGAAGAAAAACAAGAACAGGGAGCGGCTAAAGTTGGACTCTAACAGCAGTAGATGAGGGGCAGCAGTAGAGGTCAGTAAAGAGACCAGACCGTAAGAAAAAACCATACTATACCAGGACTAATTACAACAACAACAAAATACATTTTTCAAAATATACAATTTATTCAAAATGTTAATGCAACCACTGATATTTAGGCCGTAATTACAAAACCAGTATTTTAACTTTTCCTTAAAATCTTTCAGGACAATGAAGCCTGTAGTTCAATTCAATTTTATTTCTATTGCCCAAAATTATAACCATAGCTGTCTCAATGGGCTTCACTCCAGTATTTATGCAAAGGACATGTCAGTCATAAAAATAGAAACAATAGCTGGTTGCTAAACTAAACAGGCGTCTCTGCCCTTAGACCCTTCTTCTCGGTCAGGAAAAACTCTCCCCCACCGGGGAGTGGGAAACAGGGACAACAAATGAATTACACTGCACCAAACAGAGGCATGATGAACTAAGTGAGAAATAGTACTAGGTAAATGATAAAGAATAGAGGAGAGAAGTATTAGAGGACAGAACCCCAGTACACCATACTTTCCCGAGCTTCTAACTTCTAGTAGTCTGCTAGCAACTAATTGGTATTGAAATTTAATCCAACATGTTAATGGTGAGTGACATGAATATGGCACAGATAGCAGATGGTAATAATTAATAGAGAATCTGCAGTTTTAGCATGTCAATATACATTTATTATTAATCTAATCTAAGCTCATGTAAGACCACTAAGCAGAGGGAATAGGCCGCCATGGCTTGGTTTATCAAACCATCTTTCCTCTGTTTAGCTCCACGGAGAAGTACTGTATAATGAATGTAATGAAAATTATAATTATTCCCCAAACTTTATTACAGTTAGTGAGGTAGGGCAGCAGTAAGTTAGATATTATGTGATTGCTAGCTTGCTTGCATAGCAGTGACCCTGTCCAAAAACAAATGTTTTAAGTCTAACTTTGAATGTAGAAACTGTCGATCTCTCTTACATGAGCTGGGAGTTCATTCCATAAGACAGGGGCTTGGTGGATGAAGGCTCTTCCTCAAATTGTGCTTTAAAATTCTAGAAACCACAAGCAGTCCTACATTTTGTGAGTGAACTGTTCTGTTTGGTTGGTAAGGCATTATGACATCTTTAATATAAGATGGGGCTCTACCATTTATGGCCTTATAAGTTAGCAGGAGGATATTGAACTTAATCCAAGATTCAACTGGGAGCCAGTGAAGTGAAGCTAACACAGGGGTAACATGTTCTCTTCTGGTGGTTCCTGCTTAATCTAGCTGCTGCATTTTGAAAAGGCTGAAGACTTTTTAGAGAACTTTTAGGACTAGCAACGAGTTACAGTAATCCAGCCTAGATGTAACAAATGCATGGATGAGCTTTTATAGCAACACTTCTCAATGATATATTTCTGACAACACAAGATTCAACGCTTGCATCGATCAGTAGAGTAGCTTATTGGAGAGCAGGTTTATTTTTAACACCTGATTTCTGACAAACATTTCGAAATCACACCTGGTTGGATTTCATGGGCCTGCAGTTGGAATTGGATTTTTTTTTTTAAGTTCGCAAAAGAGCAAACAAACAAACCAAGATCTGAAACAAGACAGTTTTGAGATTCTCTGAGAAAGATGCACAAACACTGATCTTAGACCAGCAAAAACATCAGGATGATTGAGTTTGATCTTTAGGACTACAAAACAGGTGCTGCAGTCCAACAGCCCCACCCCACCCCACCCCACACACACAATACTGTCAGTACACATACTTCTCCCCCTTATTTGTTCTTCAAAAGCAACAAAAAAGACAATTCAATTCAAGGGAACAGATACAAGGAGAAAAATGTATTTACAAACTCATCTGTACAAATATTTGACAGTAAACAGATGATGCTATAGGGACCAAAATGGCATTATGGGTAATTGACTTTTCAAGAAGGATTGGCTTTTTAAAAAACATCGCATCAGTGAAAAGACAGTATTTTACTGAACATTTATAAATTCATGACCATTGTTTTAACTGACAGATGATGTTTTTTGGCACTTATAAGATGAGACGATCAGGGGAATGAAACTCAGCTTTGAGTACATGAAAAGGTTGATATCACCCTCAGTCTAGAAAACAAACAAAAAAGGCAGCCATATTTGAGAAAATCTACAATATCTCACTGATACAAAGTGGTAAAGTACATCGCTTTGAGCAACAGAAGGGAATGTAAAGTTGCATTTCCAATTTGAATTGTTAAAAAATTGCAATTGGTTCGTCTTTCAGGTGTTGGTTTGCAAGGATCATACAAAACCTTCATTATGATCAGTAAAGTTGCAAATAAATGATGGAAAACAGGTTACATATGTATTGACGAGCCATTTTAAGTTCAAATTAGATTTTTTAAAAAAGCCTTAGTTATTTTCACTCTAATCATAAAACACCAAATATCAAATGACCGAGACCTTAATGGAAGAAGACAAACACATTCAGCAGTTATTCAATAAAGGAATATATTAAAGTAACCATCTTATTCGTGTACTAATGACACTACTCAGTTCAAAGTATCTGACACCAAAGGTGCAGTCATGCAGTAAGAATATTCAGTGGCAACAACAGGGTTGATGCCGTGCAGTGGCTCATGAACAGAAACAGAATTTAATCATCTTTCTTCCAGCTTTGCTTGAGCAGAGACGCTGGCAACCAAGTAGATAGTTGCAGAAGAACATGAAATGTTCAAATAGAAAACCTGAATGATGTAAATTCTTCTCTTAGTCAATAAACCTTCTTTGTCTTTTGCTGTGCTAATTTAACTCTTGCTACAAGGGTAG
This sequence comes from Adrianichthys oophorus, assembly GCA_036245035.1. Taxonomy (NCBI): domain Eukaryota; kingdom Metazoa; phylum Chordata; class Actinopteri; order Beloniformes; family Adrianichthyidae; genus Adrianichthys; species Adrianichthys oophorus. Next base: position 19,557,008 of record BSAI01000073.1, on the reverse strand, counting down.
CATGCAAATATACACTGTTTTTCTCTTTTAAATCTTAGCAAGAGTTTCCAAAAATGACAAATTATTTCTTTAACTTATTAGTATTTTGGTGCTCATGCATATTTGCTGTTTTTTCAACCCAAAAGACATTGAACTGAATTGTTGTTTTTTGCATCTTTCCAAAACTTCTCATCCAGCTTTCAGCAATTCATTCCACAGCATTTACATTTTCTGTTAAAACGACTAATACAGTGATTGGGAAAACTCTTAAGCCACACAATGGCCACCAGGAAAGCCAAAAACAAATAACGCTGTTATTTGTAGTGACATAAATATGAACCCACCCCGACAGGATGCTCGTATTTCACAACATGTACAAAAATCAAACAGCAACCTTTATTTCACTTCATCATTTGACCCACTTTGTTCACATCAGAAGGTGCTTTGCTGCACCTCCAGCTCAGCTTATACTGCATTCACTCTCCACACAGCAGCCAAGTAATAAATACACTCAATTAGGAACCATCATTTCTCTCTCTCTTTTTTTTTTTTTACATATTAGTTTTATAAATAAAGAAATGTACAGTCATTTTCAACCACGTCGATTTAAATTATCCGAGTGAGCACAAAATAGGTCACACAAAACACAAAGCATGAGCTGTCAGTTGAGGCTTTTGTAAAGGGAAGTGAAAGAATGACAGAATCGGATGAGAGTCTCAGACAGAGTAGTACTTTTCGTCCCACTTTCCTATTTCCTGGAAGTATTTAGGCGTAATGCAAAATTGGATGTGCAAGGTCTTTTGGTGTTGTTTCACTGCGCCCTGTGGGATGTAGACCAACATGAGGCACCTGAACACTGTACTGAGCCTCTCTGTGAATTTGAAGATGAGAAGAAAAGTTGCAGTCAGACACAGTGTGTTTGTCCTGAAGGAAATGTTTAACAGCCTGTCAAGGATCTGTTTGCAGGGAAGAAAAGAAATAAATAAACAGGAAAGGGAGCAGATAATTCTCTATTTTGTGACTTTTCTTGTTTCCTGGTTCAGATTTTCTCACGTTTATGAGTAATAAGGTTTGATTTAGGGACATCTTGCAAATAACTGTGGCACTGCACATTTTTTCTCAACTCTGCTATGTTTCAAATACACCTTGGCAGGGGGGGAAGTGTCTCTGTCTGGAGGTAGGGGAAGTTTTCCAACCGCCCCTCTGAACATAACTGAGATTTAAGGAGGAACAGGATGTTAAATGTCGGAACTCTCCAAGTTTCCTTCCTTCCTGTTCTCCCTCTAAAGCACATTGATAAAAGTGCTTTTAGCTGACGTCAACGGTCACATGACCGCCGTGCTAGCACACGCAGCAGCAGGTCCTCGCCTTGGGTGGCTCTGCCTCAACCGGCTGTTTCAGCTTGAGAAGGGGCGGGTCACCGCTGGTTGGTGTATAGTAAACTGCGTTGCCATTGGAGGACACCAGCGGCATGCGGGGGTCCTCAGAACTGTTTTTGGCATCAAAGAAGGACTCTGAGGAGCCATTACCAAGGTGACCATTGAACAAAGGGTTATTCAGCAATTTAGCAGCGGACCTCTGTTTCTTTAATTCCGACAAAGTCTGACCACGCTCTCTCCCCTCCTCTTGGGATGGCTGGACGGTGACAACACCGCCCTTCGCAGGTAACGACATGCCACCGTTGACAGGCAGCTGAGCTGGCATGGACGTTGTTGTGCAGATGAGGCCGTTCTGTTTGTTGCTGCCATCTTTAAGGATGGTGGCCAGCTTGGGCTTGTCGGGCAGCTCCACAGCGACAAATGACTTGACCTGCCAGACATAAAGGAGGTTTAGTTTCAGTCCAAACATTGAGATGATAAAATAAACAAACAGATTTTTTAAATGACTTTAAATGAGCTACAAAATTGACCCATACAGAAATTCAAATTCAGATTTCTTACATTAGTTCAAACACCTCTTTAAGGAACCAGCAGATAATATAGCTCACACCAACAAACACTGCATCTGACATTTCAGATTCTTAGTACCTGATTGTTTTCCTGATCCGACTCCTTCTCTTTCTCTTTCTCCTCCCTTCCTCCCCTCCAGACAATGGCTTCAGTCTCATACTCTTTGCGACATAAGTTGTGTCTGTCTGACAGACTGGCTCGCCGCACCACTTTGCTGTCAAAACAAGCAAAGTCCCCAAGTAAGACAAAGCACAAACAAAAAAAAAACATCATTAAGTGATAGAAACCTCTAATTCCAAAGGCTTTTTGCTTTAATCTAATTAAGTGGCAATGGATGAGTAGCTACAGTGAGACCAGCAGGTGGCAGCACTTACCCACGGCTGCCTGCGCTGGAGGTGCGCCTGCACAGCGAGGTCTTATGTTTGAGCTGAGACTTCATGATTGTGTCATGTTTGTGTTTCAGGTCCAGCAGGATGGCTCTGTATTCCTCATCCTCACACAGATCTTTCAGAGACAAGCATGAAGGACATGTCAGAGTTCACATCAAAACATCATTTAGATAAAATCTGAAATAAATCAACTTTTGCTTTAAAAAAAAATCCAAACCAGCTGAAACAACAACATCAAAGTCAGAACACAGTGAAAAGTACTGAGCTAGGGGTCTACCGATGGGAGTCTCTTCTAAGAAGGTCTTGGCGTTGAGACTGCCTCCATGCGACACCAGCAGCTCCGCTACATGCATCTGAAACAACAAAAGCAGCAAAATGTGTTGATGACTAAGGGAAAAAAAAAACGTGTGTATGTGTGTGCTTATCTGCTTCATGCTTCCTGTTGTGCTTTCCTTACCTGACCCCAGCATGTTGCAGCATGAAGAGGCTGCCATCCATCTGAGTCTCTCAGGTCCACGCAAGCCCCCCCCTCCAGCAGCAGCTCTGCAGCCTGCACGTAGCCATTTGCTGCTGTGATGTGCAGCTACAAGGAAAGACAATTTGGTTTTATAAATATTTTTCTACATTTGTAACTTACTTATACTGTCGTTTTTGACTTGTTGCTTTAGTTACAACTGTTGATCATTTAAGATGAAACTCAGTGTAGAAAAAAAAGCATTTGATTCCAATTTTTTTTTAAATTTGTTGTTGAAGATGCATGAATTACTGAGCATATTTAATCTAATCATTTCTTAATCATAAGTCATCATTTCAGTCATATGATGGAACAGCTGCAGCTAAGCGCTGATCCTGCTGCCTCCCTCATTATGCAGGTCAGGGGAAAGCAGAGCCACTGATGCCTTAAATGGAAAATCAGAAAAAAAAACATGTAGAAGTGAGCAGAGCCACAACATGTAAAAGGCATCTTAGGAATGTTCAGGTCGCTTGGTCCTAGTAGGGCTGATCTCTGGATTTAGACCTCCTGGTTTAAAAAGGGACAGAGTTGTGCCGCAGTGTCTTTGAGGGTAAAACTGCCAGACAGATTCTTTTTTATTTCCAATCAAGACAAACAACAAATCTGGACACAATTTTCCCACATAAAAATATTAATTGGAAGAAGCCAACAAATACACACAATAGGCAACAAAAGTCCGGGATACCCTTCAACAGCGCGCTGCCACTGCAGTGAAAACACCAATGGCACACTCTTTTGATCAATTTATCACACTACCAGGAAACCTGGTAGATATGAAGTACGAAAAACATTTAGATTATTGAATTTATTCATAAAATGAATGACGTCTGCTGCAGATGTTGCATTCAACTCCAAATCAAACCTTGGGTTTCAACTTCATGAGCTCCCACCAGACTGCACATTGTAGTCCTACGTGATCTCAGACATTAAAAACAGTGGCCTTTACTTGTTACATTCACAGGGTATTTATCGATTTTGCACATTCACATCTCTCTACAGCTTTGAGGGAGCACTAATACACACCAGAAGTACTTCACTGGGGATGTGGAAAGTCGGAAAGTGCGTGACGTGAGTGAAATTGGAATTAGAAATCTAGTACCATGGTGGAGTCCCGTTAGAATCAAGGATTACACAGACAGTATGTGGATATCAGTATTGTAAACCTTGTTATTTCGACTTAGAGAAAACCTCATTTATGTGAAATAGATGGAAGAAATCACAACAAAGTGCAGAAAAAACATAAAATTCCTCAATCTTTCAAGGCAAAATAGGAACAAAAAAGTAATAAACTCAAAAACAGGTGATACGTAATGCATAATGTCCTGCTAGCTCCAGCCCCTTCCCTCTTCTAAAGTAGAGATTTTAATGAGCCACACTCTAGTTTGCTTCTCTATGCTTAGATGAAGATTAACAGAAAGCACAAAGCAATTAGAGAAGACTCTGAATCAAACAATCCTGGATAAGACTTTAAAGATTAACAGGGTTATTTTTAGGACACTGTTTTTCAGTTAGTGATCTGGCACTGGTTTTATATTGTAGTCAAATCCCTGATACACAAAACAGACCTCATTAAGTTCTGTGATGTAACACACACTGCTCAGAAACAAAACAGGTCATAGTTTTTACTTTAAATCCTCTTTTTTCTGTTCTGTGCACAGACATCCCAGAATAATACACGATAGAATGATATTAGGAGACTTTAACCCAGCTTTTTATCTCCTAAAACTAAATGATAAAGACTTTTCTGACTAACAGAGCGTACTTTCAATCCTATTCATCAACTCCAAAATCTGTTAAGGTTGTGTTCCCAGCCCAGTCCTGTACTTCCTGTTTTCACACAGAACCGTACAGCCACTTTCAACTCTAAAGCTCCATTTCAAAATCCTTCTTGTGAAGGCTCCAGTGACTGGCTTTTTGTACAAAAAACATCCTTATGCAACTTTTGTACAAAACAACCTTTAACCCGTGTGAACCTAGGATCTAAATCTCAGTTTTTGCCTACTTTAGATTTTACCGCCGTTTTGTGTGAAAGACTGCTTGCTTATCTAGTATCATTTTAATAAGCAAAATCTCACCTGTGTGGCACTAACTTTATTTTGTCATTTTTCCATATTATATTCACACACAAGACATGAAATCATACAAAAACAGAAAATTCTGGCAAGAAAAACATGCTTAAATTAGCTGTGGAAACTCGAGCAAATGTTGCCCGAACAGTTTTTACAGATTAAAATGAAAGTTTTAGGTGTAATTCTTTTTTAAAAATTAACGAGAACAAACATTTTAAACAAACCAATTTACATTATTTTGATTAAAAATACAAGAAAATACTCCAGGCGAAATTCACAGATTTTATTGTGTCACACATATAAACAGTTTCCGTTCATAAAGGCAGATCACAGACTTGAAACCTTCATGCTGTGACCTTTCTGATGTTGTCATACAGACTGTCTGCATTTCAGTCTGCCTGTGCAGCTCCATCTTCCAGGCAGCCTAAACCATTTGAATTTGTCTTCTGAGTGCACTGCTGTCCATTAAAAATTTGTCCTGGAATTGGTTTTTTTTTTCAACTTTTTTATTGTTTTTTTTTCCCCCTCAAGTTTTTTTATTGTGTCAGTGGCAAAGAATAAAAGAAAAAGGTCTATTGAAGTAGAGTTTGATCCAGCTGGAATCTGCTCACAGGTGGAGGTGTGTCTGCCTCCTCCTCTTTATTCCAAGGTAAACTGCTCGCCTACCCGGAAGGCACTACACAGGCAGGACTTTCGCGGAGTTTCTGCCATTTTTAGACAGCGCTGGAGCTTGTTGTCATAGAAAAAAATCTTGTCGTTTCAAATAAAATAAAATAAAAGGATGATTGGGTTCCTCGTGATTGGATTTCTGATAACTGACAGATTCTCAGAGTGGGTCCACCGCTGTAAGCTGCAGTTGTCTGATCGACGTTCATTTTCAGCCTCTTTCATATATATTATGGTTTTTGTCCGAAAAACTACTAATAATAGTCATTTTCTCTCTTTCATTCAATAAAATCTCAATCACAGAATATCAAAATAAGTTGAAGTTTATTTTAGACATAGTTTTATTACGCTGATTGGACATCTGCATGGCAGGACACCCTCAGGCATCTGTCGATTGCAATGGGTTAAAGTCTATCAGAGATCATATTAATTTTGTATAACAGTATTATAGTAATCCCAAAATGGCATCAGACTGTAAAGTGGTGAGAACTACAAACACATGGACGGAGTATTGTTTGAAACAAAATACAGAACTTTATCTGAGTATTAAAAGCTGCAATTGTCACGGAAAACCAATTTAAAGAGCAAAAGAAGTAAACCTAAAACAAGTCACAAAATTATCAAGTGAAAACAGCATTCATCCTCCAGCTATACATTAAAACTGTCAAGCAGCTAAACGGACTCATAACTACTTGAACTGAAAACCCTTAGTACCTTACCTTTAATAAGCTGAACTCAAAATGAAATGAGACATTTCAGGGTTGAATTTAAGCGTCTGCTTACCAGTGTGGCCCCCTGAGCATCCTGTTTGTTGACTTCCTCTCCCTGCCTGAGCAGCTCCTGAATGTCCCCCAGCATCCTCCTCTCCGTTGCTGCTCGTGTCTCATTGATCATCTCCTGGGTGATGCCTGCCATGCACAGAGAATCCCACTATGTAATCCAGAGCTTTTAATAAACCTTTGACAGAACATAAATTGTTTATTAAGAAATTCCTACAGAGCCTTCTAAAACCGGGACAAGGATTCACTGAAGTGAAAAATGGGATGTCTTGCAGTGATTTAATGGTTCCAACAGAACCAAACTGTAAGGCAAATTTGGTTAGCAGCAAATTAGCCTCTTTTTTTTTTTGCACAAACAGCACAGGACCATGACTGGTGGAACAAAGTGATGACAGCGCTGTTTGAGTAAAACAAAAACAAAAAAAGAATAAAATGTAAACAGTAGGAAAAAAAATCAAAGGCAGAAAAACTGTTCAGAGGTAACAAAAAGATAAAAATTATTAGTATTCAAAATGTGCACTAAGTAGTGAACATAACGGAAACCTTTATATTATCAGTATAATTTCAAAGGGACATCAGAACATTTAAAATAGAAGTTAACAATTTATTCTATTTTCTTTCTCTGAAAATGTTGAAATTATGAAATTATTAACTGAGACTTTGAGACACATCAGTGCGACAACCATTCCTCACAACATGTGCATTTTAATATTCAAAAAATTAAGCAGCTTCTCTATCAAACCTTAAACGTACAGTTAAATACACAGCAAATTGTTGTCGAGGTTACATTTTTTCTAAAGTAGCTGCCAAGAATTTCTGTATTTATAATGGCTATTAAAGATAGTCATTTATCCAAAGTTAAAGCTTATTTTTTCCTGAAAACATGACCTTGTATTAGTTTGATATAAAAAGAGTGAGGAACATGACTCAACAAGCTTGTGTCCCCACAGAGGACAAAAGGCAGGAAATTATTAAAATTTAAAGTAATGATTCAGTGCTCTGCTGTTGCCAATGTTTAGGCTTTAACTTAGTAAAACAAAGTTTTTGCTCCTCTTTAAGCTTGAATTTAGCAAAAGATTTTTCAACAAAAAGAGGATAACTAAATATGCCAACTATTGCATTAAAGTGTGCAATAAACCATACATTTTATTGTGTGGGTTTAAATTCTTAGGAGTAAATTGTGATTGAGTTTGTATTTTCTTTCCTTTTTTCAGATTGTTTCCAATTTTAGCTGGGGGAGCTTAGGTTTTTCCACGTTGCCATCTCCTTGTCTATTTTCTACAATTTAATGATGGTTCAGGTGCATCATTTACTTTTAAAGTGGATTCTGCCTCTCTGCTTTGTTGATACATTTTCAATTATCATCTAGAATCTATTTTTTAAAGTTTGCATCAAGTCCAAATGGTCTATTATTTCAATGTTGAAACATGCAAAACTTGCTGTTTTAGGAGGAAAAGGGAAGAATAAAAATAAAGACATGCTTGAGTCCATTGTTTTGAGCTCCAGTCAATTTGTTGCTGGAATCTACAAAAATATACAAAGATACCTGGAAAGATTTGGATTAGTTTGCATCAAGGCTCAGGAGAAAAGAAAAAGGACCAGAGCTGCAACAACCTTTTATAAATGTGGTGTGGCTTTTCTATTATCCAAATCAGAGGAGACTATATATTAGTTCAAAAACCTGAGAAAAATCATCATCTTGAGTCTATAAAAAATCAATTTCCATTTACTAAAAACATATTGATGGTGTCAGTAGTTCAGTCAGTCCTTAAGTTAACTAGCCAGACTGTCATCTTTAGTTACAGATAGACAGATTTCTCCCTCCTCACTGAGACGCATCCGTTTTTCTGACGCTCAAATGAACTGGGCTCTACAAAAGAGGATCAAGGGTCAGTAAGATCTGTTGATTATGCATATTAAGTATTCTGTATGTGTTGAAGAGAGACTGGGAGTCTCTGGAGGGAAAAGGATTTATCCCCACAACAGAGCTGACATTACCAGGGCAATTAGCAGCTCTGCGCTGCCTTTGATCATCTTAATAATCATTCTTCTCACCTACTGTAGCGCTTTCTGCATTCTGCAGCTCCACTGATCCAATTGCTAAAGGACCTCATTTTCAATAGAGTTGTCTCTATTCAAAGCCCCCATTCTGTGCTTGTAAAACCTGCCCAAAATTCTGTCATTTTCAACATTCTGCAACAGCCCCTTCCTCTCTGTTGCAATGCTGAAAATTTGGAATTTTCCATCTTTTGTAGAGGCTGAAAGCTATCTTGTACCTGAGGAAACTTTACTGCTATTACCTGGGGATGCATTTGCAAGTAATTCTTGTTATAGCACTAACTATACAAACATATGTTTTAATAATTTAGTTTGGTGTGTAGAATTTGTTCCTTTATTGAAGGCTGTGTTCTGGTAATAGTATATCAGATAATATAACCGACTCAAGTCAATCCAAGGTGATTTATGGAATAGGACTTACTGAAAGGTAAAACAGCACAAGTGTGCCGTTTGGACATTAGTGCAGACAGATGTTTCTCCCTGTCGAATCAAACCAATTGTTAGTGTTTACTGTGACGTTGGATAAATGCCCTTATCTGCATCCTGTCGAGTGCGGGACTTATCTCACTGCTGTGCCATTCTGATAAACTTCCAAATGTACTCAGGAAAAAACAAAGTATTCTCATTAGTTTCAGCGATCACAAGATGGAATCTGCACACTCGGCTGTCTTCGCCTACAAGTCTGTAACTTCATGAAACCTTTGCAGCATACCTCTGTTGGCCATGGCTGTTTCAATGATGTCCAGTGTTGGGTCGTCTTCGCACAGATCATAGGGCATGTTTCCATCTGAGTTGACAGCCAGTAGATCTGCACCACTGTAGAAAAGTAGAGCATGAATAAATAAAACAAAGTGCCATTTTTTCAAAACATGGAAAATGTCTGGACGAACTTAAGTTACAAAGACTAAATTGTCTGGACTTTGTCTGTTTTCAGAGAGAGTTTAACATTTTCTTGCATACCTCTCTCGTTTAAACTCTCAAAGTTTCATAGAAAAAGGAGTCCAGTGTTATAGAATAAAAACAAAGATCTGATCGCGATTGAAGATTTATGTAGATTTGGAAAGCTGAATGCATTCTGTACAGGAGACACAGCACAGAGGACATAAACCAACAAGGTCTCCGGCCAATTAAAAAAACAGAGTGCCGTTAAAAAGGGGAAAAAAAGCTAATTGCAATAAAAAATCCGCAAAACCGCGATACCACAAAAGATGAACCACGATATAGCATGGTATCACTGTACCTCACTGGTAATGAAATAAAATCAACAAAAGTTACTAAATAACTTGAAACTGACATATTAAGAATAAAAAACAAGGCTTGAAGAAAAATCATTCTTTTAAAGCCTTTGTCACTTGCACTCATGTGGGGGTTGTCCACTGCGAGTGCTGCAGGTTTTTTGGTCGTCTGGGCACATTAAGGGTCATCGAGAGGATTAAGAGACATAATGAAAATTTAACAAACCATTGTCGTGCATGAGGTAAGTGTTTGCAAATTTTTCGTACGTTACATGCACTTATGTATTTAGAAAAGGCTTGGTGCGAAATGTCGAAGTGGTGGAAATCTTTCCCCAGGCTTTTTCTTTCACAGCTCCATTTCAATACCTGAAACATTGGTGTTGTATAATTATGGTCAGGCACAAACAGCAATGATTGTGAATGATTTTGTTTGCTCAAAACACTCATGTTTTTATTTTTTCCTCCATGATCCGTTTTCAAACAGTTGGTACTTCTGTGAAATAAAAGGGACATCATCCATTTGCCACTACAAAATTCAGAGTCCCTGATTGGTCAAAGTTTGACCTGGTTTAATTTTCAACACGTGTTCAATTGCCCTGTGTTTTGTGCATAGAGCCCAAAAACAAATGTAAAAACATGCGGATCGACCACTGACAGTCTATTAGAACTGGACACTTTTTCCCTTCCCCCTTCGTGTTCCAAATAGGAAGTACCCGCTGGTCCCAGAAAGCTAAACTCCCATAGACGTCTATTGAGAAATAAACAGCTATTATTCATTCACTATATTTCTCAGAAGACTCCTTCTTGCTCTGGTATCTCTTTTTAACATGTTCTTGCAAAACCAATTTTTTTCATGATATTTTTCCTTTATCGTAAGTTATTCAAGTTATCAACTGACCAATGAGATGTCTCAGTAAAAGCATGTGGCACCCGCTGGACCCCACCTCAAACGTTCAAAGCGTTTGACAGATTCTCCTGAACCTGCTTTCAGTGGAAGGGGTGTAGCTTTCCAACAAGCTCACTCCTGATTAGTGAGAGTGGTTGCCATAGAAATGATGACTCAGACCGACTCGGACCAATCACCCGCTTACTAATGTCATTTGGTTCCAACATGGTGAAAGCCGTACGGCAGAAAAATGGTGACTGAAATTACTTAATTTTGTTGGAACCGAAGGTAAAGCATTTTCTTTAGGTGACTTCACAGGCTCGATCCACAATAAATGTAAATAACTTCTATATTTCATTTATAACTCAATTTTTAATACAAAGTCTAGCACTAAGAAAATGACCACCTCTTGTTAAAATTACCAGTGTCAGTGCATTAAACCCTCAGAAGAACTTTAGAAAATGAGAAGAACATTACAAGAACATTAAGTTGAGTATGACATGGGGCTTTAGCCCTTGAAAGCTATTGTAGCCTGTCTGCAAGACTTACTGTGCAATTAGTATCTTGACAAGTTCAGCGTGGCCACAGGTCGCAGCAGCGTGCAGCGGAGTCCACAGTTCGTTGTCTTGAGCGTTGACATTGGCTCCTCGGTCCAGCAGGATCTTCACCATGTCCTCATAGTTGTCTATACAACACTAGAGAAGGAGAACAATACTAATACTGGTTTATGTGGGATTTGTAGCACAATCAAACAGAAAAAAAGAATATTTAAAGAATGACAAAGAAAAATGTATAAAAACGTGTTTGAAACCAATGTTTTTAGTCAGCACTAGGTATTGACATCACTGTTTTTGTTAAACTCTACACTTCAGAGATACTGTACGCTTCAACGCTCCAAACAATGCAGGCAAGGAAGGAAAACTTAACACTTCAAATAAAGTCAGTGAGGAATATGGGCTGTGCATTCTTAGAAGTCAACATTTTGTAGGGTGAAGAGAAAACATACAGCCAGTAGGAACACAATCACAGTGACACATGGGCCATTGTGTAGGCCGCTTCCTGGATCTGAGACAAAACTGGAAATGCACCCATAACTCACACCCATCTACAGAGACACAGAAACAAAGGCAGCGAGGAGGAGAAAGTATTTTCCTTATAAAAGTGGATGTGATTAGAGAGTGAAAAAAACATCTTCCAATCTGGCTTCTGCCAGCAGCAACATTTTTCTCCATCCAAAGCAGTTGGAGTGAGGGCAGCACGGCACGGCCTCCAAGGAGACAGAGAAAAAGCAGCAGGGCGACTGGTGAAAGAGTGGAGATAAAATGACTTTGTCACAAAGGGAGGGTCAAATATAATTCCAAAAACAGAATTCAGACTAGGGCTGAGTGACTGTGAATTTTTTTTTTTCACGATATTGTTCTTTTCATATCGTGAGATAACGATATACATCACAATATAAACCAAATAGCTTTATCTGTCAAATGTCAAGACTCGGTGGCTCATTAGAGAAATGTGTAATCATCAGCAGGTTGTTTAGACTTAAATATTTATTTCCTATCATTTTTTGAGCATGGGGGAGGCGCCGCAAACAGCTTCGACCAACTTCCGGTGGCACACCTAAACAGGTTTGGTCACGACTCTCAAAATACCTCCACACAGAGGCCAAAATGTTATTTTTGATTCACTGGCCAAGTTGGCCGGTTGATAAAAAAAAAAAAAAAAATCTACCGGCCAAACATATATTTTATCAGCCAAATTCTAACACTATTTTACACAGAAATGCCTTAGGCATTTTACTTTTTTGAAATTTTTCCGATTTTTTTTTTATGAAATTGCATAAAAGTAATTTATAACTGTAAACTCAAATTCAAATATGCTGAGAAAACTAGGACATATTTATTAGAAAATTCATAATTCTACCTCCAGGTGATCAAATTTTCTTTCTTTTTTTTACAAATAACCAAAAAAATCTAACAAAAAAAATCTCAACTCTGACCAGAAACCAGTCTGTATTGATTGCTGGCTATGAGAACCAAGCTCCTGCTCTGTTTGGACAGGGATAGATTGGTCCTCAGCAGGCCATGTATCCCATACTCCTAGAAAACCCTCTATAAAATATCCCAGGGGACATGATGGAATGCTTTCTCCAAGCCCACAAAACACATGTGAACCAAATGTTTTTCTGTGTGTCATCTATCCTAATCCAATACAACACCATAGCCAGGATGGATCGCACTGAAAGAAGATACTAAAGGTTTCCAGTTTGCCAGCACACGTTTTAAGGAAGTATTCAAAATTATATCTATACTTGGTATTAATAGTGTTATCAAATTGCAAGCATCAATTGCAGCACACTGGAAGTCATTTATATCACAAGCACTTTTTGTTTTTAATTATGTGGAACCAATTTAGAGTTTTCCTGTCCTGTGACACTTGTACTGCGATCTTCTAACAGCTGGAAAATCTATCAATTTTGTGGCTTAAATAGATTGTACCAGGTTAGTGCAAATAACCCAGGGGCTTACTGTCATCATTAGTGTGCAAACCAATCGATGTACAGCTGAATGTTACATGGAGAGCTGAAGCTGCAGCACGTTTCAATAACATCATTCCACTATTTGAGTTTGGAACTGGAGTAGTAGTAGAGTTTATTTCTATAACTTACAGCTTCCATTACACATTTTATGACTAACAAACATTAGTAATGTTTTCTGCGCTGACTGCAAGCTCAGCACATTTGCAGCAACGGCATAAAATCAATTCGCTTTAATAAAAGTAGCCAATGCTGGTTTGATAATTGGTTTGAAAACTGAAAACACTTTTCATTATTCAGAAAATATGCAAGTAACTGATCAAATAAAACAAAATAAACTTTTAGGTTAAACTTAATTAGAAACTACTTTTATAAAATACACATTGAGGGAAGTCTGTCATCTACTAATAAAAAACAACCGCCTTTGGTCCAAACCCTTTGCATTTCACCTGATGCGTATCTGCTAATTAGTAGAATTAAATGGATAAAGAAAGCAAATCCAAAGTCATAAAAGAGGAAAACAGGAGTTTCTACGTGGTGCTTTAGTTAATGTTTTAAATTGTTAATTTAGTAATGAGATCTGAAGTCCATTTTGACAGTACAGTAACAGATTTTTGTCACGTGACGAGGAACAAGACTCATGCTGTATAAACTGATACACTGATACAGAATTAATTTGCAAAGCTTTAGCCTGCAGCAATGTTCATGATGGATGTCCCGAAAAAAACCTTTACAGCAGCACCCCACACCACCCCATACGTAGGCTAATCTGCCCCTAAACAGATCATCGCCACCACATGATCCAGCCTGCCTGATAATTAAAGGCTAGGATTACCCCTTAGTTTTTAACGCTAGAAATGTACTTTCACCCACAAAAAACAAAGCAGGGAAATCCTTTTCTGTTTATCAAAATACAACAAGAATGAGACTGTGTCTTTGTGTGGCTGGAAAACAACAGCTATTCTGTTGGAAGCCATCAGTGGGTTGAGAGGACTGCATTTCAGACTGAAGATCAGCATGAAATATGGCAGATATTTGGAGTTTCAAATGACTTCCATGACCTTCATTCCATCTCCAAAAATGATAATAAATAATTTACTTGCGACTAATGGGCCGAGGGTTTTGGAGTGGCAGGGAAGGCACTAAAACTTAAATACTGGAGAGTTGGTTGAGCAAGAGCAGGGCCAGGTGCATAAGAACACAGCTGAGACTACCAGAGATAAAAGCTTCAGTGGGCTTTAAATTTGCCCAGAGCTGGGCAAACTGATGCAACCCATCAACAGTGATGAGATCTGAATCTGACATTTAGCTGTTAGGGGATGGACCAAAAGGCTAAAAGGATAAACAGAGTCTGAAAAGCAGCTGAGGCATCAGTGGAGTTCTGTATTCGGGGCTTCCAGGGCAATTTAACCCACAGTTTACCATCTACTTCTGACCTCTTCCCATTCAAAAACATTACTAAAGCATGTTAGTTAATGTTAAGGTGTTACTGAACTAGGGAACTAATTTAATAAACCAATTTCAATAAAATTTAAATTATTTTTAGTACTTTTTTTCACTTATGTGCTATGTATGTCACAGACAGATGCCGGAAAGAAACTTTACTGCTTGAATTATAACAAATGGACAAGACATGACCAACTAATCCCTCCCCTTCGTGTTCCAAATAGGAAGTACCTGCTGACTCCAAGAACCCAAAATCGCATAGACTTCTATTGAGGAGTTCACAGCTAATATGCAGTCATTCTATTTGTCAGAACAACCATTCTTGCTCCGATACCTTTTTCACATTTTCACAATATTTTTGTAGTTTTCCAAGTTATAAACTGGCCAATCAGATGCCTCAGTAAAAGCATGTGGTGCCCGCTGGCCACCGAACCTTTCTGTGACAGATTCTCCCGAGCAGCTTGCAGTGGAAGGGGTATGGATTTCGAACAAGCTTACTCCTGACTGGCAACAGTAGTAGCCACAGAAATGCTGACTCAGAACGACTCGGACCAATCACTACTTAATAAAACCCATCTGGATCCAACTTGCAGCATTAGTATTGTGGAAAAATGGCAGCCGAATTGACTTCATTTCACTGAAGCCAGAAGTACAGAATTATCTATGGACGATGTCACACTCACTCACTTCAGCTCTCTTCTTATACAGTCAATGATTATAACCTTATTAAAGTAATTAATGTTTGGAAAAGATTGTTTATTTATTTGTGTTTCAAAATTATAATTTGCCATTTAACTTGAAATTAAAATTTTTAGGCTGCGCTGTTGGTGACCAAAACACCTAAAGTAAAAACAACAAAATAGATGATAGGCTTCATGAAAACAACGACAACAAAATAAAATTTACATAATGCCATTGAAAAATTAATCAATAATTGCAGTACATTTACTATAACATGACTTTCTGTGGCTGCAGACATCAGACTTCTAAAGCAGAAGAACAGAATAGAGGAAGAACTGATGAACAACCTGGAACTTGACGCAACAACATGATTAAATCCACAGAAATTTCATAGGAGAACAAGTGTCAGTCAAAGATCTGTGTAAACATTTAGCAACTAAAAACTAAAGTTAATGTTTTTTTAAAGGATTTTCATTTCATTAACAGTCGAACGGATTTGTGCTCCACAAAAAGCACAAAATAATTGAACTTCCTCTGTAACAGGTGTCAAACTTCAGGCCCCTGGGGCCAGTGTCCTAAATGGTTCCTAACAAAACTGCCATTGAAGCTTCTAACTGGCAAAACACACCTGATCCAGGTAATTAGCAGCAGGTGGCACAGGTTATCTGATAAGCCAGCAGGATGTCAGCCCTTGAGGCCTGAACTGGACATCCCAGCTCCACAAGATCAGTCTTTTTAGACATCATGTTTTACAAAAAATTGTCAAATTTTACCTCTTAAACATTTTCTCTTAAAATCCTTTAAAACTCAAGTAAGGTTTTTTTCATTATTTTTCACAAATAAAGACATCATGAAGTCATTAAAATGCTCATGTATTGACTATATTTTATATAAAACTATTTTATCTCTAGAATTTAACAAATCAAACAATATTCCTACACACGGCACCTAAAAGGGCCTTCAAGATGATTAAAATAAGGGTAGACATGAGTCACCCAACTCCTCATCTCAAATGCTTTAATCAAGGTGCTTCTTCTGACAAGAATGACAAACTAAAAAGGGAGGATTTTGTGTGTGCTTGTTTCATTACATAAAGTGACCCTGAATGTGTTTTGATAAAAGTCACATTTCAGAGAGGCGAGATAAACCCATGACATCTCATTTAGAGAAAACCAGCTTTCCTCATTTATCTTGTGTTTTTCTGTGTTTAACATGACCTTGTGTCTTTAGGGTGTGTCTTGTGTTTTGTAACATAAACCAGCTAACATGGTTGTGCTTTCATGGAGTCTTGGAGTCAAATCACAGATTAAAGATGAAGAACAAAAAAATGACTGCAATGTAATAGAACCCAGGATAAAAAGCAAACCAATTCTGATCTTTAGGCAGTTGTCAGTTTAAAACAGCAGCCACACCAGGGGAGACTGATGGGACTTCATTTTAGTCTCCTTCTGTTTTCTGCACTGCCTCCCAGCAGGAGCCTAAAGCCTTAGTCATTGGACAGCTGAGAAGATGAGAGAAATGGATGCCGTTACCTGAGGCAAATGGAAAATATAAAAGACAGAAGAGGAAAGAAAGAGAGGTGCAAAAAACCCCAATAGGAGACTCAGAGAGAACAGAAAGCATCATAAATAAGCCCCAAGAAAAAAAACATATGAGAGCATTTTATTTAGCATGGAGAAACAAATCCATTCAGCCTTTCCCGCAGTATCTCTTATGAACATATGGAGACAGAGAGCTGCTCTTTCTTGATTCTGTTTTTGAAGAATCCATTGAGGGTCATGTTGAATGTGATGCCAGACAGACAGCAGTGCCATTTGAGAGAAAAAAAAAAAACCTATTTCCAGACCTAAGGTGAGTGGATTGATGAAAAATGCGAAAAAGAAGCAACATTTTTCTAAAAGGTCGACTGAATGACATTTGCTGTTTATACTGCGCACAGCAGTGATTTCAGGTGCAAAAGGATTTAGAGGAGATGAAAGTTCATGGTTTTAAAACTGAATTATTTTTGAGTCAATCTGATGTCCTCAAATAATTTTCTACATACTAATGATCAACATAGCTGATTGCAAAACTAATTTCCTCACAATTGCAAATTATTATTAGGATAAAGAAGACCTTAGCAGCGCTCAGAGCTTCTAATTATAGTCTCAGCAATCTCATCAGGATATTTGTTATAAATATTTTAAAAAGTAAGATGGGCTCTGCTAAGTTAGACCAAACATTTAAATAACAATTTAATTATTAAAATAACAAATTAAACAAAACAGGCTTCATAATAAAATAGTGGACTTCAACCTCGACAGTGAACAGTTCAAGGAAAACAGAGACAGTTACAAATCTACGATAAAAATCCTACCTGATGGAGTGCGGTGAGACCGTCTTCATTGCAGAGGTCTGGACTCACGTTGTTCCTCAGCAGGTAGCGAACTAAAACAACAGACAAAGCAAGATTTAGAAAGGAGAAGAAATGTTTTATTTGATATCACTCAAATGCCTTTTATTTTGGAAAGTGATTTATTATTTTTGTCCTGACTTTTGGCATTTAAAGATCAATGTTGAAACTATTTATTTCTACTAATCACTCTGAGATTTTTGAGCTGGTGAAATCACTGAGGATTCTGGAATTTTGATGTCACAGCATAAAACAATTTTTGCTGGAATAGTATCTAACACTGAAGCTGGATGATGTAATGATGCGGAAATCTTACACTGTACATCTTTCTTCTGCTAAAGAAAATAAAAACATGACCAAGTAAACTCAAAACATTAGTTATCTTAAATTCCTCTGATTTTTGACCGAATCCTCATCCACCCTCGATTGCAAAGTGTAAAACCTTATAAGACAAAGTCAAACGAGTAATTGCGGAGACAAATATCCATCTTAGTACACATGATAAATAGGATAATCATGCTCTTCAATCAGCCATTTAAGATCCAGTCTCTACAAGGAGGCTCACTTCCAAACTTTGAAAAATTGGACTCTTACTTCTTATGTGGAAAAAAAAAAATCTTGTCTCAAAAACAAGGCTTAACACAATGTTTTATTTCTCCCCATACAAAGAATTACAGCCCCAGAGACCTATAGTTAAATGTTGGTGTTTCTCGAGGCTCTGTTAGAGGCAACTGCCTCATCTGTTAGTCAGTCGGTCTGGTAAGTGAGAGGTGCTCGTGAGTGGAACTCAGTACCTGAGGAGATATCCAACTGTGCACGGGATATAACAGTTTCACCAAAAAAATGGCTTATAGACACCTACTGCTGCAGGAATTAAAGGATATAACCGTAGTAAGTGATTTTGAGTGGGGACAATTTTTGTAATTTTGTACTGTATTTTATTGTCTCTTACTGTATAGTTACTGGGTATTCCTGATTTTATTAGCTCTTAATGTATATGTTATTAGTACATTTTTGTTGTACTTAGTGCTTTTTATTACTTTCCATGTCATGACCAGGGGACTGCAGATGAAAACTAGCCTTCTGGCTAATACTGGCTTTTTTAAACCATGTGTTTTGTCCTCTTTAACCGTGTGGTTTTCTCTTAAATTAGATTGTCCCATTTTGAATAAAATACAATCTTAAACCTCTCCTCATCCATTTTGATTTTGTAGCAGTGTTCTTAGCTGGAGATTTATGAAAAGGAACAGATTAACCCCCCCACGATACGGAAATGATGTTCTGGTTTTTTATAACACTTTGTTTCCCACTTAAAATCAACATGCATGTTGGGTAGCTAAGCAAAGGTTGAAACCATATGACAGAAGCCTCTCCGAGTCTAATTGTGTGTGTGAATGGGACTATGACTTTAAAGCACTCTGGGTCTTCTGAGAAGATAGTAAAGCACTATATAAGTATACGCCATTTACCATTTAAAACTCACAAGTTGCTTGAATTATTTTTCACTCATTACAAAAAAACAAACAAAAACCTTTAGTAAAAACTTAGATATTTTAATTCAAAGCCAATTGTAAATGAAGTTTAACATTTTTTCAACTTTTCAAGGGCTGCACAGTGGCGCAGTGGTTAGCACTCTTGTCTCACAGCAAGTTCAGGTCCTGGCTGGGGGACCTGACGCAGAATCACCAATGGAAGACCTTTCTAAGTGGGAGTTAGCATGTTCTCCCTGTGCAGGCCTGGGACTTTGTTGGGATTTTAGTAGTCTAGTAGCAAATTTTACAGATATTGAAAGTGTTTTTTTCTTGCCTTCAAAAGGCCTGTTGACTGAAATTGAATGTAAAGCCCAGTAAGAACTTAAGGTTAAAAAAAGCAAACATTTTGGCAGAGTAGGTTGCAGATTTAAATTAAAAGACTAGTTTGAAAATAATATTCCTGGTATATTGTTTTAAGTCCAAATGAAGAATCTATATTTTGAATAAACTGCTTTCACATTTTCAAAGTTAATTGAAAAGCATCCTGAAGTCTGTGTGTTTGTCAAACCTCAGGTAGATTTTTAACAAAAACTACGTCCAACATAGTCACTAGAAGTGTCTCATTTTGTCGGGACATTTTTAGATTTGCTGCATCACTTACAGAGGGACTGTAACCATCAGCTGTCTCTGAGTTCTAAGCCAAAAAAAAGGGAGAGAAAAAACTGTTGCAGTAGCTGTCTGCAGCTGCTTGCACTCTTGTTTGATTTCAGGTCAAAAATATAACCTACACCACTGAGTTTATCCAGCACAGGCTCAGTGAGAATTGGTCCAAATCAATGCCTTACATCATCTCTGCAGCAGTGCCTGCAGCATCATCCATGAACAGCAATAAATGCAAGTTTAAAGACCAATGACATCAATTACATACTGCTATTTTTTTAACTGGTAAGCAAAGAACCTTCACCATCAGCATACATCTGTTGTAAGTTGCATGTCTGGCTTTGTAACACCAGGAAAGAAAGTGTGTCAAAATACGATACGGTTGGATTCCAAAACCGATGTCTCTGTTGCCTCCCACTTTTCCAACGATGACTGTACAGCTCAAACTGGTGTGGAAATGTGCACAAGAATATCTGTGAATACACAATTACAGTTGCATGCAGGTTTTGAGTGTGACTATTTGCTCGATTGGTGTTGCTCAGTGTGAGCATCCTGGCTGCACTTACAGAATGCATCAACACATCTGCCCCCCACACTGTTTGAGTCTGGGAAAGAAATCAGTGTGACAGTTGTCTAATAGTGCATGTCCACAGCAGATACCTCCACAATCCTTTCAAAACTCATACTTATTTCAAAGTACTTGAGAGATATGAGAGATCCTTTTTGTGGTTTGGGGTTTTTTTTTTTTCCAAACACATTTGTTCAAAGACTCCTATAGCACTAAATTGTTCTCTCTGAAAGGGTTGGCCATTGATGCAGTGGTTAAGATAAAGTAGATCTGAGGTACAACACGTAATGTTATGGATGGTGGGGAAGAAAAACCAAAACAGAAATGAGAGTAAACAAGAAAAGAAAGAGGGAATTTAACACACACTTTGACAAAGTTTAATCTTCACTTGAAATTCATGAATGTTTTCATTACTCTTTATAATGCATATTTTATTATGTGGTTTCTGGTCTGCATGGCTGCAATGTTGGTTTTCCTTTCAGCTCTAACTCACAAACTGTTGAATGTTTGAGTGTTGATGAATTTTTCATTTTATACCTTTTACAAGGTGCCGACATAAAGCTCAGAAGAACAAAGTGTGCATTTGACAGAGTGAGTGTGCCAAACCACAGACTAGCATCTTATAGTGCATACAAATGCATGAATAGTGAATCATCTGAGGGAATACTCAGAGCACACTATCTGAACCAAATAATGGCAAAAATGCAACCACAGGTTAATGCTTGCTATTCCACCCTGCTCTCAAAGCACCCTTTTACCATTTGTAACGCACAGTTTATACGTACTACAGTGCAGTAGATGGATGCGTTTACTTTTATCCCAAGCCGCAAGACGCATCACGGCTCATCTACTTCCCAACATTATTTTTATGCAGCCTTTTAATGTTGATTCTTGCAAATTATTTTCTTAAGCTTCAGCCCAATGCAATGAACCATAGATGATGTTATGTCAGTATTTAGGATGAATGTCCAAAGTCTGGCCCTTGGGCCAAATGTGTCCCGCGTTCAAATTTCCACCTCCCCCCAAGGCTCCTGTCATTAGATCAATATTTGGTCCCCAGCACTTTCTAAAAACTGTTTGTATTATTTCTTCATTGTGATTGGCTAAATTCCGTTCTAAATTAATAATTTTACCCCTGTAAAATGATGAATCAATGGATTTTTTCATCCGACCAGACCTGTCTAAATCAAGACGTTAATTGAATCAAATCAAACCGACCTATAACATTAAAAATGAAATTCTAATTAAATTAAATCGAATACAATCGATCTTGGAAAATACCATTGGGATTAAGTTGCAGTAATGTTTGTTTTACTATAACATAAAAATGACCAAGTGACATCACAGTGAAAATGATCAAGCCATAATTACAGTCCAATGTGTGAAAGTACTTTGAATTTTGCAAAGACATGTGACCATACAGTGGGGTATAATGTTCTAGTAATGTTCCGTTGGTTGTCCTGCCCCTGGTGTGGAAAGGTCACAACCTCTTAAGATACACTCAGAACTGCCATTCCACAGAGGGGTCACCATTAGTAAGAAAACAGAATAAGAATCATAAAATCTCTAACAAAAAACCAAAGCTGAACTTTATGAAGCTAAAATGGGACTGTATTTGCCACTATACTTGTTTACTTGTTTGTATACATTTTTAATTTACACTTTATTATCTAGCAAGAAATACAAAAGAATCTGGAAAACCTGCACTGTTCAGTACCAGGTATTTACCTCTGAGTCACGCTGGTTGAATTTTTGGCTAAAGATGTCCTTGATCAATTTTAGGTCATTGAATCAGATCGAATTGGATTGTTCAAAATGAACAAATATCAACTATGAATTGGATCAGAAACCACAAATTATGATATGTATCAAATCATTGTTAAAATGAATCGTTATACCCCTCTTTACAAGCTACTCAAAAACCTGTGGCTACTTGACAGAGACCTAAAATTCACAATATTTTTAGTAAAAATGTATTTAGAAGTACTTCTGGTTCATGAGAAGAATTTAAATGTATCCTATTGCAATACCATTTTAATTAAATAATGCATTTGCATTTAATGTTATAAGAGTTTGAATAATGCAGGCTGAACGGTTGACCCTCACAGATTTTCAGCTTACCAAATTCGTCCCTCTTTGCAAAAAGTTTGGACACCCCTGGTATATAGGATCCATAGGTTGCAGGTTTCAGGATATATCATACTGTTGGTGTCATAATGTTCAGCAACATCTCTCACTCACAGCACCATTATACCATTCACAAGACCAGAGAATAGAGACATGCCACACCTCTGCAAGCAGGCCATGTCTTCTGTGCTCAAGAAACAAGAGCAATCACAGCAATCAAAGGAATCACCCTTGGAACACTCTGCAGTGCCACGGAACAAACATTGTGATACAAGAAGGCCCTAAAAGACCTGGAAGTCTACTATTTGTCTTACTTACAGCTTAGTTTAACTGTTACATCTTTCATGCCAGTGCCAAAGTAAAAACAAAACAAACAAACAAAAAATCAAACTAATAAAACTTTAATAAACTAATTATAGGCTGCCAAATCTTTACGATGTGATCTCATAAGTATATAAAATCATTTCAGCTGCAAAAAACGAATCAGTATAAGCAGCTGATTCTCTGCATGCATTAGTTTACAACAGACACTCAAATGAATAGGTGTTTCTCATGGCAGGGATTTCATCCCTGTAATTACAGTTATAAGCAAGGTAAAAAGGATAATTAAAATGAGCTTTAATAAAGATGAGACAGTAAACATCAAGCAACATAACTACCAAAACTTTGCACAAATGACGTGTGTGGTGCATAGAACCAAGGATGACAGGCAATCATTCCTATTGCGACATAGAGTCCCCCAATTCATGATCACAAACCATTTAAGGTAGATAGCTTTATTAAACGGACCACAAGCTTTATTTTTTTTAAAATAGAGGAAAAGAAAGAAGAGAATATCGAACTATAATTTTTTATTTTTATTTTAAAATATTGGAAAGAAATCAGACCTTTATTTATGATTTAACTTGTTCATTGTCAGTAGAAAAGCATGTTTTTTTACCATCTTCTTTTCTTAAATTGATTAATATTTTAAATTTGATAATTACTAATCAATAAATAATTTTGATTAGAAGCAGCTTTTTAAAAAACAAACAATAAATAAAAAAGTGCAACATTTCCCACCTTATCCATGATTATGAATAAGAGATATGAGAAAAACATACAGCTTTTGAAAGAACATAGTTTGCAAGACAAACAAGATCAAATGTATACATTTTTGCTGATATAACCTGAGATACTGAGACAAGCAGAGAAAGTGACAAAGATGGTAACATAAACCTAAATGTGATTCCTATCTGTCTGTGTCAACACCCAAAGGACTGAGAAAGCACACTAAAGTACCAAAAATCTTTAAAATGCTTTCTATTACACTATGGTTCACCATGTTGATTATCTACCACCCCACAATCCAGTATCACATCGCTGCAGAAATGTTCTACATGCCTTCCTGGGCAGGTCCCATAAATTCCCACTGAGGGAGGAGATAGAGTGGGATGAAATGTTTTCCCAGAGATAAAAGATGAAATAAACAAATAGAGGGACGAGAAGTGAAAACCACCCTTCCTTCCTGTTATCTTGCATTGTCTCAGCATTGTAAAAGTGTGTTCAAAAGTTTTAGACGGAAGGACACATTTTTATGTACCAGTATTTTTTAATTGGGTCTTTACAACAAAGTGAAAGACAAATCATTTTACTTTCTCATGTAACAAAAACTAAACCACTAAATATTTAATAAAAGTGAAAAATCTGCAAATTAATGACTGCCACAAACTCTTTTCAGGGTCTTTAATGCCTTAACAAATGCTGATAAGTTTCTACATGCACAATATCCTAACATTTACAATTAATACCTATTTTTGTAAAAAAAAAAAAAAAAAGATCACTGGGGTGCACATAATGCGTGGTGCACATCAGTTCCCACAAATGAAAATTCTTAGAACAACCAAACATCCCAAAAACGAATTCCATTGAGCCACAAAATGTCACAGCTATGTTACTTCAGGCAAGGTAGGCTTTTTTGCATTCTTGTCAGCTGTGCAGAAAGTAGGTCACTCTGCAAGCACATTAAGAGCAGCTAAATGACATTCTGTTAGTAGGACATTATGAAACAAGATATAATTAGTGCCTTATTATTATCATCCTCTACATGATGAGCCATTATCGACTTCACTTGCATGTCACAGTTTAAACAGATCAAAAATGCAGGAATGAAAAAGCATTGCAAATAAAGATGCAGTAGGTCCTCTGTGTTTGACTGTGGTCAAATTAGGAATGGAAGAAAACAAACATGGCAGCATACAGAAACATACAAATCTGAATGGGGTGATGAGGAAAGGTCAGATCAAAGTTGGGGTATATTTCTTTAAATTCTAAAACTACAAACAAATATCACACCCAGGAAAGGATTAAAGAGAGGTGCATTTTTCAGCTCACCATTTGTCTTGACTGACAGCTCTCCAGGCTATAACCAGATGTCATGCTGGGCATTTGCTTTTCTCAGCTCAGCTGCACTCCAGTGCCAACCTTTTTAAAAGTTGTGGCTTTAGGAACACCTGACAGTAAAGGCAAGGTCTGTGAATTTGTTATTTCTTCGTTAGTCAAATCGGAATTTAGCGTTTAGCTGTTTGTCTGGTTCTTCGGTTGTTTGGCATCATCCAGCAAATCTTTTATGGAGCTAAACTTTAATCAAAAGTGACCTCTCAGTTCACTGGAGATGATATGAACTTCAATGCTACAAAAATCTGCTTACTGCTCTTAAGTTTTTAACAATTTTTCCTTTTAATATTCTCCCCACTCAAAATCTGAACAGTTACGGTTTAATCCTTGTTAGATAATCCAGAGTTCTGTGGTAGGATTTATAGTGGAAGGCTGTCACAGCGAGCAGCTGGACAGACTGTGGATGTTACGAGGAGCTTTAGAAAGAGTGGGGGAACAGAAGGGTGCTAAACTAGTATCTAGGGAATAGGCTTGGGGGTGAGAGGTGAATCAACCCCCAACCACATTGGCACGTCAGCATGTAGACAGGAGGATTCAATCAAAGTCAATGATAAGACATAAATCAAGTCCTTTCATTTAAGAATCCCCCCAAAAAAGCCCAAAAGGCCCTTACAATTTTTAGACATGTCAACAAATTGGGCTGTAAATCTTTTTTTTTATTGTAAGTGTAAAATCCATTTGGTAAGACTTCCAGTAGATGGTTTTTTATTAAGGTTTTTTTTTTTTCTTGAACATACAAGTACATTTTAATCAACTCAAGCTCAGAAATTGATTTCTTGGTCTTTGAAAATATTGAATAATTGATGTCTAATTCAGGAACGTTTTTTGTAAATGCTCGCCGTCACTTTTCGTGTAGAACCATCAGAAACCACAACTCCACACAGTTCTGTCAGCCTGTGTCTCAAAATAAATCTAACAAGGAGTGCCTTTCCTGATGTCTGCGTCAGCTCTAACAGTCTTATCCGAGCACCGTTTTGACATAAAAACTGATTCATTTAAAAGCCAATGGTATCTGATGGGACAAGAATCAGACTGTGAAACAAGAAGTTTAAAAAAAGGCCTGCTTTTATGCTGCATGTCAGTTTAAATTCTAAAACCCTGTTAAAAATTTAGTGGAGATAATAACCCTGACCAACACTGGAAGCAGGAATTATAGCACTGATGGCGCCTCCCCAGGGATGACCTTCAACCACGACATCCAACGGTTTCCGACATACCAACCCATACACCAGCAACGATGATGATGCACAATTTGTGCCTTTCCAGCTGAGCAGCTCTGGGTCACGTCTGTCTGGACCTCTATATTTCTGCTTCAGTTACCATGGAAATGGGAGTTAACCAGAGAGTTAGGACTCTCCCAGAAGACTTGAGCAATATAAAAGAAAGGAGAAGAGAAAGCCAGTCAAACATGCTTGCACTTAAGATACAAGAAAGAACATTTCTCTAATGAAGCAGCTAAACTAGAGATAAGATTCAAGAAAAAAATTACTTTAAGTATAGCTTCAAAAAAAAGAGACAAAAGTGATGAAATGTGTTAATTAAAAGAAAGTGTGCTGCAGTAAAAGTGTAGGGCAAAGTAGAGAGAGTCAGTGATGTGCTCCCTTTTTAACAAACAACTGTGCTGCTTCAACACAGTTGCACCACCATGACACACGTTTAATGAGAGACTAAATAAGCCAACATTCTGATAATTCTGCGCTCCAGTGAATTCCGCTTTTTCAACTGATTGCACCAGCCTCTGATGCCATCTCCCAAATATTTGCTCTCTAAACAGTGCTGTTCCTATCATTCAGTCATTCACACTGATTCCACATTTACATTTTTATTTCTTTTGTGTAATGGAAAGGATAAGACAACAGTGCCAGTGTGCAACAGGAGGAATGGAATAGTCTAAGGAGCATGTGTCTGATGAGCTTACAAAACATCTTATTAGAGGGAGGTTAAAAAAGATGGCAACTGCAAAAGAGATTATCAGGGAAAAACAAATACATGTTATTGACCCAAGACCTCGAGAAAACCGTCACACACTTACAGAAACCGAAAGAAACTTATGAGAAAAAAACGAAGAGATGGGGAGAAAATAGACAGCATTCTAAACAGCACTTTTGCTCCAAGAGCAGCATTAGCTTTTCGTAATCATAGAATCATTGAACAGATGCCACTCAGAGAGGTTGTGTGTCATTGCTGCAGCCATGCACAAGGGAAAAAAATGCAAAAATCCCACTTGAGCAATCAAGCAGGAATGCATCCAATCGATGAGGCGCATGAGGCTGAAGGAGAAAGAGAAAAAAAAATCCAAAGAGCCAGCAGTGAAGGAGTCTTAATTTGAAGAAAACGGCTAAAATTTGTAGTTAAAAAATGGGGGCCTTCCATACTAATGCTAATTCCAGAATGAATCTAGACGCCTTTTTGATCAAAACAGTGGTAAAAGTTACAAGCCTTAGTTTTATCCATACATGCTCTTAACAAAACCAGTCCCACACTGATCATCTTTTGATCTATTGCATTGCATTAATTGTGATTACGCAATTTTCAGCCAAGATAAAAATAAACTTGTGTCATTTCTGCAGGGCAACAGGAGATTTTAAGAAATATGCCTCTTAGTTGAGAGCTGGACTATTGGCATAGAGCAAGCCCAAGCCACTTCCCTTCATCCATCTCTTTACACACTCTCCCGCTATCTTGCAGCCCCCCCACCCCGCAAAACTTAAAATAACTGGTGAAACAAAAATGATGAGCAAGATTGGAGCTATTCAGCCATACAGTTTTGAACCAGACACCAACTCGGACAAGGAAAACAAAGTGACTGCTAGGAATATGGTTCCAAAAGAACAAAACAAGCAGTCCATTATGTAAAATAAATCCAAGATTAAATTGTTTCTTTTACATATATTTCTTTCTTACACTTACCACAAACAACATAATCTACAAACTATTATGGAATGAACTGCTAATTATATAAAGTAATTAATTTGCAGTGGTAAATACAATAAATTGCCCACATTTCTGGCAACAATGACAAATGTCAGACATCACACAAAGACTGGGCGATAAAACGATAGCTATTGATATCGCGATAGTACTTTTTCTCAATAGTAAAATGAGCCTATCGCAATAGTTTTATTTTGAAGGGTCCGAAATTAACACTCGCCAGTCGCAAGCATTTTCTTCTCTGAGTAAAAGTTAGAAACATCACTACATGGTGAGTAAAGGTTTGTGTAAACTTAGTCATGTTTATTAGCTCTTCTTCTGGTGAATTTCTTTTGTCCTGTTTTTCTCTACCATCTGCACGCAAGATAAATTAACACGCAACACAAGTAACAACACTCCACCCCCTGCAATCACTTTACCCTTGCAGCGTTTAGTTTGGATGCTGAAACAGCGGAATATGTGTTGATTTATAACAGGATCCAGTCAGAACTGGAAGATAAAGCTGCTTCACTTAAAGCAGCAGCAGACAGATTAATAAAAAGTGTTGATTTGGAGACGGCACTGTTGTTAGACACTAATGCTTTGATGCTAGCTTGTTAGCCGCTAATGCGATGATGCTAACTAGCTGTTCTGTGTGATCACGCACCGGTTTAAAGTTAGACAGTATTTTCACAGTGTAAGACGCGGCGAATAAATACAACAAGATTAATTCATAGGACATTCATAAAAACTGTATTTTCTAAATATTAACACAATTGAATCCACTGTTTTAACAGAGTCTGTGTAGCATAACAGAGTGTGTTACACAGAAAACTGACCTGTCAGATGTTGTGCTCAATCCTCCTGCCTCCGTAAAGCTACAGCTTTTATTTCAATAATGGGATATTATGACAAGAACCCAAACAGGAAATCTCTACTAAATCAGGCCTTGTTTTCGCAGCATCTTTGAATTTGAGTTTACAGTTAAATGACACTAAAGACGTGTTCATATCATTTATAAATTATTTTTATGCAATTTCATCTTTCTGAAAAAAAAAATCAGAAAATTTCAAAAAAGTAAAAAAGTATTTCTGTGTAAAATAATGTCGATAAAATATATTCTATTTATTATTTTTTAAATCTACTGGCCAACTTGGCCAGTGTCTCAAAAATAAAATTTTGGCCCCTGTGTGGAGGTATTTTAGTGGAGTAATATGCACTGCAAATTGTGCAGAAAGCATGTTCCTTCTAACACTAGAAATACCACCTTTATCATGCGAAGCAGTGCCACAAAGCAAGCTCAATCTCAGACTGAAATAAACGATAATTCTCCAGCAAAAACAACAAATTTAAGACTTTCACAGCAGCAACAGTCTAAACTATAAGAAGAAATTCAGAAAATTTGCTTTTAGCTCCTTAAATTCACAGGATGTTGACAAAAATGTGTCAATTTTATGTTTGTTCTGTAAAACTTGAAAACATTTGGATTTATTTGTAGAATTAATGCTTTGTTTTTAACTGGAATTGATCAAGCAGTTTAGTGTTTTGCCCAGCCCTATGTCACACCCATGCAAGTTAGCAATGTCATGTTGTAGATCAGTGTTTAGTTGTGTGAGGAGAAAGTGATGCTCCAACAGATTTTTTCAAACCCTTTCTAGTCATCAACAAAGTTTGACAGCATGTTTGCAAGAACAGATAAACATTCTCAAAATAAGGCTTTGGCTCCATCACCAAACTGCAGTTTTTGCAGGATGTGTAAGGCCTCATCGAACAATACAAAGAGAAGAGCAAGCAGATCGAGAGCGAACAAGACTAATTGAAGGCTCTGTATTGCTCATGATTGCAGTGGCTTTTACATCGAATCCAGGACTTTAAAGCATTAGAGAGGAAATGAGTGGTATCAACCACCACTACTAATATTTGAAAATAGTACTAAAGGCCAACAACAAGCAGTTGAATATTTACATGTGTGTATTTATTCTGTTTGTGGAGTGCATGCTTTTTTCCCCCACTCTTATTAATCTTATGAATGTCTCTCTGCAGCTGCCATATGCCTGAGAGCAGCTAAGCTTATCTAAGGCCTCTGAGGAGAAGGTCTCACCACCCCAATATGACGGCGGAGGAAGACAAAAGCTCTTCTGAGACCTCATTTGAACACAAATGAATAGAAAGAGGAAAAGAATTAAAAGGAAAAAAATCCACGTGCGAATTATCCCTTTAGGACGTTTAGGTGTTACAGTGCAAGAGCTTTCTTTTTCTGTAATCCAGATATCTAAACGCAGTCCAGCGCTTTATGTGGCAAGGAAGTGGCAAAAAGAAAACAGAGCAAGCCAAAAGGAAAAGCCATATGTCTAAAAATGGAATGTGGATCTTCAGGGTGGCTTCTCTAACTCTTTAAGCTATGATTTTCTGTCACAGGGGTGGGGGAATGAGTGGCAATTAGTGCACTGGGTAATGCTTTTGAAGTGGTTGAAAGGACTGAATTCAAGGGTGGGACAAAGCAGAAAAACAAAGGCTGAGCTCAGTCAGTGGCAAGAAATTAAACTACATGCAGAAAACCATAGATTTTGAGATTTTTTACAGTCTTTGATTAACTGAAATGACTGGGCTGCGTTTTTGTAGTTTTTAACTAGGCAGTGGTTTTACACTAAACCTGGCAGTTAACATTTTGTTTTGATTTTGATTCATTATAGATTGTAAAGAAAACACAGCCTGCACCTCCTTTCATCAGTCTATATTGCACATTGCAAAGTTTGATGTCACCTTTCCTGAAATTAATTTTAAAAATCCCTTCACGTTGACAAAATATTCTGAGTTTCAGAAGAATATGACAATTTGAAAGTGAGAAAAGTGGCTTTTTAAGTTGCTTTTTCTTTTTTTTTTCCCCTTTAACATTACCGTTTGGGGTCGATCACTGTGTTCTTTGTCTCTTCATGAAAACTAAATGCAAACAGTTTTGTGCTCAAAAGTTACGGCTCAGTCACAACTGCCCTTATGGGTGGATAAACGCTGTCTGTGAGGAAAAAATGGGCAAACCTGAACACGGCACGCAGGTGGCTCGCACAAAATTTCTAGCTCAATGGTTAGCCTATAGAGATAGGATTTATATGCACATTTGTTTCTACGGGCATGGTGTGAGCATCAAGTCATAGCAAACACTTAGCATGTAAGGGTAAGTCAGGATAAAGTAGGTAAGATGCAAACATGCCATACAGATTATTCATTTTTTTCAACTCACCAAAACATGCAGACAGCAGCCTGGCTGTTAGAAATGTAGAAATTACACAATTAAAGTGTAGTTTTTGTCTGCATCCTACAGGCATTGACGTATCACGTGCACACTGTGCATGCAACATATGCACACAGTCATTAAGGAGCCAGTATGCACACCTCACTAATGGCAAGAGTGTGGTGAACGACAGCATCACTCGTACATCATAAGTGCGTGTAACTTATATTTTCATTACAAATATTTCACAATGTACTTACCACAAGCACAACAATAGTACATTCTATTTTCATGACTTTTCCTAAGGTGGCCACATGGGACACATCTGAGCTCCCTTTAAGAAGCAGCCGCACCTGTCTTCGACCCTCCACTGGCTCGAACAACCCTGAAACTCGCAGCATCCGTAGGGGTCAACCCAGGTATGAGTGCATGTGACTAACACAACCCATTTTTCATAACCCTTCAGTCAAAACAGAATAATTAATGGACTATTTCAAAAGATTTTTATGAGAAGAGCTGTTCCTCACACCTAACAACATTCTAACTCATCATTGCAATTAAGAATATTAAAAAAACAGCAAGTGCTGTTGCTTTTTTGTCATTGAGCATGTTGAACGTGTGCATTTTCTGTGGCTTTGTGTGGCCTGTCTTTTTTGATCTGAACCACTGCTCCTCTGCAGGATAGTGACTGTGACTGGAAGACTACAGAGCCACCCACAAACAAAATGAGATGCTATACAGTAATTGCACTGCAATCAGCCTTAAACACCAACAGGGGACATGGAGTTCAGGTTGACAGCAACCAGAAAGCCCCAGGCTCAAGAAAAAACATCCAGATTGCTCATTTTACTTTTCTATGTTTAATCCACTTAAATTCAGGCCTTGTTTCTATTTCACACAAATCCATCAAATAAACAAATCCTACATCTAGAAAAGGTTTAATTTCTACAGAAAAATCTGTCTTCTTGCCCTTTTCCTTCCCAAATATCTGCAAAGTCACAAACTTTGGTACAAACTGTGAAGCAACAAGTTCACTGTTTCTGCATGTCTTCCCTTTGTGACAATGTACCCAAAGCTTTCTGTATATCAGAATGATAAGATGTTGCTGTTCAGAGACGAAAACATTCAAATAAGAAAAAATAAATAAATACATAAAATAAAAATTTCCCACTGTTTGATCTTACTTTTCATAACACTTAACATCTTAAACCTTTTTTAGCTTATATGGAAAACACCAAATCCGTCTTCAGTCAAGATGTATAGCTTTTATCATGCACATCTCTCAGTGTGGTCTCATACACACCGGATAAACAAGGAGAAAAAAAGAGGAAGTTTATAAAAAATGAATGAAAAAATGGGGAATTAAAAGACTTGTCTAATCAAAAAATTCAGGGTCGCTTTCATCTTACAATGTCCTGAGTACCTTTAAGTCAGCTTTCATCTTTATTCCTGTTTTAACTTCTCTTTACTCCCACTTTCTTATGGTTATGTACACAAAAGTTATGTACACTACAAGTTTACAAGTAACTCACCATAAAATTCATTTTTGCAAAATAACCTAAATGGCAAATATTTACCTGTCATTTATGTATCTTCTCTTAGTCATAAAACCTTAAAATTTTCTTTTGGTGTGTATGTATGCTAATTTTGTTCATTTGTTCCACTGTCCCCAATGTACTGAAAAGCCTGAATACTAGAATCCAGGGATTGTGATGTAATCTTATAATATTTGCTTTAGAAAGCAGCAGAAAGAGCTCCTGTGTGCATTGGAGCAGAGAGAGTGTGGCTTCAAAACGCCTGATCAAGATTTCGGGGACCAGGGGGAAGTTGAGAGAAGATTATCTGGCTTCTGAGCCGGACAGCTGCCGCTGGAGCACCCTTTCTGTCTGAAAAGAAAATCTTATTTATCTTAAACTTCCCTCAAAATGATAGAATACAGAGAAGTTTTTGATGAAGATTTACAACATTTCAACCCAGTTTCAGGCATTATGGACAAAATGAAAGAAACGTTACAAGGTAGTGTGTGAAAAGTTCAGAACAACTGGAGTGATTTTAATTTTACTTTATATTTTGAGATCCATTGTGTACAAACTTGATAGGAAGGTGTTTCAGCTGAAGAAGTAACCGTTTCCACTCTAATCAAGGTAGCAGGCAAGGCAGTAAATGGAACTTTGTGAATCCACAAAAATCTTAGAAATTTCAATTTAAAATCTTAGGATTTAGGTCTCAAGATATCTTAGTGTATGCATTTACTAACCTAGGGTTGGGCAATTAATCTATTTAATCGATTAATTCTTTTTTTTTTTTGTTTGCTGATTTATTCTTGGGAAAAATCAAGATTTTATTTTCCCAGCTCGCTGCTTTCTTGGGCTTCCGTTGTTCGGACTAAAGTCAGCCCGCCCATCTCTCGCGAGACAGGAAAGCGCCAGCAAGCAACAAAATAAGCTTGTTGCGCAATATTTACAAGCACATGCAACACGTAAAGCATGCTTTCATGTTACAACCAATGCTTTGCTAACAAGCTGTTCTGAGTGTCACCTGTTTGTGACCACAAGCCATTTTTAAGTCAGAGAATATTTTTCATAGAGTGGACTTTAAGGGCAAGACGGATAAAAACAACAAACTTAATTCATGGGACATTCATAAAAACGATATATAACATAGATACCTGTATAATAACAGACATGAATCCACATGAATCTTAGACATGAATCTGCATCTTTAATGTCCATGACACAAGAATTTAAAACATAATGTTTTTAGGCTGTTTTTGTTATGATTTCACATAAAAATTAATCACCTAGGCACATAATTGGGGGAAAAAAGTACATTTTCTGTCACTCTGCAGTCCTCTAGTAAATCTGTCCTTGTTTTCGCAGCATGTTTTAATTTGAGTTTACAGTTAGATGACATTCAAGATGTGTTCACACTATTTATACATTGTTTTATGCAATTTAATTTTCTTTAAAAAATTAGAAAATAATTTTCTCTCTACATGTCAAGCCTCAGACTAAAGGTGACTGACACCCATCCTAATAAAGGCACTTTTTAGCTGTGCTAAAGAGAACAACTCATTTGTGATAGAAAATAAAACACTTCATAGAAAGTGTGAAAATGCCAAAAGTGGACAGCAAAGGCTGATTAGAAATCTGAGTCACTTAAAACAGTTTTTATCTTGTGTTTTTGATATATTACCACTTCCTTTTTGCATTCAACATAATATCCTTTTTTTTAAATAGCACCTATAGTTTTTCTTTGTAAAAGAATGTAAAATTTGTCTGGTAAAAAATGAAATGTTGACCAGTGGTGTTGTGACTTTAAACTTGGAGCATCAAACCACATGCAGCAAAATCAGTTTGAAAGTTGTAGTTGCCAAAAGTGGGAGTATGGCAAATTTGTTTCAACAGCTGAAACAGACAAGAAGTGTTTCTCTATACAAGATTCTTAAGCTAGTGGTAGCTCACAAAACATCTGCTGCATTGATCTACAAATATTTTTAAAACTTGTATTTGTGTTTGAGTATATTTCCAAAGGAGATATTAAAATAAAATGGTCTTTGTTAAATATATTTTGCTATTTGTATTTTTTTTTAAGGAAAGTCAAAGGAGGGAGAAAAAAAATCAAATAAAATCTAACATTGAATTTGATGTGAGAAAAAAAATCGATTTTATTTTTTGGCCATATCGCCCAGCTCTATCCTAACCCTCAAAAAATAATATTAATTATAATTGTCTTTTTCAACTAAAATCTGAGTAAACAACATGAGGAAATAGTTTATAATACCTAACAATTTTTATTGATTTAATTTGCTAAAGTAAAATTAAAAAAAAAACTTTTTTGATGAAGTTTCTGATGATAAAAAAATAACTTTAATGACTATAATGACTTATAAAGACTTTCCACGGACTGGTAAAAATAGAAAAAAAAAGTTACATGTAACACATGACATTTATGAACCCACACATTTTTGGGATGGCTTTGTTGTCACATAATTTGCGCAGCTGCAGAAGCCAGAGGTGAACAGAAACCTTCTCTAAGTGTTGTTAACAGCTTAGAGTTGATGTGTATGTTTAGAAGCTAATGCTTTAACAGCAGTTTGCTCTGTCCCGTAACAGTTGTGAGTAAACAGCAGCCTCAGAGGGGTTTCCTATGTGAAAAAGTAGCTTGCAAAAAGCTAAATATTTAAGAATCATTAATACTTGAAAGTACTTATTTCTAAATTAGGGTGAAATTCTGTTTCGCTATATGTCCTGTCAGAACATTTGCACAGTGTTATCATCCCAGCGTCACAAACAGTGCTGCTGTACTGAAGAAATCAAATGTCTCAAGATAGGAAGCAGCAGTAGTAGAAATTCTAATTAAAGACTGAGAGTTTCATCTCACTGTGACAAGTAAATTATTTCCATTTGATAAAGTGGTCTTGTAGCGGAACAAATTCAGCTTGAACAAAGTCACTTTCACAGGCTGTTTAAGAGCAAGCTAATCGTTTTTTTCATCCTCCCCATTTGAAAAAGGGGAAAAATAAGTGGAGACAAAGCCACTGTAATTATTTCTATGTCTTTGTTTGGGGGTTTAACTGCACTTTGGAGAGAAAAGGTTGCTTTAAAAAAATAAAAGCCCAATTTGTTTTGTGTTGACACTGCTTAGAAGAAAACACTCACCTTCATCAGGATCATTTCTCGCCGATGCTTCAAGAAGAGCAACACTGGCAGCAAATGAGACGTGCCTCTTGGGCTCTGACTGACCAAGATTGTAGGCATTGCGAGTCTTCTTGTCAGCCTTTCGCTTCTTGTTCTGCATTTCTTTCTCGTACACAGCCCATCGTTTTAACTGCTGGGCACGGCGCTTCTGTGCCGCCCGAAGCCTCTCCAGACTAGGCACCTTGTCCAGCTGCTGCAGCTCTTGGATGAGCTCCAGGTGGTTGGCCATGGCACTCAGAGGCAGAGGTCGGACAGCACCAGCAGATGATGTTGGAGGGGAAAAAGGGGAGAACGTGTGCTTCTAGCGAGGGCTGCACCTCCTGTGGCCTCCTTTCATTTCCCTCATTATCGTCCTTTCTGTAGCAGTATGCAGCCTGACAGATAACAAGAAAAAGAGAAGTTTAACTAAATTCTGCAATTATTCTAAGCTGCACATTGGTCTGGCACACTACAGTAAAGTACAAAGGAAACTCAAAGAAGCTGGCAACAAGAAGGAAATGTCATGCTTCCTTTTTGATGAAGATTGTATTTTTAACATGTTCTTGTAGTATTTTCTGATGATCAAGGACATATATAAATAAAATTGGGCTTAATATTGAATTTCTGAATAATTTTTTAATCATATCATTGTGAATCAGGAGCAGGCAAAAAAAACAATTTGAAAAAGCTTGTTGCAGTGGCATAGGTGCTACAGTCGGCACCCACAAGCTCCCAGCTCTTCTCCATTCTGATGCATCTACTGCAAACAATTAGATTAATGTAGGTCTTCATTTTCCTCGTCTGAGCTGGCATTTGGCTCAAAACTGTACAGCTAGACAGCTCCAATATTGCTCAGCATTTTTGTTGCACCAGTAATGTTATGTTGGGGGTGTGAGTGGCAGTAAGCTTGCAGGAGAGCACGTAAACAGGTAGCTCTCAGTTACGGGTAACGAGAAGAGAGTAGGGGGTTGCTCCGCGCCAACAGTCCTGCCCACAATTAAGAAGCAAATTCCTAATAAGTTACTGCCACTCTGCAAAAACAATAGCTAAGAAAACAACATATATACTTTAAATTTGACAAAAGATTGTATAATCATAATAAAAGAACACTGGGAACACTTTAAAAATGATGAAAAGAGGATCAGAGTGGGACTTTAAAAATGTATTCACAAAAAGTGTTATTTGGAGTTTTCTTTAATGCAGCAAGTGAGCAAGATTGACATTTTCAAAAGTTGAAACTTGTACTTTTTTTAGTAACCAACTCATTAAGGGATTCAGTTTAACTTTCCACTTGGTGCGTGAGCTGCCATTGATCTTCACCCATCATCCTCCAACAACGTAAACCACTTCCTCAATGCTATATGCTGAAGCCGATAAGAAAAATAACAGCACAGGGCCAGAGAGGTGAAGAGGGGATTTTTTTATTTCGTGCTGCTGCAACAGTTTTGCTGCCTTTTTGTCAGTAAACATTTCTTTTTTTTTTTTTTCCTCTCTGAGTCTGGAAAGTGTCGAGTGTATAAAAACCTGCAGGTTATCAGTTTCGTTGCAGCTGCATAGAAAGCAGAATTTATGGAGAAGACTAAAAGAAGACACGTAATTTATGTGTAAAAGCAAAAAATTTAAATTTTTCTTTTAATTACAATTTTAACTTTACCCTTGCTAATACTGAATCCTACAAAAGAACAACAGCTGATGAATATTGCTTTGCAAATATATTTTCCATGTAAAAATATGCTTCATTTTTCCAGTTTACTTAATGTGACTCACATTTCCTGCTGCCTACAGCTTTGCAGTAACAGAACAGCGACATTGTGTGATATACTGTTTGAGAAAGCAGTAAACTGCCACCTCCAGTTTGCCATCAACATCATGCTATATTTCCCCCCGCAGCTCATACCGACCTGCTACAAACATAAACAGGAAACAGGCTGCACAATCACTTGCTACAGCCTACATATTTTTGCCATCAGGTTAGCTGCACAGTCCTTCTCAACAGGCAAACATGAAACAAGGTCTTTGCATATTTTTGACCCTTACAAGTCTGCAGATTTAGAAAAGGTTTGAATACTGAGATCTGGTGCGTCTATTTCCTCATGACCTCATTAAAACTGAATATGAGCCA
The DNA here is from genome assembly GCA_036245035.1 of Adrianichthys oophorus. Classification (NCBI taxonomy): domain Eukaryota; kingdom Metazoa; phylum Chordata; class Actinopteri; order Beloniformes; family Adrianichthyidae; genus Adrianichthys; species Adrianichthys oophorus. The sequence goes on along the minus strand of BSAI01000073.1, from coordinate 19,519,229 downwards.
ACAGACAGATGAACTGCTTTATTGAAGAACATCATTTGGTCGGTGGAGGAAAGGCAAAAAAGTTTTGGTTTATGATTGGGGGTTATTTCAAACTTAAACTGTCAACGCTTTATTGCTGGTTTCATTTTTTGCAGTATAGCTTTTAGCGTGAGGAAATATGTCTTCAAATGAGACTTTTAAAGAGTTGGTTGTTATAGAAAACTATTAACTATATACTCCATGGGTCTCTTAAAAAAAAAAAACATGACACTGCTCAAAAAGGTAATTTGGTCTGATGAGTTCTTGTTTGCCCTGTTCCATTGGCCAGTTAGTCAGTCACCTACTGCGTCTTCAACATGTGAAAGAAGAGTAATGATGTAGTGCCGTTTCAGGATATTTAGAAAAATAACCAACCCAAAAATACCAGTCGGCACTCAACATGGATGAACTAAATGTTCATCTTTTTACTATTTCTCGCCTGTGGGTGTATGCGTTTGTGTGTGTATGTGAATAAAGCAGGTCATCAAATAGGCCTACACTTCTTTTTAGTGTAATGTTGTGTGTACCAATCCAAACTGATCTGCTCTATCAAGTCCATGTACTTTAATTTAACTAAAATAGAAACAGAAAAAAAACAATATTAGAAACTCTCCTGAACAAAAGATAGTGTTTGTCAAATAAAGTATAGTAAATAAGAGAAAAGAAGGTAAGAAATCATAGATATATTATTTCTAATAAGAAAACTATTCAACCTGTAAAAGTGCAGTACTTTTATAAGCAGTGAAGCAGGAGATACTTTGTCATGTGGAAAAACAATCTTCAAACTGCAGCAAATAGCAACTCTTCATAACATTCTCCATTAAAATTCACTGAAAGCACTGCTTAATATTCCCAGACTGCTGTGAGTGCACCAGTACTGGTGATTACAGTCGTCTTGTGTCACGTGTTCCTGACATGCTCCTGACAGAGACACGTCCATTCAACAACATGAAACAGGCCCTCCAGCTCATCATAATGCACTGTAAGGGCTAAAACACAAAATGCACCAGTGGGTTCAGAAAGAGGCTGTATGGGTGATGGCAGAGGCAATTAAGAAGATGTTGTTGTTGTTGTTGATGTTCTGCACAACATCTACACAAGAGTTCACCAAGTCACTTACAATTGAACCAGATCTTTCTGTTTTTGCTCACTTTTTGTACCATAAGTTACAATATAAAAGATTGAAGACATAAAAGCTTTAAACATATACCAAATCTAATTATAAAATTTAGTTTTTCCTAGGAATTTTTTCTTAAAAACAAACGTCAAAAGTTAAACTTTGACCAATCAGGTACTTGGATTTGGTAGTGACGCATGGGTAGCGCCCTTTTTAAAACATGGAAGTACCAACTGCTTGAAAATTGATCATGAAGGAGAAATAATAATTGTGGTTTGTGCCCGGCCAGAATTAAATCACACCAAGTCTTTCATACATTACAAAAGAGCTGTAAAAGAAAAATCCTGAAGCAGCAGTCATAAGATTTGCAACACTTTGACATTTTAAGCCATGCCTCTTCCAACTGACTACACGTGCTAGCATTGGGTAGCGACACCGTAGAACACCCCATGCTAACAGCATGTTCAACAATTCCCATTTACTTGAACATGCATCACATACTCAATGTGTACGTAGCATAATGTGATGGGGTTTCTACTATTAACTTCCTACTTGCAAATGTGTCCTTTATTCTTTGTGCTTAAGTTTGATCCAAACTTAAGTCCAAATGTCAAGGCCCCATTTATCAATTCAAATTAGTACACAAGCAATCTCATTTTGAACCCAAACAGCTGACATCTGTAACACAGACTAAATAAGAACCTTTCTTTAATTAAACAAGGTTGCAGTTCGCAGTGATGCATCATGGATCAAACTCCTCTAAGAAGGATGCAAGGCCAGAAGTAAAGTGAATTAACTTCAGACAGATGGCGTGTCAAACAAGAAACATCTAGGTTTTCTCTGGTTGTCTTTAATTGTCAGTGATATCAGGGCTAAGAGAATGAAACCCAGCAGCCTTTGCTGATCAAATCAGGATAATCAGAGCCGAGGTAATAACATCCCTCTAGCACACACGCACACGTGGCAGAGACAAAAGGCGCTGCAAATGACACAAACAGATGATCTGATTCCCCAAAGAAAATCTGCATTAATCAGCGACTTAGAGATAAAATTATGTTTTCAACTCAACAAAGCCAAAACTTTACTGCCTAGCACAAGACGAAAAACAAAGAAAAGAAAAAAAATTGCCATAACCTTTTTAATAGATTCAATTTCCATCCTAAACTTCAGTTAATTTCACAGGAATTATTTCTAAAATAGCATAAGTTTTATAAACTTAACTCCTATGGTGTGATTTCAAATAATTTCTGAATTTTCTTATTGCTACCAGTGTCCTTTAAACCTAAAGTAAAGTTGGATTTAATTTTCAGGTAGCTATCAGACATACAAGACATTTGTGTTTGCCTGCTGTCTGTTACAGTCTTTGGTCTTTAGGGCACACCATCTCACCGCATGTTTTCCATCCTGCCTTGCTTAAATACAGCTGTCTCCAATGACAGTCATTGTAAAGTCTCTACAAAGCTTGAAGTTGAGCTAAACCAGGTGTATTTGAGCAGAAATGCTTTGAAAACTTGCAGAATAATATGTCTAGTCTATGACTTGCATTTAACAGACATGGAGAAATCCTCAAACTGATCATCAGCAGGTGAACCAATTAAAAATGTTCTTAGCCCAAAATCATATTTTTGACACAAATTAACTGAGGTTTGACCTCTAACCTTCAAACACAAACATGTGTCTGTGGTTTTTAGTTTATTACTACCATTTCCAACTTTGTTGAGCATTTTTAAGCTTCATAGTTCCAAGTGACCATAACATTTTTAAATTTTTGTGAATTGAGCACCGTTACACGACAGTTGTCTTCCACTGTGCAAAGCAAAATTTACATGAGTTGCAAAGAAAAAAAACAGCTAAATTGCCTACAGGAGAGACTAATGTTGCTCCTTAACAGCAGAGGTCAAGGCAAACAGCAATGCTTAAAGTTTACGCTGTCAGGGGGCAGGGGGGGCAAAGCTACTTTTTTTTTTTTTAAGTTTTAGAAAACATGACAACCTGGAGCCAACAGTAAGCCCTGTGGTGATACAACAGCCAGCAGCTAAGGCCAAGGCAGCAAATCACAGATTGACCTCAATAAGCTCCCTTGCTGCAGATATAAATGCTGCGAATAACCTTTGTGTTTTTCATTCTTACGTAAGAGGCCAAAACCTAAATTTGATGTTGTTGATCTGAAACCAAGAACAGATCCATCCATCAGTCAGGCTGTTGCTCTAAATATACATTGTTTGCTCAAAACAATCTCTCAAAAACAAACAAACCAACAAAACAATTACTGGAATTTTTTGGGTGTTTTGGGCCTAAGTTTAGTTCGGTTTCAGAATTGGCAGCTACCTGAACACAACACAAACAACCTGACTGACACACCTGAACTCTAGAAGTGATCTTGACTTTTTTACTGTTAGTCTTGATTAAACTTGCAGACATCTTTGTCAAATCGAGCGAATTTATCTTTTGGTAACAGGCCAAAATGTTTTACTTCATCTGCAGTCAACGAAAAACATTCAGACAAAGTGTCCTAATTTAACTGTTCTGCCTTCATTAAAGAAATGTAAGTCCTTCTCCAAACAATCTCATTTAGATGGTGCACTTTAATTGTATGAGATTAATTAGAAAAACAACATTAATTTGTAAAAAGTCAAGTATAAATGCAATCACAGGTGTTGGAGGAGCTTAACACCACCTCAAGGAATCAAATTAAAGCTTCATGGACTCCAGGAGTGGTCTGATACTTCAATCTTACTGTCATTAGTCACATGTTGCTGGTGAAATAATAATATCATGTGAAAATGCAGGGCTTTTTATTCACTAATAACAGATTAAAATTAGATTAAGAAGATTAAAGTTATTTTTTTAGCAGGATTATTTTTTATCTTTTGATGTAACAGTAAAAAAATGAATATCGTATGTCTTAGTGTTCAGTGCTGAAATAACTGTGTAATGGTTTAAGTTGTGGATAAATAGGTAAGGGGAAAAAACGCTTAAAATTGTAAAACTAAGCATTTTTATGGCTGAATATTTAATGTCACATTTGTTTTTGACTGAAAGAATAATTGACCAATTTTCTCTGAAGCGACAAATCAAGAATGAACAATGTTTGGTGTTTCATTCTTAATGTGCAAAAAAAAGCTTCTCTTGCGAGCTTGGAGTCAATAAATGTACAAGAGCTGTTGAAATTCAATAATTAGCATTTGTTTTGTAATTTAGTGTTCGCCTATCATTTTCAACTCCTATACAGGCATACTATGCGTTTAGATGTTTACGGACCCCTGTACTTGTTTGATTTTTACATTACAGCTAAAAATCTGGGATTTAGGATCACAATGTTTGATCTGAACAGAGGTGTTTTTGGACAGAATCACAAAAAAGTGAGTTAAATTGGGCACAAGCAGAGCTGATTTCCACTTCAAATCCTTCATGTGTTTACAGAACAGGTGAATTGAGGTCACCCTGGACTTCCTTTCATCTTGATGAGGGTGATTTGGTGCAAAGAGCAGTATACTACAGACCTGTAGTTGATGTCTGAGTGAGGATCAAACTGCTGTATGGCACACACGGCATTTCATCTAAAGCTTTTACCAATATTAACTGGCCTGGTTTACAACCTCCACTCCAAATCATTTTTTAGTCTGGTTCTGCAACAAAAAGGTGAACTGACTCAATGATATACAACACTTTCAAAGGTTTAATGATATTAGCTTTTTAAACGTGGTTTATTTATGCCACACATACAGTAAACAACAACCAAAACTATGATCTCATTGGGGGGACAGCTGAGTTTATTCCTTACATTTTCAATTTATAAAGCAAAATAAACAAAACTTCTTAATTTAATAATAAAAAAAATCTTAATGAGAATACAGACAAAGGTAAGAAAACTGCCAGAAAATCAGGTTCATGAGATGATGGTCTTCTCACTGCAAAAGTGTTGTGCTACTCAAAGCTCCTGGTGACAACCTCTACTTGATGCCACAGCAACAACGACGCCACTTAATAACAAAATAGCGAAACCCCCATGACAAAACTGATTCATACCTTTACAGTCACACAATGCAAAGAAGTTTGATTCAAATGTTTATTTAATGGTGCTGCCAACTGCAGCTGCTAGCTCAGGAAAGGTAACTGTATCAGTTGCAAAATAATTAACCCAATTTTTGTTCACTGTAGCGTTGCACTGTTTGTGTTTCCAACCACAATTGATCAAGACTCTGCCCAGAGAGGATTATCAGGAGCTTTGGGAGTTTTTCCAGTGGGCTGCTTATGCTCTTTGGATGATGTGGCAGTCAGAAGTCAAAAAAAAAAAAAAAAAAAAAGATAGGAGCCATACTAAAAGACAGAGAGGAGACTCACAAATTCATCACAGTAAGATAACAAATAGCTTATGGTAAAATATAACAAAATAATGTAACAATTTTATGTTGTCCAGATATATGCTTTATGCAAAATTCAAAATCGAAACAATGAAATATTATACACTGAAAGGATGCTTTCTCTAAACAAGTAAAATAGTTCTAATTCAGGGGTGTCCAGCTCCAGGCCTTAAGGGCCTTGCCTTATCTTCCATTCATTGCCTGGATCAGAAATGTTTGGCCAATAAGGAGTAAATGAAGAACTACCAGACAATACCTAGTCGTTCAGTTTTGAGCAAGATGTCAAAATAAACGAGGAAAACAAAGAATCTATTTTGCTGCAAGTGGATGCATCAGAATGGAGCGGTCCTGGGAGCTTGTGGTCTACCAATTTTAGCATCTACGTCAATGTTCAGGACTTTTTCGAACAGCATGTATTTGTCAGCTCCTGATTAACAACAATATGAATAAAGGAATCCTCAGAAATACAATTTTTGCTTTAACTTTTTTTATAGGTCCTTCATTATGAGAAAAATGCCACAAAAACATGTTAAAAAAAAACCAAAAACAAAATTTTTATTGGAGTGGGTCTTTAAGTAATTCCTACAAATGTCCCAATTATTCTCGATTATGTACACAAGTGAGCTTTAGTGGAGTAATAATCTAGAGATGAAAGTTGTGTGTTGTTTAAAAACAGAAACTAACAATGGAAAAACGACAGACCACATATCTCACTCACAGACAAACTGAAGAAAGTCATAGTACAGTCTTTGTCTTGGGGGAAACTGACAGGAAGAGATCTGGCAGACCCAAAGTCATAACTGAATCAAAGGGCAAGTTTCTGACAGATAACACGTGCATGATAGGTGGCTCGCAGGACAACTGCTTCAAGCACTACGTTGTTGTGGTCTTTCTAAGCAGGTCACAGTTTTAACAGTCACAAGAAAACTTTGAGTTTCTAGGTTGACTGAGTGGCATGCAGCAAAAAAGGCATTGCAAAGATGCCAGAATAGATCAAAGAAGCTTGCCTGCACGAGTCAGGAAACACGTCACTGTGCCACTGCTGGAAGAAGGCATTATAGAACAATAAGCAAAAGTTTGAAATCTGTAGATCATAACCTAAAATCTTTGTATGCCATCAAAAAGATGAAAGATAGCAATCAACTGTCAAACATGGAAGAGAAACTGTGATGGTATGGGGCTGTTTTGATGGAACCAGACTTGGGCAGCCTGAGAGACACCCTGAACAAACACAGCGACCAAGTCCTTTTCTGAAGCCGTGCTCTGCTTTTAGTATGTGCCAAGTTGGTCAGGGACTCATTCCAACACAAGATAAGAGCCTAAAACATGCTGTATATCCCATAAGACCAAAAAACAAGGTGCTAAACTACTAAACATTTATAGTCCCATTTAATCATATTTTGATCTTTTTAAAAAGCTTTCCCAGTGTTTTTTCAAATTATGATTATATTGTTTTTTAGCCAAAATAAAAAAAAAACCTGTGGCATTTTCTAGAACATAGTTTTCACAAAGCAGCAGGAGTTCATCAAAAATTCTCCTATGAGTTGTGGGCGGGAGCGTTGGAATATGATCCCTTTGTTTACACTCTCTCGCACTAGCTTACAGCCTCCAACACCTCATGCCTAACATTATTGGAGCAACAAAACTGGCAAGCAATATTGGAGCTATCCAGCCGTACAGTTTTGAGCCAGATACAGCTCAGACAAGGAAAACAAAAACATATAATAATGTATTTGTCTGCAAGTGGATGCATCAGAATGGAGCAGAGCAGGGAGTTTATAGCCGCAGAAATGTAGCTTCTATGTCACTGCTATAGGCTTTTTCCAACCACATTTTTTTGTCTGCTCCTGATTCACAAAAATATGAATCAAGAAATACTCAGAAATTCAGTTTTAATCCTTACTTTCTTTTTAAATGTTTTTATTAATAAAGAATATGCATCAAGAACATGTTAACAACACCAGAAACATAATTTTCATTGGACTGGGTCATTATAACTTTTTCTGTTCTAATCTGCTGTTTTCTAACATACAGGAGTGAGTGCTGTGAGTATCAGCTGATTGTAGCGTCTGTTGTATGATGACAGATGAGATGGGTTTCTGCTGACCTTGATTTCTCAAAGATGGATGAAATTGGTTTAGAAATTGAGTGAGTTAAAACTGTTTTTATTTTAATTGGTACTTTAAAAAGACTATAATTACAAATCCATATTTGTTTAACTGGTTTCTCAAAAAAGAAAAGGGCTGGTCTATTATTACACTTTCAGGCTAAACATTAGTTTCTACTCCAGTCCTGGCCAGAAGTTTTTACGGCCTCAGAAAAGCACATATTAAAAAAATCTAAACTGCAAAAATTATTTCAAGTGAGGGCACAAACGACAGCAGTCATAAGAAAAAAATGTGGTATCAGTTTGGTAACTGTCCCCGACCTTCCCTCCTTCCTCATACGACCACTTATTAGGTTGGAAGGGGGGGCGTGCTTGCGGAATACCTCGAGGGGCCGAGCCACTTGGCAGTGGTCCACCCCTCCCATGGTCTCCGCACAGTTTCGCCCCCTTCTCTTGGTTTTAAATGCACCTTAGACACGTAGGATCCTTGGTGGGGGGTGCTAGGACATCACTGCCAGCAAGCAGGAGATGTCCTCTCAGTGATCTACCCTCCAATTTTAACTGCACCGTAGACATTTAGGGCTCCTTGGTGAGAGGGCGATTGGAGATCCCTGTAAGCAATCAGGAGATGTCCTCAGTGCCCTGCTCGCCAATTTTAACTGCACCCTTTATTACACACACCCATCAACCACAAGAAACGCACCTCAACACACACACAAATACATTACACAAGAAAGGTGGGACTACTGATCTTCTGTCCCCTACCCCATCCCTGGTGGAGGGAACAGGGCCTTCAGCAGCGGTGGCCTTGTCTCCTGGGGGTCGGCCTCCTGGGCCCGGCGGCCCCCTCCCCACGCAGGGAGAGGGATCCCTTTGTCCTCTGGCAAGTCCATGAGCGGGGGATCATATTCCATCTGAGCCTGGAGGGTGTCTGTGTCCTTGTGGTGCGGGTTCTGGCCCTTACCCTCGGGTGCCGAGCCCCTTCTGGGTCACAACATTAGGAGAGCCTGGTCAGGCAATGTACACCTTCGGAGACTTCTCTTGGTCATCCCTTTTCTAGATGGGGGTAGCTGACCCCCATCGTGCTCTCTTCTGGATCTCCGCAGCTGCCTGGAGCTTTGGAGCGGGTCTCCCGTGGGGGGCCCGGGCTCGTACCCGGGGCTGGGGTGGGGGGATGCCCAGAACTCCTGGGTGGTGGTGGGCGGCTTGTCTGGGGTGGTGGGGCTCTCGGGGGTGGGGCCCCGCGCTGGGTCACCTGGCGCGGTGGGAGGGCTGCTCTGCTGACTGGGCTGGGCCTTGCGCTCTGCGCTTCCGTACCTCACTGCGCTCGGGTGTTGGGGACCCGTGTGGCTGTCCTGCCCTGGTCTGGGTGCTTGGCCGGGCTGCCTGGCGGGTGGATCTCCTCCATTGACCCCACAGTATGGGTGCGGGGGCGGGCCCTGGTCGGCACTGCCGCCTCGGCGGGTGTCTTGGTGTGGGGATTGCTGGGGTTCTCCCTCCTTTTTTGTGCATTCCATCATCCACTTCAGCTTAACATAACATTCACCTGAGCACAGGCATCAGCTCACTTTTACACCTTCGAATAGTGTGCGTGACAGAATGTAATGCTTTACATGTGTTGGTTGGTATGCACAAGTGTGCGTGTGAACTGGATGTGGACAAGTTTGTGAACACTCTTGGAGCCGGCAGGTATGTAACAGCTGAGTGTGTGGACAGGCCCTGCCCATTTTAGACCAACACTCACTATTGCAATGGGTATAAGCTCCAGCATTTTGTTGCCTGTAGATAAACAACTCTACCTTCCCTTCACAGTAGTCCTTCTCTAACTTCTATAATCCACCATCTCTCTTTCCCCCCCTCGACCCCCCAACTCTCTCCTTTTCCCCCTTTCCTTTTCCGTCCGGTCCAACAAAAGACACAAAAAAAAAAATCAATATTAATAAAGTTTGGTTTAAATTACAAAAGGGGCTTATACCAACATACATTTTGTGTTTGCTATGATTTATAACCCCCGATTGTAAGAGTAAAATCTGTCTAATACAAGAGGCTCTCAGCTCATATCTGTTTGCTCAGCTGTTGGACAGGAGAAGTTAAAAAAAAAAAAAAAAATGTGGTATTGAAAACTGACAATGACTGAGGTCAACCGAAAAGTTAATCTGTAATTAAAATGAGGAACTTCCTCTGATTGTTAGAACATCCCACCCCCAAACAGAACTACTGTACAATCAGGGGTTCTGAAAGGTAACAAGTTGAACATGTTCATTAATGCTGAAACCTCTAAAAAAAAAAAGACAAAAAATTGAAATTGTATTTTTTTTTATCAAAAAAAATTAACCCATTTATTTTGAAAGTAAATTCTGTGAGAAATGTGGTTAAACTGTAAAAGGCTGTCATTGCAATAATTTGCTGTCTTTATAGCTAAATGGGTTTTTTTGCAATAATTGTGATATTACTTGTAACTTCTATGACAAGAGGATGCTGATCAGCTATAACAAAATATTGTTCAGGGTACATTCAAGAACTTAGGGCAACAAAGTGGAGCTCATGTTTTCCACCTACAAAGATATTGTGATCTATGCAGTGGTGTAAAGTACTTGAGTAAATGGATTTTGTTGCTTTACTTAAGTTTTTTTTTTTTTTTGGCTACCTTGTACTTCTACTGAGTATCAAAAATATAAGCAACTTTACTCGAGTAAATGTGATGAGTAACAGTAAGCGTCCATTCAAATGTAGTGGAGTAAAGAGTACAAATAATCAAAAATGTAGTCCAGTAGAGAGTAAAAGTTTCTTATATGTTTGATACTTAGTATTTGTACAAAAAAGCCACAAAAGTCCATTCAATCACATTCTTTACACCACTGGATCTATGTATATATTTTAAATTGAAATAGTCTATAAAATCTAAAACTGGGGTTATATGCAAAGTACTGATTAAGTCTTTCTTATCTCTTATCTTGTATGTTGAGACTCCTGAAGCACAATGCACTACTAAAGACACATGCAGATTAAGAGTTAAAGAACAGCTGATGCTGGTGTTGCATTGGCAGTCCGCCCATGAATCTGCCTTAGAGAAAGGTAATGTCTGTGTTACTTTCATGTCTGTACTGCTGAGCAAAAATTGAAAAAATGCGACGCTGTGAGGGGTCTTGATCTGATAAAAGCAGACCTAAAAGAGAGGCGCTCAAAAACGCTGCAAAAGCATAAAACAAGATTAAAAATGGAAAAGTGGCTTTTAGCAAACTGCTGAAATCAACTCTTCGTCACTTTAAATGCAGACTTACTTCTTGTCTGTGTTCATTTGTGTCATGCATCTGTTTCCTACTTTTCTAAATGGAAATTCGAAAATAGACAAATGTCCACTGCTGATATGAGTCTAAATATTTATTTTGGCATTTTTGAAGTAAACTATCAATTCAAATTGTTTTTTTTTTTTTATAAAAAATATAAGGTAGGGTCCTTCCTTTTGAAAAGGGCTTTCCGTTATTTAAACATGTTTAAGTTAAAGTTGTTTTAAAAGAGAAAAATACTTTAATATGGAAACCTATTGATTAGAAAAACACAAATGAAACAACAAAACCAAAAGAAGCATCAATCAAACAAACACAAACCTGATGAACTCTCCATCACCAGTAGTGCCAGTCACAGCGAGGGCGCTTTGAACACAGAAACAGAAACTCCCAGTATCAGGCACAAAAGCTCTGTGTGTCGGATAGATTCCTGTGTATTCATGTGAGTTGAACAAATCCAGCTATGTCATTATAATGAATATGCACACTGTGTCCACATGCATGCTAGTGAAACAGCCGCCTCAGCAAAAGGACAGGGACCCACAACAACTCTGACACCCCCCAATTTTCATCCCTCTGGTCTCTTGAATCCCAAAGTGCCACCCCATTCTAGATCAATGCTGTGTCTTCACATCACACCAAATAATTTAATCACCTATCAATACCGAATCCTATTTAAGAGCCCAGAAATAACATTTAAAGGCACAGAAAGACTTACAGCTGGTACAAAAATTACACAAAACATTGTTTACTGAGAAGATTTGAGTATATTTTTGTGCTAAAAATGAACTTGTAAACCTTCACAGTAAATGTCTCAAATTTGATTCAGAAATTTAAAGTAAAATAGACTAAATGACCACTGGGAGGGGGGGTTGGATGCATTCAAACTACTTTTTGTTAAATCTAATTTCATCTAAAAAAAAATCAAGGTAGACAGCATCAGCATAAAATGACATATAGCAGAAAAAAATATTTTTTTTTCTCTTTTTCCTCTTTTCACAAGTAAACCAAGTGCACATGCTCATCGCTGGATGCTCTTAGTCTTGAAGAATGTGTTCAGAGCTCAGTAGACAGAGGAAGAAATCTGCATATTAAAGAAAACAATGTAATCACTGTGAGCACATATTTTTCATCTACTGGATAAAATGAGGTCATTTTATACAAAGAGGCAAAAGAAAAGAAAATTGTTTTTGATGTAGCAGATATGCTGAATGCACACTCACGTCAAGCAGAGTACAATAAGTATAAATACATGCTGAATGATGATGTCAGTGAAGTTAATACTTGTATCAATAACTTTAAAACTTGTAGATGTAAATACTTTTTTGAATGATATGATGTAGCTTAAATCTAATTCATGCAATCTGAGATTTTATTTTGTTGCAAATCTATACAAAGGTTTCACATTTGTATGTCTACTGTTCACTTCTTTGAAGGTATCCATTACAGCATCAATAAAGCTAATATATGTTTAACTGCTGTGTATTGATAGTACGGTGGCCCTGAAGTGCAAATCACATTAACAAATCACTCGACGCCAAAAAAATTTTAAAGATCACAACGACAATTAAAAAAGCCAAACAAATATTAAAAAAGCAACAAAACAAAACTCCAGGAAACAAAACATAAAAAACAAACATTTCAGAAGACAAGTCATTTCCAAAAGATAAAATAAAATGATAGAAAAACTAAACAATGAGAAACCGGAAATGGTTGGTTTTATGGGACATCTCTTATTGGATGATAATATCCAGTATCGCTTTTCAGTTGAAATGATTAGTAAACATCATCTTCCAATCAGCATACACCACCATAGTATCTACCTTTTCCGTTTCTGTAAAAAAGAAAGAAAACATTTCATAAAGTTAAAATAATTTACAGAAATCAATATGAAATATATTTTAAAAAAAACAACACACACAATAAGAACCCGATGATGTCATTTGCACTTCACGGCCACCGTACGGTAGTGTAGACCTGCATGTAAAATGACTTTACGCATCTCCTTCATATATAATCTCACTAATTTTAATAAATTTTAGGACTGAAAAAATGTCATTTTGTTGCTAGAATATTCTATACTGAACTGCACTCAAAAGCCAGTCAAAAAACTAACAGTACAGCAAACGGTCACAGGAAGTGCTTGGTGCTCACCTATAAACTGAGATATGACTTCTGACCTGTGAGAGAACGGGGCTCATTTGCCCAAACACGACTCTTGGCAATGTCAAACTGCAGCCCCTACAGTCAAACTTGCATAACGCAGAAAAAAAATAATACATTGAAGAGCAGCCTCAACACATCTCAGCTTGAAGGCAAAACTCCAACAGCTTGTGTGGACTGTAATTACTGCTCCCATTTATCTGTAGATCTTCCTTTTGAAATATACATATATGTTTTAATTCCTTGCATTGGTAACTTGAAAATAAGTATTAAAAGTTAATGATTTAAAAAATATTTTTGCTTTCAATGAAATCTGAAAAGCATGTAGATTGTGTGAACATGAAACATGACTGACATGAAACAATAGAATACTGAGTAAATGTTTAGAAATTGTGTTTTGTCATGTTCTGTTAATCTGCTATGGGTCCCTCTGTGAAAAATCAGAGAAGCGGAAAACCGAAGAACAGAGCAAACATCTGTGCAACGTGGCACTAACCACACACAAGCCGTAGGTGCTTCTGCAGATGTCCTATAGGACATTATGCACAGTTTCATTCATTACAGACACCAAAACTCTACCTGAAATTACCAAAAACACAAAAAGTTAGCCATCTTTCTCATAATGACTGCATTTGGTTGGTCTGCTAAACCACATCACTGGTTTAAGATATGTAAACTTTCAAATAAATTTTAAAAAAAATTAATAAACAAGAGGTAGACTAGAGCACAATGAACAAGCAAAGATTTTACTAATAAAATAAAATTTCTAAATAGAAAAGTTGGCATCATTCAATCATTTTCTATAGCAAAAAGCCACAAAATTTGTGTTATCATGCAAATACAAAATTATTATGGAAAAAAAAAACTAAAGCAGCTGAATATAATTATTGAAGCCATACAACATTATTGAGTCAATGCTCCATCTCAAAGAACATTTGCTCATTAAAATGCAACCATACATTAGAAAATACCTTTTGATGCCAATGAGAACATTATTCAATCCACCATCCCAAAACAACCAAAAATATTTAACAGTAATATTTAGCAGTGGATTAATCCCCCCCCAAAAAAGTAAAGACCATCTCAATTAAACCACAAAAACTGGATTATCTCTAAAAAGCAAAAATAGACCATAAATTAAATCATGTTAATTTGCTGTACATTTTTACGCTGCACAGATAAGTGCCCTTAAAAAAAACCTTAATATTGAAAGCTTTTTAAAGCAATCAAGCTTCTCTATTTATTCCTCTACTCCATTCTTACCCTATAATATCTTTGCTACTTTATCCCTCTCTCCCTCAGCGTCCTCTAAGAAGACTTTTTTTTCACTTGTCTGGATTACTTGCCCTACTTGGCGCTGGGTATCCTGGTGGGGCGAGAATTTATTTCCTCCAGTGAAGCCTTGATTTAAAGCACCCGGGTCAAACTGATTCTGGGTCATTGTCTCCCTTGTTATAATGAATCAGGACACAGGTAGATGCCAGACTGCTTAGTAAGAAAAGCAAAGTGTTGCAGGAAGACCATTTAGAACTGAGCTAAATAAATAAATAAAAATAGAAGAATGCCTGTTTTGGGGGGGATTTAGACATTTTTCCCTTTAAGCTATTTAAAATTCTAACTTAAAAAATATGAAGGCTTAGCTCAACCCAAATAACAAAATACATGATCTTGCATAAGCTGTTTACTACATGCCTGCAAATACTAAGCCAACAATCTGCCAGTAAATCTGTGTTTTACTGCCAGAACGGATACAGAGGGACCTACTGACCAGCAACACAGAAGGTCCTAAGGTCAGCAAGAGTTTAATTACAATTAATCTAATTTATGATTGTTATCAACCTGCCAGCCACAGCTGTCAACACAAACAGTCTGGCCTTTAACTTCCCTTCAGATTTACAGACAGAGTACAACAGGAATCAATCAAAGGATGCCCTACAAAATTATACTAAGAGACGCAACAATTCCAATTTTCAGATTTTTGACATTAGGTACATAATGATGACAGACTGACTACATTACAACATCTCATACAGTGTTTAGTTCACTAAATGAAGACTTTTGTTGTACGGGGTCACTAGTGCAGGCCAATATGGAAAAAAATATTTTACATCAGAATAACGATATATATCACGATACACCACATTAAAGTATATTTTCAGTTATTCTCTAAAAAAAATTTTTTTTGAATTAAATTGCTTACTTTTCTCAGACTTTTTTTAAGTGACATTTGCCTGAATAGTCACAAATGAGAAGCGTACATTTTAGTGCAGCATAAAAAAATTATGAGAACAGATGAGGCTGATGTGCAGTTGCTTCGCAGTCATTATAAACATCACATTTATTTAAACAGAATTCTCAGGAAAAACTCATTTCAAGTTTCTGAGTAGAAAAACAAAATTTTGCATAAAAGTTCAATTCAATCACCAATAAAAGTAAACCAATGACCATCAAACTTACTGAAATCTGTAACTTTTTAATGGGACATTTTCTCATATGGCGTGCATGTGCAAAAGACTGCCCAATCTTAAACTGGATGTACTTTTTCTTTTCTTAACTTGACCCCACTGTTCAACAATTTGATTTGTCTTTGAGTTTTTGTAATTTTATATACTCATGATCATGGACAATTCTTGAGTGACAGAAAAGGTGTGTTGTGTTATCATTGGGTGAATAGCCTTCTTGCAGAGTTTGCATATTACAGTCTTCAGCTTTGCGTTCAACGTCCTGAATTTAAAATGCCAGCATGCATGCATTTGCCATTGCCATGCAAATGCACAAACAAAGACGTATCCCCTCTTTTTGGTAAAAGCGCTTCTTCTTGGGCTGCCTGCATCAGTGTGTCTGTTTAGACTCCTGAGATTCAACTTCAAGCTGCTGCATGTCCATTGTCCTGCACTTTTGCTTTAAGTAATGTCAAACCTGCATGAGTGAGAATTAAAGAACGTAAAGCAGCATTATGTTGCAAAACCACAAGACAGAGTTTCTTCACAAAGAATCTTGTGTTTATTTTAACTTGTGTACATTTTGAGTATGCATACTGACAAGGCAACACTTTTGCAGGTGTCTCAGACTATTTAATGATATATTTGCTGTAATAATTGATAGAGTTAGGTTAGAAACAATTGAAAAGAAATGGCGCAATAGAGACTTTTCTATCATCCACACAATATATATTGTCATATAGCCCAGCATTAAGGATCACTAACAAATCATTATAGGACACTATAACAACAACAGCATGTGATACCCAACCATATCTCAGCTCTCTACTCAAGGCCCTTTCAGAGTTCACGGTCAGAGTATAATCATAGTGAGGTTGTTAAACTACCTCTCCAAATGGTCCTTTTATAGCAGGTGTCTTGGCGCAATGTCATTAAGAGCATCTCTTGTCAGCGATGTGCGTACTGTACAGTAAGCAATGAGTTGTTAAAAAGTAGCCTTGCTACAACAAAGACAGATGAGCTAACTGGCACTGTGCTCCTGCTGACAGGACAGGTTTGTTTTTGTTGCTATGAATAATCTGCAGCATCTGTGCACACACACTGTCTGCTTCCTCTGAGCTACAAATATTATTAATAAAGAATTTGTGTGAACAACCCATTATGGTTTTTCCTGGCTAACCATTGGGTTTGTATCGGAGCTTGTACTATGACCTGGCTTTGAAACAAAAGAAACGAGATAGTCTCCGACTTGCAGAGGCACGCAGATATGATTATCTGTCCATCAGTTGTATTCCTGGCAGTATACATATGCAGGGACTGTAAGGACAATTCTGTCTTCTACTGCTTTTGACTTTAACATTGCAGTTACCAATAAAGTTTGAGAAATTCAGAGATAAACCCTTTATAGATAGGGTGGAATTTGTACAAAAAAGATTGCAAGCATAAGGTCCCAGCAATGATCATTTACATTAGTTGAATCCTTCCATAAATAAATCATTTCTAAACAATTTGTGACCAAGTGGTTGGGAATCCCAATACTGTTGGAACACAACAAATCATATCTGGCTGTTCTTGCGTCAAGATTCTTGTATTTATGTCATCTTGAGCTGTTATTTTAAAAATATTCCCTTCTTATCATTTTTACAAACAATACTGTACCATTATAATAATGGCAACCATCACAGCAAGAAGCCACTATTGCACTTTAAAAATAAGTTTTTATTGCTTTGTCATGGCTCTGTTGCTACAGCACACGGTACTGAAGTGGTTTTATAGAGATGATGAGGTGATGAGGAACAGAATGGCGTCATTTAAGCAGCACAGCACAGTGAGAAAAAGGGGGTGACAGGTGTAGTTAAAAAAAAAACAGTGTAACAGACGCACATTCACTTAGTGGAGCGGCAGAGCCAGACACATCAGCATGTCAGAGATGGAGGCATAAAATCACAGGTTGTCATGCAGCCAGGTGCATAAAAATGTTACCAGGTAGTGACCTGATAAGGCAATTACTAAAACTCAATTTTATACCCAAGACACCCTTTGATAAAAGCACTTGCTCATACAGAAAACTCTCCTCGAGACCAGCAATATTAACTGCACTTATGATGCTTATCTCTTCCAATTGACCATCCAAAGCTTTTTCACTTTTACTGCTCTAATTTATTGGATTTCATTAGTAGCCATTTCCGGTTTGGCATTATCATGTTTGTTTTATTCAATTCTAGAGTTACAAAATGCATGATAAGAGACTATTTTTCCTTCAGAAAATGACAATCCCCCTAATAATCCGAAGTGCCTTATTTATAGATTAATTCTGGGCTTACTGATGTACGAGCGATTTTGAGGTACACGCCACTGTGTCAAAAATGTCTTTTTTTTTTTTAAACGATTTGCAAACAAGGTTGGGTGTTATTATAAATAAGCTAATGTGGCTAACATGATGCAGTGTTGGACTGTGTTCTTTACATTTTACTCAAGGTTGGGAGTTAGCGTAGTATATTTTTAACTTTTGACATAAACCAAAATAAATAGTTATAATCCAGTGGGCCCTATGGTGCAGAAAATACAGTAAGTTCCAAAGTTTTTACAATAAACTGATTAAATATTAATAATATTTGTTCCATGACATAATTGCATTGTACACCTTAAAAACAAAAAAAAACATAATATAAGTGAAACAGTCACTTCATTTAGCTGCTGAACAGTAGGAAGAAAATACATTTTTGTGGTAACATTTTCTGGCAGCAAAGTTAAATAGGTCTGAGAATGAGCTCTGCTGTCTCTTGTAAATAGAAGATAGAGGAAGTGGAATGGACCGTGGATGATGGAGCAGTTTGTTCTGTCATTTCCTGTTTCTCCATGAAACAAACATTTCCAATAATGGACAATCATCGTGCTCAATTATATGGTTCAAATGTAGCTTCTGCTGAAAATTACTGTTCTACTCTCATCGTTCTCTCTGTGCATTGTTGCATTACACATTAGTATTGCTTGTGAGGAGAAAAAAACTCACATTATTCTACAACCAACAGCTTACCTTTAACAATTACTGCTTTGAAGTAATTAAAAAGTGGTCAAGAAAAAATATAGTTTTCATACATGGCCAGACTAATTTTAGGTCACGGTTATTACAGGTAATTAAACAAAAAAGTCTTAAGCCTTTGTGATTAAGTCTTGACCAAGAGCCAACTGTCTGAATTCTTGTTTTACAGTTCATTAGGAAAACTTTGAAAGTCTACAATTTACTTCTATGCAACACGATCGCTGTACTAAAGTTCATGCTATGAAATGTCCAGAAAAAAGGACAATTATTCTTCTCTCCTTTCTGCCTGTGTTCTGATGAAAGTCTCTTGACGAAATAATTTTCTTTATTGTTTTGCGTATCTTTTCATTTTTTGCTTTATATTAATGTTTAGCTTTTATTTCATCTGCATATGGATTCTGTTTCATCAGAAGAATAGGATGTAGGTCTTCAGAGTCATCAAAATCACCAGGCCAATGGCCTCCACCTGAAGGTTTGTTCCCATCGCACTGATCTGCTTCAGGTTTTATCGTGAGCGAGTGTATTTACAGAGTGCCTGACACTAAGTGGAAAAAATGTTGACTTGCATTGTCCATCCATGTGTAGGGTCTGATGTTCTTCCTTATTCTGGGTGGGGTTATTTGTCCGACTGCAGAAAACCAACATGAGCATTTTGAATAGACGTTAAACCAATCTGCTCATTTAGAAAAGGGTTTGACTTCAACTCCAGCCTTCCATCTGCTGCGGTATTTTTGACTCACTCTAGGCAAATTCAGAAAAAACAAATTCTCATTTTCTTTGGCATTGTTCCTGCTTCTCCTTTAACCTTCTTTAATCTTATGACTCGTATGCTCAGAGATCTCTCCCAGGGTTGAGTCATTTTGCTGCCTAATGATGGTTTGAGTTCTGAGCTAAGACCCAGAGTAAACAAGGCTTAAATGCAGCCAGCCTGCAGTAAGTGTCACTTGTAATCCACTGCTAAACGAAGATGGGTGCGCACTGAGGCCGCACCATCTCAGTAACTGCAGGCATGAACAGAACAAAAGTAAAAGCTGTGCATGCGAGGTCTTGTTTGCCTTGAAAAACAAAGCTCTCCCTCAGCATTTCTTAGTCTCTGCAGATCAAAGGCAAATAATAAAAGACAACATTTTACCTCATTTTAACAATCTCCTTTAAGGCAGATTGGTCTTGTTTTTTATGAAAGGTAAACTCAGAGATCACATCCTTTGGGTTTCCATTCCAGTTTAGATTAAAGTAACTCATTTTTATATTGATTTGCCAATTATGAATGACATTATGTTTTACAGTAAAGGGTAATGTGAGATTTCATCTTTGGCTAAGGAACATTTCACCAAAGGAAATTCAACTACCAATGCTCCAAAATGAAATATTTCTATTAGGGCTGCATGATACAAGGAAAATACTATACACCAGGTGTCTCCAACCCTGTTCCTCGACGGCTACCTTCCTGCTTGTTTTGCAGCTAACCTTGCTTCAGGAGATGCTGATTAGCTGGATGGAATCAGCGCCGTTTCTGATTGCGATAGGGCTGTCAACGTCATCGACTAAAGAAAAATCATCTACGCTAATTTATTACTGTTAACGAGTTTATCGATGTCGTGATAGTACCTTTACTCGATAGCAAAATAAGCCTATCGCGATTGACTTTTACTTTAAAGTAAACTATTGCCCAGCCCTACTTTGGGGTAACCATTTATCACAGTTTGTGCCATCTTTTGCGATACGTGTTTCGCACAGGCTAATTTTGAGATGACAATAAATTTTGATCTATTGTGCAGACCTTGTTTCTATCCAAAAGTTCACACAAAACATTCACACCAATAAAATACGAAGACAATCTGCTAAAATCACTCTTCTCACCCTTGAAGTGTTGATATTTATTACATATAATAGTAGAGGTTTTGGTAAATGCTCACCGTCTCTTTCTTATGCAAAATTAGTGCAGCTGTTTTGGACCAGAACGCACACAAAACACAATTTTATCACTAATGAGACATTTCAGAAGTGTACTAAAAAGGATGCTTTAGATAAACATGGGATTGTTCAAATAATTAAAAACATCAAGTTATAAAAAAATTCAAAAGAACAGAGAAAAGGGAGCAACAGTTTAAAAAAAAGAGAGCAGAAGTAAGCAATTAACAAAGCAAGCAGAAAACAGCCACTTGAATCTACTTTCGGTAGACATGGATTATATAGAAAAAGAGCTACTACAGAGTGCAAACCACAAGATGCTGGTGCGCACACACATGCATGCTTAGATACACACATCCTGCAACTGCAGTCCCGGCACAACCAGGCACAGCAAAGCACCAGATCGTACGGTCAAATTGAGACAAATGGGTATCGGCTTTTACACTCTAGACTGAGCAAGCCTGACTTTAAAGGAACCACAGTAAAAAAATAAATAAAAAAGGATAAATACATGTTTAGTTCACACAAAGTGATGGATCCAACAAGGCTTTTAACAGTGGCTGAGTTCTGCCTTTGAAGTTCAACAGCAGAAAGTAGATAAGTGGAGCTTTGCTCAAAAGCAGAATAGGAGCAGGGATTTTGATGGGCTCAGTGGGTTCTGAAGCGTCTTTGCAAACTTCATTACTTCACTTTTGCAATCATGATAGATATTTGAAAACATGCAGATGCAGAAGAATAAAAGAAGCACACTTCATTTAAAAACATGTACTTAAACTGATAAAGTTCTTAGTTTTGTAGGGGGAAAAAAACTTCACAATCTAGAAATCTGAGGGAAAAAAATGCAAGCCACAAATTCAATGATCTCATTTCCTGTTCGCTGACTTCCTGTACTGACTGTTGGCTCCATGTCTGCAAGGGATGGCTGACATAAACAAGTAAAAAATGAGCCACCACAACATAAAAAAGATGCTACTTTAAAGCACTGTGAGTCAAAAGAAACACTAACACTGACTGTGCGAACTTTTAGGAAGTCCTTTAACCCATGTGACAACAACAACGTCAGCAGGAAGAAAAGCCAGTGGCTCAAATCATCTGCAAGAAAAATAGCTTCATTTTTAATGTGCTAATGCAGACTACAATTCACAGCTGCAACAAAATCTGCAAGATTACAAAATACAGAAGAGGTCATGATGAGCAAACACAGGAGATCAGAGAAGAAGTGCAAACTTTCTGTTTGATGGAGCCTTGCCAGCCACTAAAGGCACATTTACGGTCCCGTTAGACTCCCTACATGAGTTATTTTATTGTAGGGAGACTAACAACCCTCCCATGAGAGTATCTGCGAGGGAGATTTGAAGCATTACTGCTTTCCTGCCTTTTGACACTAGTAAAATGTACTTTGTTCGTTCTTTGAATGCAGCAAAGGCATTTGATCATTGTTATGTTGGACTTCATGTTCAGAACGCTGTCTATGATTAGGAGGGGAAAAGTCGACTGAGCCCATCTTAACTGAGTGATAGTGCAACTTGAATAAACACCCGTCAGTACAACAACACATCCAGAACACGCTTCATATTTTCTCAGAACGCCTTTAATGGAAAGACAGCTTTGCACATTTGGAGCTTTGCAGACAAATCTGCACACAAAGAACAGATTGAATGGAACAGCATAATGCTAGAGACTAAAGCACTATTCTACAATAAAGCTGATATTGTGTGTTTTAATGTGCTTAGGGGGTTTCAGATACATTGGCATCCTGCAACAGGAAAGATCATGCAGCATGTCTACAGGTCACCTCATTATTTACTGCAATGAAAAACAATTTAGAGAATGCCAATACTAATCATTTATGATAAAGTGTGCTGAAAATGCAATGTGCTGCAACCCAGACAGATTCCTTCTAATGAGTTCATACAGTCCAAGCAACACTTAAACTTTAAAAAAAAAGTAGATGTTTTCTTTTTGGGAGCTTTAATGTTAAAACATACCAATTTTTATTTATTTATTTTTATCACTGCAAAGTAAACCTGGGAATTTTAGACTGTTTGAGATTTTTTTAAATAAAAGATTAATCAGGAAAAAAAACACATTCAAGACTTGATTTCAAGTACAAGTCAGGGATGGTCAACTTTTGGATCACAAGGACCTCTCCACACTGTTAATAGCCGACTGAAGATTTGCCCGTGTCAGCCACAAGATTACAGATTAGCAGACAGCGCCTGGTTACTTACTATAATCAGAATGCTGATCTAGTATAATCTGTGTTCGATGCAGAGCAAGCCGGTTTCTGGCGAGGCTCCTCAAAGACTTCTTAAACAGCAGGAGCTCCAAGGATAGATTTTTCTGACTCAAATGACAATAAAAAGGCAAAAGCATCATGACTGTGCATCTGTTTGAACTCACTGGTTTAACTATTGGTTCCATTTCAAACATAATATGCGGTCTACTGATTCACAACAATTTGAATTTAGAAATACTCAGAAAATCAATTTTGAGTTTAATTGTCTTTGTATATGTCTTCTATCATGAAAAAGTTCCACAATGAAGTGTTAAAAACAAAAAAAAAATACAATTTTCAAAGATCTTTATACACCTGCTGCTTTGTTAAAGAAAAGAATGTTGAGAATTATATTCTGGCTGCATTTCTGTTTGATTATCTGATGCCAGTATATTTGGTAAAACAACAAAAAAATGAAGAAAAAAAACATTGATTGTGCCATTTGTAAGGTGGCTGTAAAATAAACCATGTTCATCTTTTGATCAACAAAAGGAAATAAATTTCACCTGTTGTGGACCAACTAAGCAGACGCAAATTTGTGTTTGTAGCGATGTACTTGATATTTGTTCCATCTCAGTATTTAGATCCTCATAGTCTACCACACCCACAACGATGTCAGTAAATCACATAAGACCAGCTTATCACTTTTTGGAGATTTGTCTTTCATGGTAGATTTGATGTTTTTAAAACAGGAAATGAAATATCTGGTGTTTTGTTTTGTTTTTCAGAAATCTATCGAAATAGACATTTTATATCAAATTAGTTGTTTGTGCTTTTGAATTACACCTACTAATATGTTTGAATTTTAATTCATTTGCCATTTCTCAACTTCAAAATGTCAAATTTGCCTTTTTACTTGATTGAATCCTAGCATTTAAATTAGAGTGTAAAGTACCACTTAACCTCTACATAATGCAAATAAAAGGGTGTTTTTTCACATTTTAGCAGAATTATCCAAAAGGGAAGATGTTTTTTTGTTTTCATTTCTGTATTTTCACATTAAAAGTTGGAAGACGAAAGTCAGATTTTGCGAACCCCGAGCTACCAGATAAAGTAATAGATCCAAGCTAAAGATTTAGCCAAACTCACAGAGTCGCTGTTGAGGTTTTAGGTGAAACCAGCAGCACTTCACTGGCGTTGAGGCAACATCACATCAAGCAGATGTAGATCCGCTCTGCTGATCTCAACGGCTCATCTCGCAGGCTCCCGCCGCCGTGGAGTAAGCCACCTCCGGGTTAATGACGGGTCGCTTAACCGCTCGACGACCCGCCAGAAGCGATAAAGTCTGCTAGCTTAAAACTGCTCCAAAAGGAGCCGGACGTGCCTCTCCTCCAGCACTGCCTGCTTGCCGCTTTTCCTCCCCGCTCCTGGTTACAACCTGCGCGGGTTTCTCCACCCAAAAACTAGCAACAAGACCAACATTAAGGCGCTCACCTCATTCCAGGTCAAGCTGTTCATGCGGAGGCGGGAAAAGAGCAGAGGAGGAAGGAGGTATCCAAGAGGTAGAAACTTGTCCCGTTAGTCTCGGTGTGTGCGCGCGCGCATTTGTGTATGTGTGGCTCTGCAGTCTCCCTCTCCTTGCTCGAACTCAGTCCTTAAGGGCGGGGCTGAGAGGGGGAGGAGCCTCCAACGTGGGCGGGGTCCCAGAGCGGCAGGGGTGCACTGAGGGGGGTCCCGGACGATGATGGGGGCCCACGTGAAGGTCTTGATCTAATTATGTTTAACTCTGTTTTCACTGGATCTGTGCTAATGAGGTTTTTTTTTTTTTGTTTCTCTGACTGTTCCAGAGGTAAAGCCAGAAAGTAATCCACAGCAGGGAGGGACCAAAAGTGTGTCAACGTGTGTGTGTTTGAGGTGGGGTCCCTTACCAGACAGTAGGAAAAAGTGCCATTGTGTACTGTGCTGTTTTACTACAGTCCAACCAATTCCCTCCATTCAACTATAAAAATCAGCGGGTTTAGTGAAACAATGTGAACGGCTTCAAACAAGAACAATGAACAAACAGCCAACAGATTATTTAATCAAATTCTATTAAAGGCACCATTTAGACCCACCCCAATGAAAATAGTGTTTTTGGAGGTTTTTATCATGTACTTGTAGCATTTATCTCATAATGGAGGACGTATATAAAGAAAATTAAGCTTTAAATTGCATTTTTAAGTATTTCTTTATTCAAATCATTGTGAATCAGGAGCAGACAAAAAATACCACTGGAAACTAGGGCTGGGCGATAAAACGATAGCTATCAATATCGCGATAGTACTTTTTCTTGATAGTAAAATGAGTCCATTGCGATAGGCTTTTATTTCGAAGGGTCCGAAATTATATAAATATATATATTTTTCGCCTGGCGTGAAAAAACAATATCGTGATCTAAAAAATTAGTTTCCGCTGCTCTGCAGAAATTATGTCCAAGAAAACAACACAGATTTTTTGATTCAGAATCAGAATCTGATGTATTTATGTATAGTACTTTGAGGTGTTCTGTAGCAAGAATAGTGCTCTACAAATAAAGTTGAATCTAAATTTGGATTTAGTATAGTCCAACCAATTCCATCCATCTGACTACTCTTATCAGCAGATTTTGTAACACTAACTTCAAACACAAACAAAAATAACACTTTAAATAAACAAACATCCAACAGATCATTTGCCCCAATCCTGTTAAAAACACTATTCAAAATGTTTAACCAGGTTATTTGGGCCTACGTTCTTCACCATCAGCCATCACAGCAGTCTTTGCACTATTAACTCAGGTTTCAGAGTAAAGCACTAAAGCCCTAAAAGCTCCCTTGTGGACCGAGTGAAGCATTATCAAATAACATTAACCGCGCAGAGACAAGAAGAATTAAATGCTGCCGACATAACATCTACGGCTTACTCAAGCAGTTTTGCTGGTATGTGATGATTATATTTAATGCAGAAAAGCCCTGTAGGTACACATAACACACTGACAAATTGACTCAAGCACAATCTTACATTATTAGCATAGTTTTTTTGTGTTCCTCTAGTTGTATGAAATTTTCATGATGTGAGGTTGGAAGAGCTGCCCTTTTCTTCTGTTTTTTTCTGTGTCACTTTTTAATAATTTAGTCATTTTATGTTGCCTGGGGAGGAATAGCAAAATCCTGAAAGTTGCCTTGTAAGGGACTCAGTCCTGGGACCTATTACCCTCATGTTTCATTAGGTGCAAAAGGATCTCAATAAAGATAATACTTCACGTACAACAAACACAGCAAGGGGCAGGATAAATATCAATGCCACTGAACATGAGCCAAAGACGCAATATTTGCTGTGATCCCTATGAGCGGCTGGAAAAAAATGATTGAGGATTTCCTACATGGAGGCTACACAGTGGTGTGGTTAGTACTGTTGCCAACAGTGAGAAGGCCCTGGTTCAAATCCCAGCTTTCTTTCTGTGTAGACTTTGCAAGAACTCCAAACTCCCACAATTCAGAATCATCCTTCATATCGGTAAACAGTCCAGGGTGTATCCTAACCTCACCCTCATTCAGCTGGGATAGGCTCCAGCAACCAATGTGACTGTACAGAAGAAAAAGGGTGAATAGAGGATGAATGGATTGCTTAAATATATTTTATAAAATGTAATTTGCCGTACTTCTCCCAAAGGGTACTAAGATCGTGACACACAACAGTAGTGATTGCCTTTTAAATAAATGAAGAATTATGCATTTTTAGCATATTTTTGTAATTGATATAAAATGGACAACCTGAAAATATAAGAAAATATATTGTTTGATGTATGAATCCATTTAAAGCAAGAATTGACCAGATATATGGAGTAAAGCAAATTAGGTTGATTTCTATATCGGCAGAGCATTTCTTTGTTGTTTTGGTATTTATGCACTCAGAATTCATTTTATTTCTCGTTCCAATTCCATGTTCATTGAACATGAGAGCTTCATCAACCTTTCAACTGAATTTTCCAAACATAACCGAATGAAAATGTTGATTTACTACCGAAGGTCGATGAAGATAGTTTTAAGACGTTTCTGTTCATGCATGCTACAATGATTAATCTGATCATTAACCACAAGACTGGAAAATGAGTTTTTAAATCAGAAGCTTTCCATCATTGCTTTTATGTTTTCAGTGTGAAAAAGGAGAAACGCTGCTGTGACTGATAAAACTCAAAACCCTGGAAAGTGGTACACTGCTGCAGAATGTACGCAATAAGAAGAAAAAGGCGAATGCCAGACAGGTGTAAACATAACATTTGTTTAAAATGGTCCCACTTAAAAAGATGAGACAGATGAGAGAGGTCTGTAAGGTTTGTCATAGATACACTTCAACTGTGAGAGACCCAATATAAATAAAAATAATCCATGAAACCACTTTATAGGATTTTAAAATAATTCTTTTGAATAATGGCGCAGGAAATAAGGATGTAGCTCTTACAAATGGCAACATTTCTGTCTCTCACAGACCTGATAGTTCTTCTTTAGAAGCTCTTATTTCCTCTACTTGTTACTTTTATTTTTGGAACCTGGTTGAACTGGTTATCTGTGTAAAAGGCAGCTCTCCACACCCTCCAATGGTCAGACTACAACCTCTCCACCATGACTAAGACCAAAGAACTGTCGAAGGACACTAGGGACAAGCCTGAACAAGACTGGGATGGACCAATCTACATTAAGAAAGCAGCATTGTAACTGGTCAATGACCTGAAAAAAGCTGGGACCATAGAATTATAGGTTACTATTAATAAAACATGACATTATTGTGGATTCAAATCCTGCAGAGATCCAAAGGTCCCCCTGCTTAAACCAACACATGGCCAGAATCATCTAAAGTTTACCTGAGATCATCTGGATGATCCAGAGGAGGATTGGAAGAACGTCATGTGATCGGATGAGACTAAAATTGAACTCTTTGGTGTAAAAACCCCTCTCTGTGTTTGGTGGGAGAAGAATGCTGAGTTGCATCCCAAGACTCCACAGTGAAGCGCGGGAGGGGAAACATCATGTTTCGGTGCTGCTTTTCTCCAAAGGGAAAAGAAAGAAAGAAAGATTCGTATTAGGAAAAGAATGAATGAAGCCATACATAATGAGATTTTTGTCAAAAACATTTCATCAGTGAGAGCGTTGAGGATGAAATGTGGCTGGATATTCCAGACCACTAGACCTCAACCCTGCAAATCTGGTGTGTTTAGTCAATCAGGATATAACATCATTTGACTCAACTAATCATCAGCAAGGTGAGCTGGAAAAACAGGCAGGGTTGTGGCTCTTGAGTACCAGGGTTGGTCAGCCCTGTTCTGGCCTGACAATGATCCCAAACACATTTTCCAGACAATGAAAGAGTGACTATGTAAAAAGCATTTCAAGGTTCTGGAGTGGCTAAACCAGTCTTCAGACCTCAATCCAATGGAAAACCTATGAAAGGAGTTTGGCGAGTTGGGATGACTCCTCCAAAACATCACAGCTCTTGAGAAGAACTGCAAGGGAGGATTGAGCAAAGCAGCAGCTACAGTGAGTGCAAACCTGGTGGAGGCCAGGAAACCCTTTGACCTCTGTCATTGCCAACCAGGGTTCCATTATGAAGTATTGAAGTAAACTTTTGTTTTTATTGTCCAAATATTTATTTTTTTGCACCATTATATACCTTAAAAATCATTTTCATCATCATGAAAAAAGCATTCCTAAAAAAATCAAACAATGTGATTTCCTGCATTCTTTTTATTTTCATTCTGTTTCTCTTAGTAGAAGTGTATTCATGATACAAACCGCTATTATTTTGAGTGGAACAATTTTCTCAAACTTGCCCCGACAAATACTTTTTTACTCCACTGTCTGTGTGTGTATATGTGTATAAAAAAAACGTAAAAAGTATTTATCTGAGCGAAGAAATAATAAAGTTTTAGGAATCATAATGGAATGTCATTTAAGCTTTTTATTTTATTCTTTTTTAATTTTTTTTACAAACTATGCACTTTGATACAGGTTAAAGTAAGTCAAACACAAAGAAAGACTTAACTGGCTGTGGACATCCTGTGGTTTACAGCACACTTGATGTATTCAGTGTAGGGTACTACTTGGAATGCATTGCAAATTTCCGAATGGTAAACCGTTAAGACACATCTGAAGTTTTATTTTTACTAGAATTTATTAATCATTAATCATTAAATCAGAACAGACAAAAATAAACAAAAAAAAATTGCTCTTGTTTATAATCTAAGAAAGCCAGATGATTTCAGCCAACCTGAACCTGTTGACAATAAGAAAACTAGTAATTTTTTTGCATCAGAGAAGAAGAGTTCCATGAGTCATTTGGCCATTTTTAATGCAAGTTTTTTATTTATTATTTGATACCTGCAAAGTGTTCAGTGTGGACGGGTCAGGACTGCAGGCAGGCCAGACATGTACTTGCGCCCTCTCCTTCCACAATGAAGATTTTTGTGTGTTTTCAAAGTGTGGTTTAGCATTTTTTTGTTGAAAATGCCACAGAGGGAGTCGTATTGAAAGCTACATTGAAAGCCTTTTCTTTGTAGTACTCATGAATACGATTATTTTTTCCATGCAATTTGCATTAGTCATGGTTTTTGCATTAAAAAACTTAAAATATGCTGATACCAAACAGCAAGCACTGAAATTAAATATACTAAGTAACATGAATTAGAGTGAGATATGTAAAGCACCTAATCACACTGGATAAGTTGCTTTATTGGCTACAGATTTTGGATTTTTTAATTTATCTTGCTTCATTCTGATTTGCTTTTAATCAAAACATTGACTTTCCTTTCATTCTTCAAGAGTAGGGAGTGATTATAACGCTCACAACATAGTCTGTTATCATAAGAAGAGAAAAATAGTATTTTCAATCTTTAAAAAGACCCCCAAGTCTCATTACTCCTCTGATGTTGTTGGTCACCACAGAAAATGAAAATGATTATTTGATTAATAATAATACTAATAATAAAGGTTAAAAAATAATTACAACAATATCTGAATATAAATACCAAGGAAACATGGTGCATGAATTCTTTGTTGACTTCTTGAACATAGGATAGATCTTCTTTTATTTAAAAAAAATACATTTGTGTCACAAGCATACATTTTGCTGGAAAAATATAAATGATTCAAGTTTATAATAAACCAGTTGTACTAAATAGGATCAATGTCTAAAACATATGTAGATATCAGGCAAAGTAGTTCATACTTTTAAAGAATATTCTTAACATTTGTTGTCTCACTGGTGTCAGATAACCTTTCACAGCAGGATCTCTTAAGAGTTTTAGCAATCAATTAAATAAACAGCATGGTGTTTATGGATCATTTCTATTGACCACCTGAATACTCATTTAGATAGAAGAATTCACTTTCTGTTCTAAAAGGCATGAAATAAATCCATCAACAAATGGGCCCTGTGTCCAGCTCAACTGAAAAGATGTCTCAAGAATAAATAACTTTAATGGATAAAGTTGACATCTTTAACTTTTTGCTGCAGTTATGCCTTCAAAAAAAGTGCAAAAACAAAATAGTAATAGCAGTTTGGTGTGGATTTGTAGTTGTTAGCGCTCTTGCCTCACAGCGAGAAGGCCCTGGTTCAAATCCCAGCTGGGTGCTTTCTGTGAGAACTTTACATTTTGTCCTTCTACATGTGTGGGTTTTCTCCAGGCACTCTGGCTTCCTCCCAGTCCAAAAACATGCTTCATAGGTTAATTGATGATTCTTAAAAAGTGCCACTCATGAGTGAATGTGAGTGTGTGTGTGGTTGTGTGGCCCTGCGACAGACTGGTGACCCATTCAGGGTTTACCCAAACTTTGCCTGACATTGGCTGGGATAGGTTCCAGGAACTCTGTGACCCCAAAAGGGATTGACCAGATTTGGAAAATGGATGAATGCTCTTTTCTGTGTGAAAACGTTATTTAAAAAAATGAAGGGCTCCCTCTAGTGGCAGGAAATGAAAAACACATGAGCTTAAATAGAAGGATAGGGCTTGAAATGATGTTGAAAAAAGCTGCCCGTATGTATTCATGTTGTCATAGTCTTAGAAATTAATCGTGTCATCAACTGCTCCATAAAATTTCTCTGTTTAGTGATAACCGCATCTTCTGATTGCAGAAATTACTCAAGTGTGGTCACAGGGAAATGCTTATAGCAAGACTGAGACACATGGGGGCGCTGCATCTTCTTCTACGTGGTAAACTTTGTGCCACTGATAATTATGTCTTTTGAACATACTTAATGGAATTTAAATAAATTACATAAAATAAATGCTATAATTCTTGTATTAGTTATTTGCCCATATGATCCTTGAAGTGGCTATGTTACAAGGTATGAGAGGGATGTTCTGAAAAATGTAATTATAATTTGTACACTTTTTGTTGTTTTGTTTTGACAAAGATACATTTGTACCATCTAATGCAATCTGATGCAACCATAAACCATATCTGATTTTTTTTTCACATTCTTGTATTTTAAACTAATACAAACTCAACAAGTTTATCTCTTTTCTTTGACATTTGAGTGGGGAACTCAGTCATTCATAATGCATCAGGCATCATGTTTATCAGCATTTGTATGTTTCAGTTACAAATTTTTTGTGTGCAATCCGGTCTAACAGGAGTAAAAAAAAAAAACTCAGTAGCTAGCAAATTGTAAAATATTCTGTCCCTTTTAAAAACTTATGAATCATGTGTTTGTAAAGTTGGGAATTCACCCCGCAGTCGATGATACATGTAGTACTGTAAATGAACATAAATAGAGGTGTGAATTACAGATTGTCAGTTTTACTGTGAAGTTTATGGTAGATAGTTATCCTGTCTAGTAAAGTGTCTTGAATACAATGTTATAATGAAAAAAAAGGCCCTGTTTCTTTTTTATTCTTCTATTCCCTCTTTCAAGGCTTGTAATCACCATTACAAACAGTAACACCACTCATGCTGCTGATCTCATAGCCCACTATTGTGTCTTTGTTGCACAGTTCAAATCAGGGTTAATCCATGTCCAGGCTAGAATGCACGAAAGTTAAAAATAGCATTGGGTTTAGTTCAGTTTGAACGGTTTCTTTTGTCTACAAATTTATATAATTAACCCGCTCCAATGAAATTCTCACTTATCAGAGAAGGTGAGGCAGAAAAGGCTCAAAGTTTAAGTAAAGAAAAGCTGTGACAGATTATGCAGTACAGAGCTAAGTACAAATCTTACTGAAATAAGGCCATGACCTCTTGTGGCTCCCTAAAAGATCTTACCAAGTAAATGGCCTAAAAGGGATAACTTTATGTCATCTGCACTTTCCTGTTTTTTAATGCAACATGCAAAAGGGCAGCTAATTGAGGAGTGAGTCCGTAAACGACTGTGAAGGACAGGTTCACGTGCTGTTGTGAACAAGACGACAGATGTCTGGCACCTTTCCAGGACTGACTTCAGTAAAGCTGAAGGCCTTAAGGAATGTAGAAATCCAGCTTAATGTAGACGTCACTGCAAGTGCATGAAAATCTTGAGCACTGACAATTTCAAAGAAAAGGGGAAAAAAGTGGCCTAAGACAGTCTGTAGATTCAATGCATAAACAATCAATACATTCAGTGTGATGAACTGTTGTTAACATGCTTGTAGTAATATACCAAATGTGCTGTTGTTAAAAATACAAATTAACAATAAACGAACAGATTCTTGTCTAGAAACACGTGATTATCACCCAGAAACACAAACGGAAATTGATACTAAATAAAACAAACGTCTTTCTATAGATGTCCTGAATTACTAAAGTCCCATTTTGGTCAACTTTTATTTATTTTAAAAACATTCCCAGAGGTCTTTTAACAATGATTATGCCATTATAACCAACATCAAAAAACCTGTGTCTAGGACATAGTTTTTACAGAGCACCAGTAGTTCATTAGAAATTTCCCTCTGACTTGTGGGCTGGACCATTTCGTTGAGTAGCGCACCCCTACTTCCAGACATCCATCTGTTTACACTCTCTCCTGCTAGCTTATAGTCCCTCACAACCTCCACCTAACATACCAGTACAACGTAAATGGCGAGCAATATTGGAGCTAATCAGCCGTACAGTTTTTAACTGCTGATTGCAGCTTCTATGTCACAGCTACAAGTTTTTTCCATTAGTATTTTTACATCTGCTGCTTATTCACCGCAATTTGAATGAAGAAATACTCAGAGCTTAGACAACAAGAAAAAGACAACAAGAACATGTTAAAAACATCAAAAACATTATTTTAATTGGAGTGGGTCTTTATGGTTTTGCATTATCTAGTATTACTTTCATGTTTTCAACCTAGCACAGGCTTATTCTCACCACAGCTGGAGGGGGAGGCATACAAATGTCGGTCCCTGAGATACAACAATAGCAGGAAGTGTGTGGGATGCTTTTCTAGACCTTTGTGATCTTGACTGCTGTGTTTTTTTTCCCTTTTTTGTCTTGAATACACATCTATGCTTGCACACATCTACAAATGAGTACACACTGCTATCTATAAGAAAGTTAGAGGTCTGTGATGACAAAAACAGGACGTTGGATGGAATTCATCTGCCCAGGAGGAATCTCTGTCTATCAAAAAGCTGCTACAATTGAAAAAAAATTGCCGGAGAAGATTAATCAATGTGTTTTGCACCATTTTTTGAAACGAAACCTCTCTTCTAGATCGTGTGTTGCAGCTGTATGTTAAAGAATATATGAGAATTTACTTTTTTGTTCCTCATTCATGGGACAGAGAAGGGCCTGAGATCAAAGGCAGTGTCTAGTACAATGGTTATTTGAATTTAATTCAAACACATTAGTGCTGACTGAGTGTTTATTGTGACTGTCAACAGCAGTGACTGTGAATATGGATCATTTCATTCTAGGGTCAAACGCATTAATTCAAGGGGAGCAGTGAAGATTTAGCAGGTGTTCAAATATTCATTCTAAGCCAGCTGCTATATTTTCTCCACATCCTTACAGTGTCTGCAGCAAATAGGAGGTGCAGTAACTCTAAGACTGCTAACTATAGCAATTGATTGGTCTTTTTTTTTCACCATGACTGTTTCTAGAAGCAGAAGCTTAAATTGTTTTAGAACTTTGCAGGTAGCAAACTGGCCCAAGGTTCAGCATATTTTAAAACATCTAACTAGATTTTGTGGCCTTCAGCATAAGTCGACTGAATGACCCTGAAATACTCAAACAGCAGACCTTGAGCTGAGAGATCTCTCACAGAGTTCCTACGATTCAAATTGGATCAAAAGGACATAAAACAAGCAGCTGCATGGCAGATTTTATCTCAGAGATTAGTTTTATTCTGAAAAAAAAACATTTCAAGGTGGAGATTTGCTACAGCTGTACAGTTATCGAAAAAATAATATGCAAATGTATTCATTTTCATGTAAAATATTCAGGCTTATCAGATAAAAATCATCAAGTGGGATTTTGTTTAACCTATAAAGCAACGACACTAACTTTTTTTCTTCTGTGTAATATGTTGAGACAGAGGGAATGGGACTGACAACTATCTTTACAGTGTTTGTTTAAGAAAAACACACATGTTAAAAAATAAATACTGGGACAACAACCCTTATGAATTTTTAATTTTCAGTGATTTATAAAATTTTAAAGAAGCACTAAACTATAACAGTAATGATTTCAAATAATTAGATTGTAATTTGACTTTTTGTTTTTACTGTGCCTTGCCATTTGCTCTTTCTGACTTGTTGTAAAAGAGAGGAAAGGTATTGTTGTATAAAAAAATTATATATATATATATATATATATATATAATTTTGTTTGTCTTTTTGTGTGCTGTTCCACAAAAAAATGTACTATCTTTCACATGCATGTATATAAAGTCAGTGCATGTTGAAAATATTTTAAAACACTTTTCCTGATAAATCCTGATAATTATTGATAAATTACTATATGCAAAGTTCAAAAGGGCTTTGGGGGAAGTTGGACGTCTTATTAGTCAAAGCCCTTTTTAAAAATTCAGTCAAAAATTAAATGTACACAGTCAATATTTGTACAGAATTACGAGAAATAAAAAAAAAAACATGCACCTAAAATAATCAGTTATGGTCAAAAGAAAAAAATGATTTAATTAAAAATACAAATCAATACTATACTATATATATATTAATAATTAGAGTAATTGTCCCTAAAGTTGTGTACAAAATTACATACATAAACTTGGTTTTTATATTTTGTTTTTTTTCTTTTGGATATAAATCTGAATTAGAATGTTCTTCCGATTCCAAAGGGATGATGAACAGAAACTTCAGGAACAGTTCTTGTTTTTCCCCCAAAGCAACATTAACTTCAAGTTGTCACTAGGTTCCCTGTTCATTACATCAAATTAAACCTCATTGAATATTTTTGTTTAAAAATGAGTAAGTCTGGAAACAACTTGCTTAATGTCTCACACTCATTTATATAAAATGATTATAATTTTAGACAACAATCCTTTACAAAGTTAAGTGTAAAGTTCGGCTTAGTTCTTTTATAAAAAGCAAAAGAAAACAATGGCAAAACTTCAGACGACTGTATGGGAGTATTATTTAACCATAATTCAAAGTCATGTTTAATTATTTAATTGGACAATTAGTCTTGTGCACACCTCAGAGCAACAGCAAACTGGCACAGATATGTTTACTACTTCAATTTGGACTCTTAGAGTCCAAATGAGCCCTGTTCATGTTGTTTTTGTTTATCAAGGAATTCCAGGAATAATCCCATCCCACTGAGCTAGGGTAGTCCATTTGACAAACAGGGAACTGGCCGGCTGCTTGCCTGCTCAAAATCTGAGAGCAGGAACATCATCGGTCAGATGGCAGTGCAGTGGAGCCAAACGTGATGACGTCAGCCGCAAGGTGAGAAGGACAACGTGGTCCTGGAAGGGAGAGCTGCATCCTCCCTCCACTCCTCTCATCTCCATCTGTCTGTTTTCACTGCTCAGGACTGAACTCCTCTCTGCTGTTGAACCACATGGAAGAGAAATTAATCTTGCTGTCCACAGACTCTCCGCACACCGTGAGCTCTCACGGAGCTTTTCAGGTTTGTTACCCCCCATTTTCTTACTATTTAGCTAAACAGGTGAGCTAGCTATTGTCAATATCAAAGTCACGTGCCGTATTGCTCACTTGAGTGTTTACAAGTGATGTATTTGAATCAATTTGGGGCTTTATGGCCAGTTCTCTTGTGTTACTTCACGCGCGTTTGTGGTTGCTAAGGTGTCCGAAGCTGTTGCTATGGGCGTTTTTTTTTCCTTTTTTTTCAGCTGCTCCTCTGAATTCACTTAAAGCCTGGTGGTTTTCCGTAGATATCAGTTGTGAATCGCCATTAAACACCAATTAGGCTGTCATAAGTTTTTAATGTATACTTATATATACTTGAAGTCTATTTTATTATATAGCCTACTTGAGTATAAGTAAACCAAGTCTACTATCTATAGACCATGTACGTGTACTAAGCTAACAAAATACTAAATTGGAACATTTTAAGTTTACAATATATAAATAGTAGATTAAAAGTACATGTCAAGTATACTGTCTTACTTTTATTTATGATTTGTATACTTGTAGCACACTTAAATAGAATACTCTTTGCTAAGGGTAGCCTCCCAAAATCCCTTTGAAAACCTATTATCTGTAATTTAGTGCTTAGCAAGTAATTCTTAAATACCTTTAATTCAATTAAATGGGCAATTGTTGTTGCTTTTGTCTTGAAAACAGACACATTGTCTAAAAAAAATGTTTGTTTTTTTTCACTCCTGTCTGGGAAATGCTGGCAGCTACAAACATGTTTGGTACTCGGTCCCTCATTAACAAGATCATCAGTTTTAAAACAGCATAACACAGCATTATTTTTGCTGCATGTTGATCAAACGATGGTCACAGGTGAATGTTCTTTTTTTTTTTTTTTTTTTGAGACACTGCTAATTGAAGGTTTTGTCTGCTTGGTAGAAACACACAGCCAGAATGTGTTGTTGAGCATCTAAGGGGGAAAAGTCGGAGCAAAGCTTGCAGCTGTTCTAATCCACTTTAGCTCCATATGGCACGAGAGGAGAAGGTTTTCTGGCTGTCATTGCTCATAGTGTTATCTCCGCTCAGACTTTCAGCCTCTACGAGGTAGTTTTAAAGAAAATCAGCTTGTTTAGGAGCAACAAAAAAAAGCAACACAAATTAAATAATGAATTAAAAATAGTAAACGGTTTACAGTCTTTTACTTTGAAATTTTGTTCTATCACCAGTTTGTGAATGATAAATATGGATAAGTCATGGATCATGTTCCAGTGGTTTGTTTTTGCAGTTATGATCTCCATAGTGGGTTTTACATGCAGGCTTATTACCTGCTGAAATGTTTTCAATAAAACAGTCACCAAGCCTAGAGCTCGGTGGTGATAATGAGTTGAATGATTGAACATGAAAAAAATGCATTCCTGGTTGTGTCTCACATTTTTTACATGTTTTTGTGCTGACACCATCCAGCCTTGTTTGTTCTTCCAAAATAATTGCTTGTTTATCTTATATGTCAGCATAACACCTCAAACCAATGTGGGTTTTTTTAAACTTACAATAGTTTTTGTTTTGTTCTATTTTGATATCAAAGCTTCTATTACAGCTTTTTAAAAACGTTTGCGACTAATTTACTCCCCGTCTATGCTTCCAGAACTAGTTCAGCAACACTTCCCTGATGAACACGGGCGCCAAACTTTGCAGTCATAAATAAAACAAGAAGAGACACGCAGATGTCTGAGGAAGTGATGAAAGATTAGTCTTCCAGCAGCTAAGTTGTAATTCTGTGTATTGACACATTGAACTTTCACGTGCATGACTCATTTGTGTATAGTATATCAAATCGACGTCACCGTGACTTGAATGTTCATCACAGAATTGTTGTTGCTGTTGTCACAGCTTTTTGGGGTTTTAATAAAAAAAAAAAATCCATCTAGAAAACTCATCTCACCAGATGGTTCCATCACTTTCTTGTTGTCTGCCTTCTTTGTGTTTGCATGTACAGTATACTCGTGTGTAACTGTGCTGTGGAGTTGGCGTGAATATGAATATCTTGTTGTCACTGCTACATTGTCAGTTTGCGTGTTAATTATGCCATCTGGAATGTCTGTCAAAGCACCCAAAACACCAACTTCTCTCTGGGTATAAAAACTTAAACCAAGCAGGTCAAATTACATAGATTGATATATAAACTGTGGTTGTTCGATAGTAGCTCAATAACAAAAAAAAAAAAATACATAAAAATAATTTTATTTCAGTTCAAATCTTATTTCCAGAGTTGACGAGAAGTTTACCAAACTTCTATAAAGGACTAAATGTCTTTTGTTAATTTGGGGGATTTTTATTTAACAGTCATGAGTATTAAATCAAAACAGAGACTATTTATTTTTACTAATAAATACCTTACATATAGGTAAATGGAAGCACATTTGAAGCCTCTAACACCTACAAACGATTAAATCAAGCAGGATAATTGATTTTAGTTTTATTTGCTGTTGTGACACATTACCAATTAATTAATTAGTACAATTATCTACATTGTGTTTAAGGACATGCTTTCTAAGCAGAATGGCATAGATTCTAATTTGTTAAAGACCCACTCTGATGAAAATCATGTTTTTGGTATTTTTAACATGTTCTTGTAACATATTTTTCATGATGGAGGACATATATAAAGAAAAATTATCTTAAAGATGAAGAGTATATCTTTTTTTTTTTTTTTTAATAAAACATTACATTTAATTTTATTTGTCCTGTCTAGCAAATGAGCACACAGATTGCAGCTGAGTTCCTCTTGTGATGGACATGTTTTGCTTTTACAATCGGGGTTGTTTAGTATTCTTTCAAGTGTGTTAATAAAAATCCTTTTTTTTTTTTTTTTTTTACTTGTCCTGTCCAACAGCTGAGCAAACAGATATGAGCTGAGAGCATCTTGTATTAGACAGATTTTACTCTTACAATCGGGGGTTATAAATCATAGCGAACACAAAATGTATGTTGGTATAAGCCCCTTTTGTAATTTAAACCAA
>BSAI01000073.1:19445371-19480104 GCA_036245035.1 Adrianichthys oophorus | reverse complement strand
ACAAAGAGTTATGAAGATTATAGATGCTAAACTTCCCTCTGTGTCGAGGGCACTCCTGTCACCCAGCACACAAAGTGAAGGTGAGGCTTTGATTGAAACCTTAAGCCAGACTGATAATAAAAATCCATTTAATAACGGAAGCTGAACTTTATTCGTGGAGTTTCTGAGTATTTCCTAATGCAAATTGTTGTGAATCAGGAGCAGGCAGGCCACAAGCTCCCTGCTCTGCTATGTACTTATGCATCCACTTGTAGACGACTAGATCCTTGTTCGTCTTTGTTTTCATCTTCCAAGCTGGCATCTGGCTCAAAAATGTACAGCTAGATAGTTCTGATTTTGCTCGCCTTTTTGCTGCTCTTGTAATGTTAGGTGGAGGGTGTGTGGGGCTGTAAGCTAGTGGGAGAGAGTGTAAACAGATGGATGACAGGAATAGGGGTGGGCTTACTCTGCACAAACAACTCAGAAGTGAATTTCTAATGAACATCTGCTGATCTGCAGAAACATTTCTAGCAAGCAAGACCGTTTTTTTCCTATTTTGGCTAAAAACTTTAAAACTGTAATCTTAATTAAAGATCATTGACAACACTTTTACAATAGATCAAAAGATAATCGGAGTGGGACCTAAAGACAAACAGCTGTGGACTCTTTTTACTGCATGTATTCAGTTTAGAAGTCACTGGCCAAACGGACTTCTTGTGTTTTTTGGCCTAAAAAACCCTGCACACACACACAGATAAAAAGAACATGCAAACAACATTGAAAACGTAGCTGTCTAATCATTGAGCTTAGCATTAATAAATAAAACAAAGAAGGTATGGCCTTCAACAACCAGCGGATGTGAATGACCTTAAGATGTTACAACTTGAACCATCCAACAGGAAGCTGGGATGGTTTTTTTGGGGTTTTTTTTGGCCTTGCTCTGAGTGCTCTCAGTGCATACCAAAGTTTAGGCCACAGTTTTAGAGCAGAAATAATAGAAAACAGGTTTAACTGGAGTGCCCTGTTTGAAACTGTGGTTCTCCCCTTCTCACTATCAGTTTATATGGTCAGCACTGTAAATGTCAGTTTTCTAAAGCAACCAAAATGACTGTAACAACACATCATTCGTCTTAGCACAGGGAGTACTACTTGCTTTATAGTGTCAGCATAAATATTCTCCTCAGTATTTTTCTCTTATAAAAACCTGCATTTGTGCCAAAGCTCTAAGTAACAACCAGCAGGAATTTTCCTTGGGAAGAAGATTTGTTTAAAAAAAAAAACTTTAGATTTGAATAAGTGAACTTCTTCTTCTTGATCTTGTTTTCCTTTTGCCTGCAGCCTCATCATCTTCCTCACTGCTATGGAATTTTCTCATGTTATCCATGCAGCTGCTATCTTTCTACACTTTCCTGTTGTCTTCTCCCGTCCTTTACACTCCATAAGGCTGAATGCTATGCTTGCCAAGAGATGGATGAGCAGCGCCGCAAGGCTGAGCTGCCTGTCACATGCCATCTGCAAGGTCAAAGGAGGATGTGCCCTCACGTTCTACACACCTTTTCCTCCATACCAATCTGTGAGCTAAGGAGGATTGGCAGATAAAGCGAGAGAATACTAGCCTTGCCAGAAACAATTAAAAACATCCAAGACAAAGTAAAACACGTAGAATCTTTAAGAAAAGGGTAAAAGAACATGGTTTTATCTGTGTTTTTGTTGGAATAAATTCCCGCTTTCCATCTTGGGCATAATTGATACGTCAATGTAAAAATGTTCCTGTAGAGTAAAAACTGTTGGTCATAGCATTATATGCAGATAAAGTTGAAAATGACAAAAAATATAGGATTGAATACTACACTTTCTACCAAAGAGTAGTAAACCCAAGTACTGAGTAAAACCATTAAAAGACAAAGATCAGCTGAGTAAAACAATGCCTAAGGGAGCATCCCTGTGGTTTATTTAATCTGTGTTAATCTGTTTGAGTCTTACAAACGCTTGGAAGAGTGTCAAAAGTGTGGAGACAGCTGCATCTTAAAGTAAAGACTACGCCCGTCCCACCAGATGTCTTTCACTAAGACTACCTTTGTGGGGTAAATCCAGTTCTGACAACATTAAATACAACAAAACATCAAATTATTTCACAAAATGGTGCTGTGTTCACTATTACATGAATATTTAGCAAAAATAAAACCTTGTTGTGTCTCCAAGCTTAAGGTACCTTTTGGTTTTGTTTGTAAGGTTTACAAAGTTTGCTTAAAGGTGTTTTGTGCTGAACGAGTGAGACATTAGAATTCAAGACATGCTTTTAAACATACTTTTTACTCTCAGTTTCATTATGTTTTTAGACCTAGACAGTCTGTGAATTTACATTGTATGCACAGTTTTTGTGTTTTTAAAAAGCGACAAACCCTTCAAAAATTTGGAATACAATGGAAAATTATATGGAAATGAATACACTTTATTATGATATTGTAATCTTTTGGAAAGGGTCTGTACATGCAGTATAGTGAAATATTGGATCTTTGGCAAATAGATTATATTTTAACTAAGACAGTTTTGTAGTTGTAGTGTATATTCTTTACCACAATGTTCTGTTTTTAACACGAGGGTCATGCAGTGGAGAATCGTACACTTGTCCTCCTTCTTGCTGTTTAGTTTGTCTTTTTTTATGTTTGGTGACAACACTTTTTTTATATCAAGAAAATATTAGACACTATTTGCCTCTGATAGTTTCTCTCATTTATTCTGTCTGTAAATTTGGTAAAAGAGTAAAAAAAGGTTTGGAGCATACAATTTACTGCTGAGGATTAGCTTTTGTCAGATTACAGGAGCAGGGATACATATATCTGCATAAACTCAGAAAATGAATGTTCGAGCAGGTTGCTTCAATCATTTTAAACATCTTGCACTTTTCTTAACACCCAAGGCACTCCCTAAAGTACCAAGAATTGGAGCCAAAATTAAGAAGTACCCTTTCAAAAAGAGGGTGAAAGAGTAAAAGCACATTGTTTAATAGGCAAGTCAAAAAGTCAGTCCAACTTGCAGCTGCTATCTCCTCTGCTCCATCCACTCCACGAGCAGTTCCAGCCCTGTTCATACCAACCATTCATATCATATTTTCTCTGTCTGTCCCTGCGACCCAGCCCCCCAAGCAGACCTCTTTTCCTGCCCCAGGATGCAATGTAGTGACGTGCCAGCCAACACAAGCAGACTGTCCTTGCTCTGATGTGGTTGCGCACTGAGGAGATTACAAGGAAGCAGCTTGCCAGTGGCAGGCAGCTGCTGTTTCCTACAGCTCTCAGCAGTTTGGGGGGGACAGCTGAAGGATGCCATGGGGGAGAAGGGGCTCAGCGGCTCTGCTGCTGCTGCTCTCCGGCAAGGCTCTCGGACGGGCCAAAGCCAGGTAGGATTAGGGTTTTTCTCCAGTTTTAGCCTTCGCTTCTTTGAGGCTTAGAACTCATAACTGTTGCTGTTATTACTCTGCCACTGAGGGATTCATGGTTTTGACATGAATCTTTTCCAAGATTAAAGCCAGAAGAAAGTTTAAAAAGCCACAGGATCAGGTTTTACTGTTTTGTTTTATTTTCATTTTCCTTTAAAAGAGAAAAGAGAAACACTTTCCCAACAAGCTAAGTGTTGCATTCTCTGCAACTAAGAAGCTTTTTGTGGAATTGAGTCATGAGGATTAAATCTTGTTTCTTCCAGTAGAAGCTCCCTTTTAAGGTTTCAGTCCTTGATCAGAGCTGTTTGTTGGGGTTACCCTCCAACAGTTGCTGATGTAGACAGCTTCACAAGGGTGCATTCTTCACCCAGAGTGTGCATGCTTCCTGTTGATTCTTTGTCTATTCAACTCTTAACAATCCCACCCTGACATTTATAGTAGCACTTTTTTATTATTAGCCTGGAACGTTTGCTTTGTTTTATAGCAAAGGTTTAACTCTTGTTAACAAGGAACAGCTTTTAAAAATGATGGCAGAGCTCCTTTTTATTTGTATATTGAGTTAATAATGAGACATGAAGACTTATCCTGTTTCATATAATTTTAGTTTGGCTCAGGCTTTTTATTCTACATCGTAGTTTTTATTTCAAGTGTGGTGAGACAAACTGTGAAGGTTTTAAAGACCCAGGCTGATAAAAAAAAGTGTTTTTAGTGTTTTTGAAATGTTCTGGTACCTTTTTTTCTCATAATAGAGGACGTATATAAAGATGATGAAAATCTTTTTTTTTAAAAAGCATTTCTGAGTATTTCTTTATTCAAGTCGTGGTGAAGCAGGAGCAGACGAAATAATCTTGTAGTTGTTACATTAAAACTACAATTGGCAGACTACAAGCTCCCTGCTTCACTCCATTCTGATGACTCCACTTGTAGACCACTAGATCCATGTACGTTTTTGTTTTCCTCGTCTGAGCTGGCTCAAAACTGTATGGCTAGATACCACCGACCCACCGAGAACACTTTGAAAATAGATCAAAAGATGATCGGAGTGGGTCTTAAAAGTTGCGCAACTAATCACCTGGGAATTCACGTATAAAAACTAAACTTCCATCATTCCTCAGGAGCTTTCTTTAAAAAAAAAAAAGTCAAGTCTGCACAGACAAAGAAGAATTTCGTTCAGATAAATGAAAGATGACAAACATGTTTGTTATGTTCACTGGATTTTTTGTCTTGTATCTGTTTGCCTTAAAAGGTTGTGTATGTGCAAACTTTTGCGAGAACATACTTTCATCTTGAAAAAACAAAAGAATTCATTAGGCAGTGATTTGGTGAAGTATACTGGGGTCGCTGGGCTGCTCAACGCCAATGTTGACAGACCTGTTACACTCGTGAAACTTGAGAAACTTTCACTTACACTAACAAACCCCTTAAACCCTCACCCTCACCCTCATTTGTCAGGTGTGCAGCCATGCTCAGGCATGAGGTTTAACAAGGGCTTCTGCCATGAGGTCATCCATTTTGCAACAAATGTCCTCTTCTCCTCGTGAGACATTTTTGTGTTCAGTCCCTCATTTCTTAGCTGTTTTTCATTGAAGATTTTTTTTTTCTGTTAAGCTTTAAACAGCTTTTTATGCAGAGCATTTTCATGTTTTTGGTATGTTTGGTTTCATCTAAACACAAACAGTAATGTAAAGCATTGTTCCAGCAAAGGACCTTTGACTGAACTCACAAAAAGCTTTCTAGTCAGTGCTAAAGATGTGTATGAAGTGTGTTTGTGAACGGGATTTAAACTTATGGAGCTGTTTAGTCTTGGATTAGATGGCTCTGTTTTTTGTGTCTGTTGCGCTAAAACAAAGATTGTCTTTGTGCCTCAAGATTTTTCATGGTTGATTTAAGAGTGGAATGTAACAGAATGCTGTGTACTCAGAGAGAAAGCTGATCATCATCAGACATAGGTGTGTCATGCCAGAGCAG
Source organism: Adrianichthys oophorus (assembly GCA_036245035.1). Lineage (NCBI taxonomy): Eukaryota > Metazoa > Chordata > Actinopteri > Beloniformes > Adrianichthyidae > Adrianichthys > Adrianichthys oophorus. The sequence goes on along the minus strand of BSAI01000073.1, from coordinate 19,474,721 downwards.
AGGGGGAGGGAGGGACAGGTGAGAATGTGTAGGAGCTGTCGCTAACTCCAGGATTCCAGTTTCAGCCGCACTCTGCTCACATGTACGTCATTCAGCCTCAAACCACACAAAGGACTGTCAGCAAGACTTTCACAGCTCAAGAAACGGCTGAGAGGTTTTCACCTGGTTCGCATGGTGTGCACTCACATCTTTCGGATTCACGCAGCAGACTGGATATGGGAGCCAGAGAGGAGGTGGTGATAGGCAGACTGGAGTCCAACAAGAAGTTACTAGGAGCCAATTTTAATCTTTTTAGGCTCAGTCCCAACCGTAGACCATTACAGGGGAAATCATTGCACCACAAAAAAAAATGGAGGTAGGTTTTAGGACAGGGCTGGAGTTTGGTCAGCCAAACCAAATCCACCATGTTTTTTGGTCAGAGCTTGACTTTGTTTTTTGTTAAATTTGAACCTGTATGGAGCATTGATTCTGTTCTGTGTGTTGACCTACAAGTAAGTCTGTAAAATATTCAGTTTTACATGCCCTGTAGTCTGTAGTTTAGGATGCTAAGTTTAGAATAATTTATTTAGCGTGAGCCGAAGCTATTGAATATTGTTAAAAAGGATTTAGTATTGCACATAATGCAGAAAACTGTGGTGATATCCAGACATCAGAAATGTGTACTTGTAATGACAATGGTTTTAAAAATAAGTAAAAATGCCAAACATTTGAAACTTGTCAGGTTCAGAGGCAGGAATGTTGTTGTTATCTCTGCTTCTCAAACTGCTCTTGTTGTGCTTTTGCATCTGGTTTAAGCTAGAATTTTCCATCTTTGAGGTTTATGGACAAGAAACTCCAAAAAGCTGTGTCTCTGCTTTTGGTGCTTTGCTTGGACGGTGGCATTCTTTGTTTCTCTTTTTTTTTTTTTTAAATGCACATATGATGGCATTTGTTCTTCATCTTTGTGCCCTGAGAGTGGTCAGTGACTTGTTAAAACTAACCAGATGCACTGGTTTATACTCATTAAAGCAGTTTTTGGTTTTGAAAAAAAAAAATTGTTGCCCATTTTGTCAAGTTAGGATCTTATGTGAAATGCTAGCAGTCAGTTAAGCAAAAATTTCAATTTATTCATAATATATCACAATTCAAATCCAGATTGTATTTTAATTTTGGAAAGTTCTGTGACAATGCAAGATTTGGGCACATGCAATTTCAAGTCAGACCAACACTATTCTCACATTCACGCACTTCTTGTCACATTTTTTCTGTTTCTTAGCATTTCTAGAAGAAAACTAAATTTGCTTTTTGTATTTTGCAGCAAATGCCATATCTTAGAGGTTTTCCCTTTTTGTTTTCTTTTTTTTTGACTTGACAAGATACAAGTCTGCCTCCAGACTGAATTGCACTGAAACTCTGAACCCCTGAGTAACCCTCCTCTACCCCTATCTTGAAACTGGTCGAACGAACTGTCTTCTGCCTACAACATGAACATGAATGAGGAACCTCTAAATAAAGGTTCCTTCATTCACACCTTAAGTATGACAGCAATTTCACGCTCTTACTGACAACAGGCATTGCTTTGTGCCCTGTCATTAGTCACATTGGCACAAGATACTATCTGACATTCTTTGATAAATGTAGGAGTAACTTCTTGGTGCGTGTTCCTGCATTTACTGGTATGAACTGTGTATCTGAATTTTATGTCAGAGGAGTGAGTGAGCAGACAATCTCCTGTATCTGTGATTACATAGGAGCTTCTGGGTGGAAGTGTGTCTACTGACTAAATGTGTCCCTTTGTTCATCAGAGAACTGAGAGCTCTGCTGTGAAGACCAGAAGGCTATTTTTTCCTTGCTGGGTTTAATAATCAATCCACAAGCAAAATCTGTATTCTTATTTATTTTTGCTAAACTCTCACTTTCGCATTTGAGGTTATTTCATACATAGAGTAGGAATTACAGATGCTTTGGTGGAAATAGGGGTGTGGTCCTTTAAGAAAGCACATTTCACATAGTTGCAGTGACATCTAGTGGATCTGCCAGGTACTTTTCTTCCAGGCCACACATCACAGGAACAAAAGACCCCCCTTTGTCTCCACTCTCACCATCTCCCTACGCCTCTCCTTTTGTCTCTCTTTATCTTCAAGCTGTTCTGGCAGATTCATCCTCCTCTCGCCGCCTGTCTTTGTCATTCCTCCTGCGCCGTCTGGGTCTTTGTCTCTGCTCATTTGTTTGCATGTGCGATTTCTTTACGTGTGCGTATGTCTGCACCAGAGATCCCAGCCCCACCGAGATGAGCGTGGAGCCCTGGGCCTGCCCGCAGGACCAAACGGCTACTGAGCAAGCACAGAGCATACAGCCCTCCCAAGACCAGGGGCAGCATCTCGACAAACAGTGCCTGGACTCATTCTGGAGTGAAGTTGAGACCATTCGACAGGGGAGTGGCGACACAGACCTCGACTGCACCAGGAGAGACTCTAGACAGTCAGAGGGTAAACACTGCTATTCTGATGCTGTTTGATTCAAAACTATCAGAAATGAAAGTTTATGTGGGAGTGTTATAGGAGCCTCTTTATGCAGCTACTGCTCAGATTTTTCACAGCTCTCATGAAAAGATGCATTTGGCATGGTAACATATCAGGTTTCTCTCATGCGGCAAAGTAGACTCCATCACCATGACAACGCCTTCAGCCACTATGTGATGGGATGGTTTTTTTGGTCAGGAGCCAAATGGCTACTCATAAGTGCTTACTGTACACTTTTACTGGAACCTTCTTTATTTTAGTTTTTTGTCTGCTCATTTTAGTCAAAAACTGTTGACTTTTCAATACTTTACTGAACTGAATTTCTATTTTTCTCCATTCCCTCTAACCAGACCCCTTTATTTTGATGAAGTATTTTTTTAATAGAATGTTATTTCCTAATTACTGTATTTAGTAATTTCATTTGTTTGTTTGAGCTTAAACTAAAGACAACACTCATCATTCAAATCTTCACAAGTCTCTAAAAAGATTTACTTCTGGAATCAACTTTAGCTGCTAATCTCATAGTTGTTAATCTTGACAACAGAACTGTTGTTGCAAAGTTGCACATAATTTAGTTGTTTCTTTATAAGGTACTGATTGAGAAGATTTTTTAAATATTACACAATTTTTCCCTCATCGTGTTGTTAATTTCTGCTTCTGCTGTGTGTGTTGGTTTTTTTTGGGGTTTTTTTGTCTCAGAGGGCGAACAAGAGGAGCAGTGGCTGGCCGATGCTGGATTATCTACCCTCATCCAGGACGACAGTGAGGATGTAAATAATGTGGTGCTGCTATCCACTTTGACCAGGACACAGGCTGAGGCTGTGAAACGTCGGCTAGATTCCTACACGCTCCGCAAAAAGGTCAAACCGTCACCCCGGGACGTTCGAGAGATCTTCAGGTCTCCTATAGCTCAGGTTAGGATGCTCAGCATAAATCCTGGTCTTGTAGATAGTTTTTTGGTCAGAAATGTTTGTGCTCTTAACCACCATAAGCGCTTTTCAGTTTAGGAGAGGGGCATAAACACATTACATCTGCTGCTTCATACAGATTTCTCTGAGTAGTCACTCAAGTGCACGTAACTGATTCATTGCTAAAAACTCACATAACCTGATATCCTGTCTTCCATAAATGCTAATGTTTGGTTTTCAGCGCCAGAGTGTTTTTGTGTCTGATGCTAAGAATTTGTCTTGTCATGTAAACAAAATGCCTTTTCCCTGGTGACTTGTGCAGGACTCTCTGCTGTCCCAGTGTATTATGATGTCTTGTTCTTTGCTGCTGGACTAACCTCCAACAATAAAGGCAAATCATATGTAAAGGTCATGCTTTGTCTATGACGGCCTTCAAGGGGAAACGAAACAGCTGTGATTCTGATCAATGCTTTATCAAATGATCACATTTTATTGTGGTCTGCAGTCCTTAGGGGAGATGAAAACAAACCAAAAAAGCTTTAATCTCAGCAAAGTATAAAGTTTAAAATGAGTGATTTCTTTCAACAGACCCTTCTGCCCGAGTCTAACAATAGTGAAGAGCTCGAAAAAGGAATAATGGCTTCAGTCACAAAAACGCCAATGTCCGGTAAGAACTTTATGGATTATTAATTGATTAGATTTGATTTATTGGTTCATTTCAAGCATTAATTGTAGACAAAGTAACAAAAAATCACAGAGACATATCAAACTTATTTCAGAAATAAAGAAATATTAAATATTAAAAAGCAAAGAGAAATAAATGAAAATGTAAGAAGAAGAAGATAACAGTGTAATTACTCATAATTAAAAATGAATGTTTTTGCAGTAATGCATGCAATGCACACTTAGGTCATATTAGAGACATTAAATATAGTGATTGTTGACCAAAGTCAAGCAGAGGTTGAGTCATTGCTGGAAAAGGAGTGGTAAGAATCAAATTTATATAATCCCACCTCTATTGAGTTATTTCATTTTAGATTTCTGCATAGCTGTCATAATCTGGTCATAATCTGCAATTCTACAAACATATATAAAGAGATCAAATTGATGCACTGCTCAATTAGCTTCACCACATCAATTTCAAGAATATAATCAATAATCAAAACAATACATATTTCAAGATGAAACTTTACATGACTTGTCTTTCAAGAGCAGGTAGAGTTTGAAAATGTATGATTTTTTTAATGAGTACAGGTTAAGTCCCATCCTGCTCAGCTGCCACCTGCTCTATCAGTTTAGATCTGTCTTTTTACCTGCTTTTTACAGTTGTCTCAGTTCCTGTTTGTGCAACACGGACCAAAGGAGCTTCTTAAGAATGTCCTTATTTTCATGTCTGACATTTTCTTTCTGTGGTTCCAACACGTCTTCCTGCATTCAGATGTTTGTCTGTCATGAAACACTTGCAGTGGTATTACATCAGTGATCTGATAGACTGGTGTTTTTGTGTCTTCTGCAGTGACACCAGAACATCATCGCAGTGCTCCCAAAGAAGAATTCTTAATCACAGATGTGGCTTACTGTGAACAGGCCGTCATCTTTCTGAAGCAAGCTAAACTGCCGCAGAATAACAGCCAGAACAGCCAACGCAGGAAAGACGACGGCACGCTTCCTGTAAGCATCTAGACTCCTGTTATCTACCTAACCTGGTTTCTGAATTATGTATAAATAATTTAATATTTTTTACAAACTATAAATCACTTGAAAAAATTACGTATTTTTTGCGATGAACAAAAATAACTCTAACTCATCAGGAAATACAGTGGGGTTAAAAACTATTTGACCATCACAGATAATTAAACTCGTCCCACCCACTTGAAAAACACCCAGAGAGGTCTGTAAAGTTCATCAAGTACACTCCAATGGGAAACAAATATTGTAAAACAAGAATCCAGGAAATCACATTGTGTATTTAGGGTGTAGCAGTTACAAAAAGGCAAAAAAGTTTCCCTCACAGATTTGTTACTTCCTCTATTCTCCACTCATTACCTATATTCATGTTTGAATGCTTTTTTTTTTAAAACCCTAACCCTATCAAACAGATATCTACCTGTTTGAACTGGTTGTCTGTATAAAAGACACCTGTCCACAACCTTTGACAGTCAGACTGCATCTCTCTACCATGACCAAGATCAAAGAGCTGTCAAAAGACACCAGGGACACAACTAGAGACCCAAAAAAGACTTAAATGAACCAATCTACAATAACTAAGTAGCTTGTGAACAGGTCAATGACCTAAAGAAAGCTGGGATCACCGTAACAAAGGTTACAATTGGCAACAAATGACTTTATCACGAATTCAAATCCCTCAGAGCTCCAAAGGTCCCCCTGCTTAAACCCACATTTGCCCCGATTGGGCATGTGATAACTGATCCATATTAAGGAAATGATAAATGGGTAGATTTATGGTGAAACTTTGGTCAAAAACCTCCTTCCATCAGTGAGAGCTTTGAGGATAAAACGTGGGTGGATCCTCCAGTATGACAATGATCTCAAACACATCACCTGGGCAACAAAGACATCGCTACAGAAAAAGTATTTCACGGTTCTGTAATGGTTGAGCTAGTTTATAGACCTCCTTCCAAAAGAGAATCTGTGAAGGGAGTGAAAGTCTGTGTTGCCAACCGACAGCCTTAAAACATAACAGCTCTGGAAAAAATCTGCTTGAAGGAATGGGCCAAGATAGCAACTACAGGACAAACCTGGTGAAGATTTACAGGAAATTTTTGACATGTCATTACCAACATTTACATTACAGAGTATTGAGACAAACATTTGTTATTGATCAAATACTTATTTTCTGCACCTTTATCAATAAATTCTTAGAAAATGATGCAGTGATTTGTTTTTTTCTTTTGTTATGTTTCTCTCTGTCGAAGTGTAATCGTGATAAACAACATAGACCTCATCTTTTAAGCAGGACAACTGGCAACTCCTGCTTGTGTCAAACCAGTAAAACTGCTGGATTCAGATTCTCTTGTAAACCATTTAACAACAACACACTCCAGTGACATTTGCAGTCAACACTGCTTCTGGTTACACAACGGAATTGATCATTTCAGGATTGTGAGGATTATGCCTAAACAAAGAGTTTTTGAAACAAAAAGCCTTTTAGACTTATTTTTCTATTGTAGGTTAAATAGATTTCCACCGAAAGAAGGAAGAATTTGTGGTTTGGATTTATTAACGTTTTCTTACTAATTTTAATGAGGATTTAAAGAAACTGAATGCTGAATCGTACATTTACTCATTTCTGCCTCCTTATTTATAATTTTTGTGTATAATTTTCCCTCTGTCTTCATTTACAGTTTTTGTCTTCATGTTTTTTTCCCCTCAACCATTAACTTTTCAACCATTTTGCATCTTCAGATGGTGATTTGCCCCAAGTGCCGTCTAGGTGTGACTCGTATTCAAGATCTCTCTCCTGCTGACATGAAGAAAGTGCGTCAGTTGGCCCTCATTGATTTGACAGCGCTGTGTGACCTTCTGGAGCTGGAGGTGAAAAGGCACAAAACAGCAAAGAGGAAAAGCCCAGGTATGTGATGTGACTGTAATAACTACTACTCCTAACGTTAAAAAAAAGACACACCAGAAACTGGCACACATTATTTTAAACAGCAGAAATCTTTTGTTGATTCTTTTACCTCTATGCTCATGGTAATTTACAAAGGTTCTTTAAATGGTCTCATGGATGTTCAATTGCCAAATATCTTAGAACTGTTTGGTTTAACTGCAGTACACACATTTTTGTTGGAAGTTAACAGACAAATCCACAAATTCAGTACTTTTTTATTTTACATTAGCAATTATCACAAATGTTGTTCCTGTGTGCCTGAGGTTAAAACAGAATGCCCGTGGAAAAAAACAGGAACATCTTCATCTCTTAATATCATCATATTTTAGGAAATATGACCAGAAACTGACACACACACACACACACACACACACACAAAGACTGTTGTCATTGTTTTTTTAAAGGTAAATTTATTTTGTATCTCTAGATAACTCACTATTTGGCGTTCCGTTGGCCACGCTGCTGGAGAATGATCAGAAAATGAAACCAAACGCCACGATTCCACTCTTCTTGCAGTCGGTATGTATCCATGAAGACAGGAACATTGTACATTATACACACATGCAGCCAGTGCGTTATTGATTGCTAACTGTATGTAGAGTGCTGTCTGCACACACCCTCTCAAACATGTGGCATCATTCGGTTACATTTGAGTTGTCTTTAACAGTGTTATGCTTTGCTGAACCTACAGAAATAGACATGATATCAAATTTATTTTTGCTATTATAGTTACAGTACCGTATTTAGATGGAGTAGAGATTTTTTTTAAATCGTAGCTTTTACTACCACCACACCCTGTTTGCCTCAGCGTTTACCAAGTCTAACCAGCAGAGGGAGCAAGATGTCAATTTCTTCCCATCTATGTCTTCACTCATTTCTCTCTGTCTTTCTTTGTAGTTGTTGTCACTTCTTGAGAAGAGAGGAATTGATTCAGAAGGGATCCTGCGGGTTCCAGGATCTCAGTCCAGAATTAAGGTAAAGTATCTGGACACTCAACACACTCAGCTTGTCTGTTAAATCATTTTTACACAATATTTGCTCTTTTTTTCTCTCAAGGTTAAAACAAAGCTATTTCTTTGTTTCAGCATGTCACAGGCAGCACATATATCGACTCTGAAATGTCAGAAATACTCAAACATCAGAAGGAAATCAATTATTTTACTAGTTTAAATACAGGTGACATTTAGAACAGGAATCCAATGAGATAAAGTCAGTGTTTTTTAGCTGCTGCAAGAAAGGTCTCATCCTGTTGTGGTTACTGTTGTTATTAAATATCAACTTAATAAAAGCATCCAGAAAAAGACTCCATAGAAATTTAAAGAATATTAACTGTGTGGGGACAGTGATTAACCAAAAGTTAAAATCTTTTAGAAACACTTAAAGGGGAACATGAAAATATTATTTTGGCTGTTCATGTTTGTGTAAAAATAAGTCAGTTTAATTGTAGTATGCAGTCTTTATAAGAAATACACAATTAACCAAATAAATAATTTCATTAATGAGAATTTCTACTCTGGGAAACCACATTAATTTTAAACTCACTACTTAAAATCAAGGCAGATCATTAGTATCTAAAGCAGTAATTACATTTTGAAGTGACACCGAAATAAAGTGTTTTTTTTTTTTTGTTCTCTGCAGTTGCTCCAACAGAACCTGGAAGCCCATTTTTACTCTGGGCACATCCGCTGGGATGAAGTAAGCCCAAACGACGCTGCCGCGCTTCTAAAGAAGTTTATCCGAGAACTGCCGGCTCCTCTGCTCACCACAGAGTATCTAAACTCCTTCAGCGCTGTCAGAGGTCAGTGGATACACATCATTTTATTCTCTAGTGTATAATCTGTTAGTATGCAGAAGACATCACAAAGTCAAAGTTTTTACATTATCGTGCCATTTTTCTGTAAAAGATTATGTCTGTCATATTTCAGTGTAAATCACATCAATGGAAATCATTCTCTTTTGTCTCTACAAAAAGTGTGATGTCCACATTTCCTGACACAGTTCAAATAACATAGATCATGTTATGAGTCTTTTTACCTGACGAGCAATTTCATGACATTTACCTTTTCTGCTTTGGCTTAAAAGTCAAGATGAACAAGCTGATATCAATAGAAGCGCTGCCACAATAAATAAGTGAGAAAGATCAGATGCTTTTAAATTAGTTTTTATTAAAAAAAAAGATATTAGTATCACCTGACTGATGAGCAGTTTGTGAGGAGGATCAGCAGGGGTGATAAATGATGTGTGACCACAGAGACATAAGCTAACAAAGCTAATAGCCACCATTTGCAATGTCATTCATCTTTGGGTGTCACATTACTCTCAGTCAAACGCAGAGGAAATGAATACGGTGTGTGTTTGTGTGTGTGTGTTCATTGTGTCCCTTCTTGACGTTTTCTCCTTAGAAATCACAGAGCTGAAGCAGAAGCTTCACATGTTAAACCTGCTTGTTCTGCTTCTGCCAGAACCCAACAGGAACACATTAAAGGTAAGGACAACACCGTTCATGTTAGCCACAGCTCATAAAGCTTCAGGAAAAGTCTTCGAATCTTTTCCTCCATAAGCACTGCAGAATCGAACATTTTTATACATTGTATGTCAACTCCTGGTTTATACTTTGCTCTCCTTTGATGGAATATCGTTTTTGATCAAGTACAGGAATGTAGGTGCTTGTACATTTTTATTGTGATTTTATGTCCCAGCCCTACATTAATAAAATGGTTTTCATTTAAGTTAAATTTAAAATTAAATCTTAAAGGTAGGGCTGCACGGTGGCGCAGTGGTTAGCGCTCCTGCCTCACAGCAAGAAGGTTCCCGGTTCAAGTCCTGGCTGGGGGACCTTTCTGTGTGGAGTTTGCATGTTCTCCCCGTGCATGCGTGGGTTTTCTCCGGGTACTCCGGCTTCCTCCCACCGTCCAAAAACATGCTTAATTGGTTACCCTAAATTGTCCCTAGGTGTGAATGTGCATGGGTGTGTGATTGTGGCCCCTGCGACAGACTGGCGACCAGTCCAGGGGTGTACCCTGCCTTCGCCCATGAGTAGCCGGGTTAGGCTCCGGCAACCCCGTGACCCCGAAAGGGATAAAGCGGATTGGAAAATGAATGAATGAATGAATGAATGAATCTTAAAGGTATGTTAAAAAATGTTTTTTTTATTCATTTAAATTGTACTAATTATTCTTTTTGTCCCCATGGATGTTTCCGTTACCAATGCACTAAACAATGAGGTTTACTGTATGTGGAAACTAACCATTTATTTCAACATGAATCACTTCAACAGTTTACCTGAATCCATCAATAAACCTTCTGTGCTGTAAAAATTCAAACAAAAATGTAATTACGATTATGCAGTTTTTAGCAAAAAATCAAAAAGCTTGCGTCATTTTTCTAAGACATAATTTTTGCAGCTCATTGGAAATTCGCCTCTGGGTTGTGGACATAACTGTTGGTGTAGAACTAACCCTACTTTGATATCCCAGCATTCCTTTGCTTACACTCTCTTCTGTTAGCTTACAGACCCTCACAACCCCAAGCTAACATTAGCGTAGTAAAAAAACGGCGAACCATATCGGAGCTATGCAGCCTTACAGTTTAGAGTCAGATGGCAGCTCAGATGAGGAAAATGAAGACGTTAATGGATCTATTTGTCCATGAGTGGAGGATTTCGAATTGTAGCGAAGCAAGATGACTTTAGCCCACCCATTTATGTTGCTGTGTCACAAACCCGACCTTTTTCAAACCGCAGGTTTTCATCTACTCCTGATTCACGATTTAAATTAAAAAAATCTGGCGAAAATCTAGAAATCAAGAAAATCAAGACTAAAAACAGGTTTAGTGTTAAATTCTTTTGTACATGTCCTCCATCAGGAAAAATATGCTACAAGAAAATAGAGTGGGTCTTTCATAGTACTGACTTTTAAACCTCTGTTATATAATCATGACTGGCTTTGTGTGCCTTTAGCTCCACTTACAGCAGACAGAACAAATTTGATTTCAGTGGAAGCAGCTGAAACTTGTGTCAGTGGTGTTGCTCAGGATTCAGCCTCCAAAATCATTTGCTTTACTTTAACTATTTTCTTGATAAAACTGGTTTCTATTTCATTTGAAAAGTATCTAAACATTTTTCAGGTGATGGCGGGAGTCTGTACGGGCTTTGTGTTTGAGCTCCACATCTGCTCTGAAACAGCTGGCAGATCTTCAGCTTCATGCTTCTCCATCTGCTCATCCTTTAGGCCCTGCTCGAGTTCCTCAGCAAGGTGGTTTCCAGGGAGAAAAAGAACAGGATGAACCTGTGGGCCGTGGCAACCATCATGGCTCCCAACCTGTTTCTCCATAAGGCTGTTCCCAGCAGGCTGACCGAAGGAGCAGAGAAAGGGCAGGCAGAGAAGGCAGCTGATGTTATGAGACTGCTCATCCGCTACCAAGACCTGCTCTGGACGGTAAGAATAAAGTCCCAAACACCTCATAAACCAAGCATGTATTCTTACAATTGCATTGTTTTTTTTCACATTCTATACTGGTTCCCATGAAAGCTTGTTTTCTCATTAGTTTTGTTTCATGTTGTCTGTCTCTTCAGATCCCAAATTTCCTTGTGAGCCAGGTGCGTAAGCTGAATGAGAACAGTAACAGGCGTTACCAGTTCTATGATCGGCGCTTCAAGAACCTACTGAGGAAGATTCACACAGACAACAGAGAAAAACCAGAGAAAAGCAACTCTGAGGTGAGTGTTGCTCTCAAAACTGTCAAACATGCCTGTAGAAGTTCTTGGGAAGCATCGTGACTATGGCCTTGTGGCCATTATGACCATCATGACCAGTGCTGTGAAAATTCTTTTTGTTCTGTGTCCTCTAGCCCTGCCGTACAGTGAAGATCCAGAATGGAGATCTGGTGAGCGGAACCATGGAGTTCCAGCTCAACGTGAACTCACGAGCCTCAGACCTGCTCACCCAGTTTCAGCGGCAGTTCCTCCTCAGCCCTGAAAATGGAAAAGGCAAAATGCGAAAGTATGACAACTCAACTTTTCAACTACAAACAGTTGTGTTTTTAAAGAAATAAACCTTTAATTCAAACCTATCAAACTTGTGTCTAAAACAGCACTAAAACAGTTCGATTTGAATCCATTCAACATAAAACAAATACATATTTAAGACAAGCAGTGAGAATAAAACACGCTGTTGTCTGTGCACAGAAACGGCTCGGTGGTGTACCCAGATTGCGCGCTGTACGAAGTGGGAGGAAACATTGGTGAGTTTTGTTTCTGCTGCACTGCTGACATTTGCATGTAATCCTGCTCACTGAGCTGATGAGGGGAGCAAGGTGTTACGTAATGAAGTGTGCAAAAGCCAAAGAGACGCAAACGGTGCATCTGCAGTTATCAGAGCAGACAAATGCTTATTACACACATGTCTGTGCACTCACACAAGCACTAACATGGAACAGAAAGTTTGTCAATGATTAAAATGTGATGGACTTTTATCTATTTAGCAAATAAATTGGGTTATTCGGAGGATTCTATGAAAACTTCTTGCTGTTAAAGTTTCTAGATTATATTTTCATTTTTTTTAGAGTTTTTTTTAAACCTTTTTTTCAGACAACAGGGCAAATATAGACTGTGAAACAAAATTAAATGAATTTTCTTTTGTTTTTCCCCACAGGTGAGCACTGTCTAGATCCAGACACACACTTACAGGATCTGTACAACAGCAACCCTGGAGGGGAATGGGTCATAAAGATGAAATCCAATGCAGGCAAAGGGCCGTGAAGACGGAAAGAGCGATGAGGAGAGTCCTCTCTTGTTTATCCTCTGAGCAACAAGCAAGAAGGAGCCAGATGGATGGAGCAGAAACAGACACAAAAGGAGTTTGCCTGGAGCAGACCCCTCCAGACTGTTTGCAGTCACCAGACACTGCTCCCTCTGTTCCCCTCTATTTTTACCTTTCAGCCTCTCCTCGTCATCCCTCGGATCATCATTGGTCTCCTGCGTAATTGCAGAGCTGCATAACTGCAAGCCATAAACTGCCCATGTGACTCATTGCTTCCTAGAACCTGCTGAAGGAAAAAACAAAAAAAAGAAATGAGATGGACAACATCGCTGGACCGTTTTTCCCTCCACATATTTTCACCAAAGCAATCATGTCCAAGCGCGAGAAAACAGATGGGCACCTCTGGCTATACAGAGCATCAGTCACCTCCCCCCATCCTCACGCCAGCTTCACATCAGTATACACACGTGTCCTCAAACAGGTTTAATCCAGATGGGGGGGGGGGGGACAACCGCAGTATTCATTCTTTGTACATTTTTCATTCTTTGTACATTTAACTTGATGTTGCACTTGACAGAAAGCCAAGAGGTGGTTTTACATGTATCTGAAAAAATAAAAAGCAGGGTGGATTACAAAAAAAAGATCAGGAAGAAGAGGTCAATCTGGCTTTACTCCCTGTAAACATGCCATTATTCCTGATCAATCAGTTAGTCAACCTTTTCAATCACCCTCTCCTTCCTGCTCCTGTGTGTCGAGTGTGCAGCTTTGAAGATGAAGTAAACAAAGAGCCAGGGCCTCCGTGCAACCGCTCTTCACTTGATTCCTGCCATTCAGAGGAAATGAGACCTGATGAACTGATATCTCTTAATGCAAGGAACACTGCGATCTCTGCTGTTTGAGGTGGCTTGACCTTCACAGAACGGTGCTCAAAGCAAATAAAAAGACCTTTTTTTTAATCTTCCAACACCAAGGGATTTGGTGTCACAACCTCAAGGAGTTATCGCACCTCTAAAGGGAGTTTTTACAGACGCACAGTGAAGCTGGTCTTCAGTTCTCAGTGTTTGAGCGCATGAATGGGAGCCAAAGTGCTCATGTGACTCATGGGGCATACCAGGACTATAGATAATATTTATATGAATGTAATACCAGTGATGCTTCTGTAGTTTGTGTTGTGTAAGGTAGAATGTGAAGTTGCTGCAGTCAGTATAACACTGTTTACCCAGTTGCCCAGTCTGGAACTGTGTATGTGTGCAAGTTTTTAATGTATACACGGTTTATTTTATGAATTTCTGTTATTTTGATTACTTTTTCTGTAAATATTTAATTGTATACTTTTGGCTGAAAGAAGAAATCACTGCAGGCTTTTTTTTTGCTGTCACCTCATCACTTCGAGAAGCTTTTCTGATAAACATTAGCAGCAGATTTGAGTTTTTAACACTTTGCGTCGATGCAGATAGTTCCCTCCTCACCGTTGGAGCCATGTTGCTGCACCGCAGCCATTTTGTGGGGAGCGTCTTGCTCTACTCTACTCGATGGACGAAGTAATGCAAGCGGGCTCCACACCGACATCCATCAACGCCCTCCGCTCCATCTTTGTCACCTCCTCATAATGGACCATAATGGCAGCACGGTGCATCACAAACACACAGAGGAATCGCATTTCTCTGATACAGCTGAGGGTAATAGATTCTGCAGCCTCAGACCTGATGGCAGTGAATGTGTGCGTGTGTGTCTGCTTCTGTGCATGTCTGTGATGAGCTTCATTACACATGTCCAATTGGGCCCAGGTCCCAGGCACAGTTCAGTGCCTCAGCACAAAGCGAGCTGATGAGACTGCCTTCTGCTGACAGTCAGAAGAAGTAGGTCACCTTCGCAGCAGCTTCCCAGAGGGCAAACGGTGTGAGTCCAAACACCCCAAGGGAAAGAACACATGGACATGAGTTGTCTAAACACACAACATGGAGCAATATCAGTAGTTCACAGTACAGCAGCCACACATCACCCTGTTTCTGTAAATATGTGAATGTGATGAAGACTCTCCTTTAAAATCAGTGTTATTTAAAGTATCCAGGTATGTCATGGACATGGAGAGTGGACTTTTTGTCCTGCTTTGATTTAAAAGTGACATCAGAATATATATTTATGCCCTTTACACAGGTTGTTGTTTTCATACGTTTGTGAAGCATGGTTCTGTAGAAAGAAACTTGTAAAACGTGCATCCTTTTTGAGGTAATAAAAAGACTAATGTTGTCCTTTTCTTGTTATTTTTAATACGGTAAAGAAAGAATAGACCAGATTCTGATTTTTATTTTTTTGGTGTCATTTATCATCAGCACGTGTGCATCTGTTCCCTCCTGTGTGCATCAGACAAAGTAGAAAATGTGGGGGAAAAAAGCACAGAAGATGTGCAATAAGGCTTTGGTTCATTATGCCTCTGTAATCAATAGAGAGAATAGCATTGTAATGTGTTCAGGTGGAGAGGCTGGAGCTGCTCAGGGTCTAGATTAATC
Organism: Adrianichthys oophorus; assembly: GCA_036245035.1. Lineage (NCBI taxonomy): Eukaryota > Metazoa > Chordata > Actinopteri > Beloniformes > Adrianichthyidae > Adrianichthys > Adrianichthys oophorus. The sequence continues at coordinate 19,459,412 of BSAI01000073.1, read as the reverse complement.
ATAGCCAACCCTCCTGGAAAAAAAAACCTTTGCTACTAACTGCTTCATCAACTTGGATTATTCAAGGTCTCTGCGTGTCCGAGCAGGGTCCAGCGAGAGAAAACAGAAGGAAATCTTTGTATCTCTTTTTCTACTTCACCTTTTTTCCTCTGCAAAGGGAACTTTGATACAGTTTTCATACATGATTAAAAAATGAAAGATGATGCATTAATATCTGTAAATAAAGTCAATGTTTTATGGATTGATCAAAATGACCCTTCTTGTTCAAAACACCTCAAATGAACCAATTTTATGTTGTGATTTCCCTCAGTGTTTCATTTTGCACAAAATTAAATGTGGATCTACTGGATGTTGGGTTTATTTTAGACTCATTCACTCATTTTCTATTAAAAAAAAAGAGGAAAAAAGTCAGAGCAGCAACCATCCTGCCAGACGCATACTCTTTGGGCCTGCTGCAGATCTAAATTACTGTAATCAGTGGATGAATAGCAATCAGCAGCCTTGTATGAACTGCTGGCAGAACGCCTGACCTCCAGCTCTCTCCACCAATCAGACCACTGCATCCCATTAACAACTAATCACGATGTGCACTCATTGCTCACCACTTCCCTCACATTTAATGTATGAAGCGCTCTTCCACTCCCTTTGTTTTTTGGGGTTTTTGTGTGTGCTGGGCTGACCACATTGATGGGGGGGATGGCAGAAGGAGATGAAGCTCCTTCCTGTGCTTGTGTGGTGCCAGATGTGGTTTTCCTACTGGCACCTGCTGAAGAGGTGACACCACCGAAGAAATGCTTTGGATGAAAGTAAAGTTCTGCTTCAGATTCTATTTGAGGCACAAAAAAGTGTGGCAGTTGGTTTTTGTGCTTGTTCTCAAGTTCACACAAGTAAAAGTCAGACAGTTTTGAAGTATGGAGGCTTCACAATGTGTCAACATCCTATTTTGCCAAATAAATTACCCAAAAACTGAAGTTTGAAGACTTTTGAGGTCAGAAATGATCTTCTTCTGACTCTTTTTAAAAACTATTTTTGTCAGCAATACATGCAAGGAAAAGATTATTTGACTTTTTAGTCCATAAAGATTTGTTTGTGTAAATCAAAACACTAGTCCTTTTTAAAATGTTTCTTGTGCAAACCAGACACCTTTCGGGAAAAGCTGTAACACACGTACAAATGTTCAATTGTTCCTCAGTCAGGTCACTACAAATGTGCAACATTTGTAGGTAAATCCTACCACAGTTTTCCCACCTGGTCTGCATTACTTTGAACAGATGAATAACTAAGTCCATTATTTTACAAATGCAAATAAGGTCAAAGTAAAACACTAAAACAGACTTTAAAGGCTTTAAACCAGTTAAAAGAATGAAACAACTCATTAACAAGAGTTATGAAGTAAATACTGTTGTTTTAAACCAGTATTTGAACAGAAGTCAACAAACCCTGGAATCTAGTTGCAAATCTTAAACAAGAGGCAAACTTGTTGCTAACTCCAAGTTATTGTGTGCGGACATGGATCTTCTCTGAATCCGGGCATTTTTAATTAACATTCACGTCTTTTGTAAAGAAAAGCTAAAAACAAAGTGGTGCTGTGGAGAGATAACAAACCAGCCCAAAAAGTCTGATCAAGGTTAGTGGATTTAAGGGTCCAGTTTAGGTCAGATTTTTTTTAAAGAAAATTATAAGAGGCAAAAGCTGCAAAAGAAGTTGCTAATATATGACAACTAGAATATCCATCCATTTTCTTAACCTACTTTCAAAGTTACGGGCTGGCAGAGCCTAACCTGGCTACTGTTGGGCTAATGCGGGTTACATCCCGGACTTCCTGCAGGGCCACACAATCACACACCCGTCTTCATATCTAGGGACGATTTAGAGTAATAAAGGAACCTATGAAGCATGTTTTCAGATAGTGGGAGGAAGCCACAGTGCCCGCAGAAAACCCACACATCCACAAATAGAACATTCAACCTCCACACAGAAAAGTCCAAGCTGGGATTTGAACCAGGGTCTTCTAACTGTACGGCTGGAGCACTGACCACTACTCCACCATGCAATCCATGGTTAAAAGGAATGATTAATTCATCATTAATGCCATTTTTGTTGTATTGTCACTCCCCAGGACTTCATACAAATACATAAACAGGAAGGAACAAAACCAGATTTATGGACTAAATCTTTTGAAACTTTACACACGTGGGGATTGTTTAGTTTCTCCTGCAGAGCTAAAGCTATATTAGGAAATGATCTTTTTTTATTTTGGTTGCTGATTTACTCAAGAAAATACATTTGGAACAGGAAAAAGAGCTGTCCATTGATCACAAAAAAAATAACTTTTGTTTTGAGGGGACGATTTCTGTGATCAGGCTGAGCAAAGGTCAAGACCCCCACATCTTTTAAGAGTCATCACTTGAGTTGTTTATTTGGTTTATCTCAGAATTTAACAAGGATGTCTGGAAACCTTTTATATTTAGAAGTTTTTGCACACATCTGGATAAGACCTCTGATAAATAAAAGAGAAAAGAACAAAGGGTTACTTAAAAGGAATGATGGTGGAAGCTTATCTAGGTCACGTGACTCTCCTCAGCCTCCATTTTTCAACTCTTCCCTGCTTGCACTCAGCCCTCCACCCAGGCTCTCACCCACCCTCTGCTCCCTGTCAGGGGTGGAACTCAGCGTTTATCTTCAGCATCCAGCCCCAATGTCTCCTAGCAACAAAACGCAGATCATTTAACTGCCTCTGCTTCCTGGCTTTTATCCCTTTATTTGGCACACACGGTACCCAAACTGCCTGTGTTCACATGTTACACGCTTTGATTCCTCTCCTTACAAGGACTTCAGCTCTCGTTTGAGCCTGGTTGTTGGTGTTTTTGTTGTGCTACTTGTCTCCCAGGCTTGCAGCTCTCAGAGCCTATCAGTGCCACACTTGAGGCAGACAGACAGGCAGGAGAGGCTTTTCCGTCAGGACGCCTCTCCGGGGTCCGGCAGGTGCACGAACACACAAACACACACAATCCAACGCACACAACCAATAGGCAAGACAAGACTTGGCCCTCGGTCTGAAAGGCCCTTGCAGAATCAATTAGCATTTAAATTAATGAAGCGCGTAATGAAGAGAGTGCTATCTCTCCTGCAGACAGCCAACGGGCAGGCGGGGAGCTGATTGTGAATCTGCGTCAGGGAGAAAGGCAGAAAGGAACATCAAAGATATTCAAATAAACACTTTGGTAAGGATTTTTTTTTTTTTTGAAGGAAATAGTGCCAAATTAAAACCAGAGCAGCTTTAAATGAACCTGAAATATGGACGTGGTTTTAATATATCAACATTTCCATATAAAAGAAACATCAATAAAACACATAATTAAAGATAGAATGATTGCACAGAAAGGTCTGTTTTTAATCTGTTAATGTCCATCAGCGCAAATGTGCTAAAAGGAGGCTGCTTCCGGTGGAGATAAAACTGAGTAATATACTCAGACCACTGGATTATTTCAGCTCCTCAAACGTCCCAATTTCACACGTTGTTATGCATCCGTTTGAAATTATATTACACCTGAAATCATGGGAAAAATAAGAAAGGATAGCATATTTTCTTTGTTGGAAAAAGCTACTTTTCTACTTAAAAAGCATTCTGATAGATCTGAAAAATCAAATTTGATCAATCAAGATACTGGCTTGTGTCCTGTTGAGACTGCATCTGTATATTTTCTTTTATTTCTTTTATACATCTGTCTGTCAGACCATTTTTCTTGAAATTTTGGATTTAGTTTGTTTTTTCCTTCTGAGGGGAAACATTTTTCTCTCTCTCTCCAATGCAACTTTTTCAGTAATGTGCTGAAGTTTTTTTTTTTTAATTGACATAATGGGCATCTTGTTTGGGGGCAGTTGATCCCTTGCCCCCCCCCCCCTTTTTTTTTTCATTAAATGGTTTTGTCCAAAATTATTTGTTTTTTCTGCCCCCGAAAAAGTGATCTGGTTTAAAAAGTTCTACAAAAACAGATCATGTGAAAAAAACGATTTTGTTCCAAACTGATCTTAGAACAACGCAAAAATGATTTAAAAATGTATAGAAAAAATCCATAGTACAGAGCTATCATTTGATTATGGTAAAATGAATGAATAATTTCAGAATGTTGTCCCACCAGAACGGATGTAGAGCAGTGTAGCAGGAAACACACACAAAAATGACAGTTGCTTTGTACTCGGGGTCAAACGCTCAGACAAACAGGGACTCCTCAGACTGACAGCAAGCCGCACGCTGCACAATTCTGACTGTATGTCGACACAAACCGATGCCTTCACATTTCAGAGAAGAAAGGCCATTTGCTTGAGCTCGCCTCTGCACACATGCTGATGCTCACACACACAGGCCTTATCGCTACAACACCATGACAATGGGAAGAGCTTTCAGCCTGATGTTGCTGCTGCATTCATTTGAAAGGCTGAGGGAGGGAGGAGGGCTGTGCTTCCCTTCCTCAACATGACTCATGACTTCTGCACCCTTTAAGTGATGCACACACACAACCACAATGTGTCGAGCAATGCATGAAAAACACCCACACTCCAAATATTGTGCACGTCCAGACACGTGCTGTTTTGATTTGAGTGATAAATAAGGAAAAGACAAAAACATAAAATGATAGAAGACTCTAGAACAGAAACCTTGCCCGTAGCTCTCCAACACCTCCTTACACCACAACTGTGCTCGTGCACAAAAATTCAACAGCCGTCACAGCCTCGGCTGTCTGTGCAGATGACAGCGTTTGTTGTAAAAACACGCTGCAGCTCTCCCTCCAGGAGACCTTTTCCAACCACAGCGCGAGAAGAAGCAGACAGGAGGAGACGTGAGTGGACAGTAGTGGAGATGACAGTGGGATGCTGGAGGTTAGTGAGTCAATCCCAAGCCTGTGTGGGTCTGTGGGGGGGGACACCACACCACCACTACCACCACGGTCTTAGTGTGTCAGAGGATGATGCGGCTGCTCTGTTGTGAAAGACACTCATTCAGCTGCAGTCCGTCTGTGACTGAGCATAGACAAAGAGGCTGAGAAAGCACCGCTGCATACTTTTATTCATTCAGGACAACAAGAATGTATGAACTTAAGACAATATCAGTGAGAAAAGCTGCACAACAACAACAAAAAATGTTGTTTGTTCCGTGTGTCATGACGAATGTCAAGATGCTGTTTCAGGCAGGTGAACATAAATTCCAACTTGCCAGACCATGTTTTTGATACTGACTGAAATACCCCAATTAGAGATTTTTTTTTTTGCATTTATTGTGTGTCTTTGTGAACAAAAAGTACTCACTGTTCAGGAGCAGACTCTGTAGTACCGCTCTCTAATGCTAGTCTGCAGTGTTCCCTTAAAACTCCTTCTCTCAAAGTCAGTCATTCCCTTTTCTCTCATTTTTTTTGTCTCTCACCATCTGCAGACATGAGACAACGGTTCTCTCAAACACACACACAAACACACAACTATACTCACCTCTTCTCCGCGCTCTCCCTTCCAATTTTTGTGACCATGGCAACTATCTTAGAATATGGCCTGTGGATACATTCACTATTACCAGGTCACTGCCTTGCAGCCTATCTGTCCTCCCATTCACACACACACACACACGTGCACACACACTCAGTCTCACCACAACCAATCTCCTTCTAGCCACTGTCGGCTCTAATCATCAGCTGCTGAGGACACACAAAGCTTTAAAGAGAAGGAGAAAAAATAACCATGGCAACAAATTTGAGGCAATTTCAGTAATAATATGAATTAGACCCCAAGCTGCATTATGTTCTGCTGGGAAGATAAAAAACGTTCTCAGTGGACTCACTTTGAAGTTATGGGAGGAAGACATTGCTGCAGCTGCTGTTTTTGTGTTCACTTTTACCATTCTGTACTAAAATAAAGCAAAGTTTAGTCTTTGAGGAGGCTCACACACTAAAACAGTGTATCTACTTTCAAATGGATGTCATATTATGCAGGACAAAATAGGACACACACACTTACAGTCACTCACACAGAATAAATGCTTGAGCATAAGTGGCAGCTGGCAAAACAGGCTTAGTCAAGCATGAAAATCAACACAAATTCCCACTCGGCAGGAGCTTGATGCCCTGATGTGGCGCTCCCTGTGACCCCCATGCCCACGTCCCCAGACACTCCTTTGCACAGCGGAACAGAGAGCTATGCTTCCTCCCGAGGCTAAAGTCAGCTCCAGCTCCAGAACAGATGATTTCAAGTTTAACATGAGAAAAAAAAACACATTATGCCCCTCATCTTTTATGTTAGTTTGATTTATTAGTCACTTTTCTCTTTCAAATTGTTTTGAATTAACTTCTCAAATTCAATTTAAATAGTGTATATTTAACCACTGAACCTTCATTTATAAGTGCAAAAACTCCCAGAGTTCAACCTGCAGAAAATATCCTTGAATTATGTCAAAATAATGACAGCTTCACTGGATTTTGTAAACTTGTTAAAAAAGGAAATTTTATCCTATTAAATTGTAAGGAAAGAAGAAAAAGAGAACAACTTGGCCCCAAATGTAAGTGGGATAAATTCATTTTAAGTTAATACGTGCATAGCTAAGCAGAAAAAAAAGAAAGATTGTGACTACTGGGGTGAAAGAAATGCTGATATGCATGCATGACTGCGCTGCACGCTTCAAGCAGTGCTCATTCCCTCCTCCTGCTCTCCTGCTGAGTGATGCAGGTGCATCATGGGACTCAGTGGATTCCTGTTAGCATGATTTCAACCATCCGCCCCAGTCAGAAGCAGAAGAAAATCCCAGCAGTTGTGTAATCTCCTCACATCAGTGAGTCATCTGCTGCTTTTCCTTTTTTTAATCTCTGCTTATCAGTGCTGTGATTTAAATACTCTGTGCTGCCGGACAAGAAGGGACAAACTCTGTTTAAATTCAAATTCAATTCTTCACTTTCTGACTGAATAGATTGAAAACACCCACCAAAATATCTTTGCAGATCGGACAAGCAGGTAGAATCTGTCGTCGCTGTAGCTGACTATGTATGTGTTCCTATCAATTAATTAAAAATGCACTCCAATGAAAATTAAGCTCTATCAACATCTGTCAACAACATGTTCACCCCGATGTTGTTGTACTGCAAGACAGCTTTTAAATCTGCTGCTGGCCAATTTAAAAAGGAGTAAATGCATGTTTAGCTAAGCCTCGATCCCTCAGAAAAGTTTCAGCTGCATCAAGAAAGTCAAACAGCAAAGCAAAGGACAAAAACTAGCAAGAGATTAGATGTTTCTCCATCTGGTGTTGTGCTGTGATCTACATTTGGAGATGAAAACTGAAGGGTTTCTTTTTATTTCTTTTAGTAGTGATTATCTGAAGTGAGGTGCTTCGTTGGAGGTAGAATCACATGACAGAGAAGCGACACAGTCAGGGAAGGAAAATAAGGGGATGAGAGGAAGAGGACAAGAATTAAGAAAGAAATTAAGATAGGAGAGAAAGGAACCAAAGGGATGATCATTTTCAAATCCATTTGTTCAATTTCAAATTCAAACCTTTTCTGATCCTCAAACTGACAAAATAAAATCTCTCCTGGACAAAACATGATGAGTTGAATGGTGGAACACAGTTAGTTGTAACTTGTCAGTGCTATTTACCAATTCTTATTTGGATCCAAACAATAGTTTTGGGTGCCACACTTTAACTGAGTGCTGTGCTTAGTAAAAATAAAAACACACACACAAAAGCCCTGCAGGACTGAAATGCTATAAGGCAGCAGTGAGACTGGATGTATGCATGGAGACAAAGAGCGAGGTGCCGATATGAAGATATTTAATATTGTTTACTGTATATCTCAGCTAAGGAGAGGGCACAATGGAGATGCTATCTCCCGCAGCGCTGGGCGAAAAGCATTTCAGATTACTGTGGTCTCCTGATATGCTACACTTTAGATTGAACGAAGAAGATTTCTGATCTAATAGCTGGCTGTCTGCAACAGCAAAAAAAGGCTAGAAAACTTCTCCTTGAAGTGCAAAAATATTAAATGCTGAAGCAAAATTTTCCACCTGGTTTGACTTCTATTGAAAAAATAGAAAAAAAATATAACCTTGGCAGGGAGGGGGTGTCTCACCTTTGCACCTTTTTTTGTGTTTCTGTCCAAACGTAGGTAATTCAGCAGGTCACAGGAGACCAGAACCAGGAGCTGTGGTCAGACAGCCGCTGAATGAATCTGATTTGTGTCTCTGTCATCCCTCAAAGATAGCAGATCAGAAGAAAAATAGTCCCAGTAATGCAGACGTCCTGCTTTGCATATCTCCAGTTGCGGTTGTCGTGAGCACATGGCACAAAAGAATTGGTGAGATCAACCTCTTTTCTTGCACATGTAGGTTTTCCTCTGGGGTAAATCACCATCATCTGTAAAATCCACCTAAAAAATATTGTTGCAGCGTTCAGAACCATATTTGTTTTTCATTTTGTGTCCAGCTTGCCCTCTGCAGTCATGCATATGTTCCTGGTTGTTCTTGTACAAGAGTGACTTTGAAAAGCAATTGAAAGTGGACTGCTGACATGTGGGGAGAGGCCTGCAGGCAGGTGTTAATCTTCTTGATAGATTTGTATGTTACTGTAGCTGTCCTCAGGGACTCTCCCCTCACTGTGGCATTTGTGAGGTAGAAACCAATGGGATAGAGTTAGTTCTTATGTGCCTCCAAGGATCAATTGAAGTACTTTTATTGGGTTTTGATGTTGCAAACATAAATTAATTAAAAGTTATACTGAGGCAGAATCTATTTGCTTAAAATACACTAATTGCATTTTTACAGGATCTCAAACCACTGTCTTTTGCAGCTGTAGTTAGAAAACAATTCTACTTTCTATACTGATCAAATCTGCTTTATTTTGCACAAATTGATCCATCTTATGGTTTTGCATCTTCTAAAACCATCACAGCTCTGTGTGAAATATTCTGAGGCACCACTGACCCACATCACTTTCTGCTTTCACCTGTTTTTGACCAAAACTGAACTGCTGCTAGTTTGGTGCACATATTAGTGCTTTTCCACCTTGGAAAGCAGTTTTTATTCCTAGATCATTTAAGGTGGTTATGACTTTCATAATAAACTAGTCAACGCTTGATTCTTATCAAGTCTAGATTTTTCCAACTGGACCCCTGAAATGTAATTAGAATTTTAGAAGACAAGCTGAATGCCTGAAAAAGCTTTCTTTCCTTTTCAGACAACTTTGTAAAATGTCCTCCTTTGCTGGTTGGTTAACAAAAAATACTCTGTAGAATTAAGAGAAATTACTTGCTTTTTTGTAAGTTTGTATTTGTCCATTTGTATCATGTTTGACATACCCATTTATCAGACCCCTGTCTCATTAATATGATCAAAACTTTCCTTAAAAACCCATTATCCATTAACAGGATCCATGTTATCTGTCCTGTAGTTCATCATCAGTCCACTAGAGGCAGTAGAAGGGCTTTTCCTGCTCATTTCAAAATGGCTGCTTCCATGAAATCTTACAAACACCACGGAGGGGAAAACGTTCAGATATTTTTAAAACTACATGGCAAGGATGAGATTTCTATAGTTATTCAGTTTTTTAATGACATCTTGCAGTATTTAAAGAAAGCAAATTTGTAGAAAATTAATTCTTTATTATACAGTTACCCCATGTTAAAAATGTGTGTATCAAATTTGAGACAGTGGGTAAATGAGGTGATTTTATTTTTTCCGGAAAACTCATGTCAATATTTTTACATATTAAATAACATTCTGAGCAAGAATGTACCCAATCACGCAACGCATCATAATTAATATAATCTATATCGTAATAAAAAGGGTTAATACAAATCCTTTTTTGTGGATTTCATAAAAGGATTTTTAAAAATCTTAATTTTTTTTTCTCTCAATTCTTTAACAGAAAATTCCATTGTTAACCAAGATGGAGCCAAAGGTGACTATTATTAAAACATTTACAGGCAAGTTTTTACTTTAACTTTTATCTATTTCCAAAGAAGTACTGAGGAGTCAAAGTGCTCGATAGAAAATTAACCTCATTGCTAATTCCAGACGTTTTGGTTAATGATCATGTTATTTAAAGCCATAAGAGGCTGCATGAGAGGCCATGAGCAGGTGAAGCCATGCAGGAGTGCTGGTCTTTCTGTCACATGCAGTTGTATTGACTGCTTCATATCACGCAGAACGAGCCGCTGGCCAGGCGATGCCACACAATTACAGCTCTCTAAAGACAAAAAAACACCTTTTGTTGCCATGCGTCTGTGTTTGTGCAGTCTCACACATCAGCCCATAGATCAATAGTAACAACTCTTCTCCTGGTGCGTAGCCTACTGTGTGTGTGTCACGGTACACACATATGTGTGTCCATGTGGGTGCTGTGAGCTCATGATAAGTGCTGGAGTATTTTTCTCCTCCTGCTCTTGATTGTGCCGCTGACAATAGCAGTTAATGACAGCCCAGAGTGGCTGCTCGGTTCAACCGAGGGGGATGGGCAGGTGCCAAGGAAACCCCCCAGTTTTTTTAAACGCACGTGTGGCTTTTATTCACAAATCTGTTTCCAACATGGCCAGTGGTTTGCCTTTTTTTTTTTTTTATTAAGCTCCAAGCTTGAATGCTGCGACTTTCAATTAAATCCGAGCTGTTTGAAGACCCGGCGACATCAGAGGGACGGAACAAAAAGCTTTCAGCAGGTTGTGAATGTAGTCAGTTGCTAACAAGATGTGCATTTCAATGAATCCTTTAGACTGGATGAGAAGAGGAAATGGAGGGGTCGCTCTAATAAAAAACACAGCCATGCGTTTGAATACACAAGCAGTCAATTTTAAAAAAGGACTCTCTGTTTCTCCCAGCTATGTTTGTCTGATTGGAAAGCACAAATATTTAGAAACATAAAGGCATGTTTTACTATATGGTGAAAGAAAATGACATGGTGTTCTGGAAAATTACGGTCTAAACAGGTTTAAAATCATGTGAGCTTTAATGCTTCTATGGGATTGAGGAAAATGAATTTCAGCTGCTTCATGAACTGATCATCAGCAGGCCTAAAAGCAAAGAGCATAGGCAAGCGCGATGCTAACGCTACGTTCAAACCGGACAGACACGCATTCTTGAGCACACAAAGCGAACAGTCTTGCACACGTGTTTAGCCCTTGGTGGTCATACTGAACGAGCGGAGAAGGGTGTCTTCTTCTCGTTCTTTTGCTAGTGTGTACTAGCATGTGCGCCACCTACAGTAGGAAGAGACTTGATGGTAAATTTCAAAGCGGTGCAAATCTTCTGAATCTTGCTCCATGCTTTTTCTTTCACAGCTCTATTCCGATATACGAAAGACTTGGCGTCACCTCATTCCAGCCGGGCACAAACCGCAATTATTAATTTACCCTCCATGAACAATTTTCAAACAGTTGGCATTATAGTGACTTAAAAGGGACACCTTCTATAAGTCACTAACAAATCCCAGTCCCTGGTTGGTCAAAGTTCAACGTGGTTTAAAATTCAAAGAACGTTCATTGGCCACACGTTTTATATGTACGGTCGTAAAAACTTTTTGAACAAGGAAGCTCAAAACGTGTTTTGTAAACATGTTTACGCGTAAATATGTATTTTACTGTCCCAGATGCATTGTTGGGGGTAATGAATTACAAAGTAATGAACAACTAATTAGCTAATTAAAAGTAATTGAATTACTTTTGTCAGTAACAGAGTAACATAGCTAATTAATAAAAGGAAAAGAAATATGGACGTGGATGAATTCGTAGGGACATTTGGCAGCTGGCGATGTTAGAACTTTTTCCAATTTGTTGAAAACAAAGACAAAAACATTTCAGTTAAGTGCAAGTTATGTCCTGGAAATGAACTGCTTTCCACTGCCCTAGTGTCAATGAGCAACCTGTCTACACACTATGTAGGCTACTATACCATGTATTCCTTTGAGAATTTGCATGCAAGTAGAAAAAAAAGAAAAGTAAAGTAACAAGTAGAGAATTACTTTTAAATTGGGGAATGACTAAAGTAATTTAATCACAATTTCTTCCAGTCACTTAAGTAAAGTAATAAATTACTCTTTAAACGTAATTTACCCAGCTCTGCCTGCAGGCTAAAACAGTGCAATTCTTTTAAGCTGATTTAAGCCTGGGAGTCTGTGTAAGAGCCATGCAGGCCTTGCTGCTTCCATGACATCAAATTTTAATGAGAACAAAACTCTGCATCGGCTCAGGGCTCACTGAGGTCTGCTCCTTTATTGACTTTACTTTGAGTAACAAGGCCACACAGATAAACACGTTTGCATACAACAACATGGTCACTTCCATGTGACACTAGTGTTGAAATCTTACTATGTGTGACAGCTACTGATGGTCTTAAAGTCTTGAAAGGAAACTTGGATTTGCCATTTGCACTGACTGTATGTTTTTTAAGCAAAAACAGCTCGTCTGTTTTGTTCTAAAATTGCCCTGACATGCCTTCAGGCAATCCTCGCATGTTCAGCTGATCCCAGCTGCCTCAGCGAGAAGAACATCCAAGTCCAGGTCAGACCTGCAGTTCTTTGACGCACGACGTTCTGAGAAATCGATGGCACAGCTTTGTGGTAGCCTCGGGCCGTGCATGTGTCCCGGCGGACCGGCTGCGTTTATTGTGCTGAAAAAAAGGCAATTACAATGTTAATGTGTCGCAGCAGGAGAGTGATCCCGGACGGACGGTGTGGATGGTGTGTCTGTGTGGGGCGTCAAGGGTTGATGGAGAGCATAGAGTCACTGTGAGTTAACAGCAAACTGCGTCTGGGGAACGTTTCATACCCAAAACAAGAGAAGCAATGAAGAAAAAAATCTCACCAACGATAGATTAGTGGATATTACAGCGCAGACAGCGGCCACCATGCAGGACTGATAAAACCCCCTAAGGAAGTCTCTCGGGAGCCCATAATAAACCATTAAACAGGCCCATTAGGAGTAATGAAAAGGCTCTTTGGTTTGCCGCTGTGGGCCACCTGAACGCTCGTGGAAGTGGGCGGGGACTGTAGCGCAGCGAGAGGAGGAACAGCACAATGTTTGTGTAAAAACGCATTCCCTATTTCGCAAAAAACATACTTTACTATCTCATTGAATACACTCTGATCTAGTATATGTAAGCTGCTTGAAAATTTCACGCACTGGAGTTGATTCTGCGGCAGTTTCATTGCATGCTGCGCAAATCTCTGTCCATAGTGCTGAAATCAAAGCGCCACTATTTTCCTCCTTTTTTTGCTTTTCATAAAAAAAGATTTGTATTGATAACAAGCGGTCTCAACGTAAGGCAGGCCATGTAGTGCCTGATTGTGATGCAAATGTTAATGGGCTCTGAGGTCCTCTGATTAGTCCGATGTGGGCTAATTTCCCTCCTAAAGTCCCTGGGGAGCGCGGAGAGCCTTTTTGCTGTCGTCTCTCAGTTGATGGGTGTTGATGGTATTTTCTGCCTCACTGGGCTGACGAATAGCCGCGGCAGCAGTAGCATCGTGGGGTTAAATTACAGAATGTGCTGGATGAAGAGTGCTTTAAAAAAATCCTCATCGGCTGCCAGCGTTAGAACGTTTAAATTTGCGCTCAGCTTCCAGCTTCGACGCTCTGGTATCTGGGTCGAGCTAGAAATGTTCTCTGAGCCGCACAGACTTCCACTGCGCTGCCAGAATAATGCATTTCTTCAACCAAAAAAAAGTGCTTTTTTACCTTTTAATTTTAAAAGCAATTCAAACAATGCAAATGCAAACCACGCCTCAATTTTAGCATGAATTTATTCGTTTGTTACATAAAGAGCGGATTGGAGGTGGTGGTGGTGGGGGTGTTGATATCGGATGGAGTGCAGGGTGGGGGTGACCTGCACTAACATCGAGGCGGATAACCTTGCGCCAGCTCACCCATGTGTGTAATTTAAAAATGGATGGGGGGGGGGGGGGGTATTTTTTAACCATCAGTAAAAGTAGACATGCTGTTCAAACGCATTTCACACAGATAAGGAGCTCTAATTGTTATCTATCTATCTATCTATCTATCTATCTATCTATCTATCTATCTAT
>BSAI01000073.1:19223694-19445361 GCA_036245035.1 Adrianichthys oophorus | reverse complement strand
TCTATCTATCTATCTATCTATCTATCTATCTATCTATCTATCTATCTTTCTTTTCTTTCTATATAATACTAAATAAAAAAATATGTATTTCTTTTGAGTCATATTTCCAGTTTTTGTCGATACAATAATTTAAAATACTAATGCTGAAACCAGCATGGCTAATTTATTATTATTAATAATAATATTATTATCATCATCCTTGTTGTTGCTCTTTCTGTTGTTTTGTGGGGTGCTGGGAAGACCTGAGGCGCCTGTAACCTGCTGGCTGCAGTGTCAGAGCTGCTCTTTTCATCTTGCAGCTCACTCCATCAGACAGCGCAGAGCGCAGAACGGAGCAGGTCTGCAGCCGGCTGATAACAGCCTCTGTCATTAACTCTTTCATTCGGGGCGCAGAGAGCAACCCTTTTCAACCCCAACATCGAGCGCATTGGCAAATATGACGGGGAACAGGGACACAAGTATTCGTGCATCGGTGTGTATTTTACTGGTGAGGAACAGGCCCGACAGTGTTGGGCCTGCGTTCTCAGCGTGTAAGTGAGGGAGTGGAATCACTTCGATGCATATTATGTTTAGTGAACAAATTAAAATAAATTAATAAAACATAATAAATTGAATTCAAAGGTTTACTTCACCAGAATTTTGATAAAACCACTGCATCCCTTTAATTTAGCATTTTGATCGGTAGAAAATACTTTTCTTTGAATGTAAGAATAAATAAATAACACCTCTTGAATAAGATTTACTTCGTTGTGTTGGAGGTTTTCCGAGATGTGAGAAAGTGCCCCAATTTATTTCTCTCTATTTCAATAAATTTACGCATCCCTGTTACACAGAACGGTGCAGGTTGCTGAATGGAAATCCCAGACGTTTTAAACCGACGCGGCAGCAGCTTTGTGTCATAGTGAGGAACCGTGAAACTGCAGCCCGAGGAAACACTGAGCACGGCAGACACAAAGTACTACTGACAGGGCATGCAAACAAGCGGGTTGCAGCAGTGTGGCTCTTTGCTTTTCATTCATTTGGCTGCATCATTCAGACTGCAATAACACTGTTTTGCAGCGAGAAAACGGAATTATTTGAAACGGCATAAATTGCACGTTAGTCTGCGCAAAGTGCGCATAAATGTCTGTGCGTCAAAACATTATCTGTCAAAATGTCAGCTTTTTATATAAAAAAAAATCCAAAAATATGTATGTATGTTTGCTGCAATGAAAGCAGTGTTATGGGTCAGGATGTCACATGATGTCCAGAAATGGCCCACTACTGTCACAGTCATGAATGAGTGAGTCAATAAGCGCCGCGTGAAGGCTGGAGCCGATGGAGCACATGAAGATCAAAATTCATATATTCACTCAAAACGAAATGTGACGCTGTAATTTCCTAAGTGGAACGTCTTACCACAATTTACCCACAGTAGAATGCACAAAAATATTTTATAGATCTTGAGAAACAACCCAGACGCGCGCCCTAAAACACGATCCACATCCTCACGGAGGGAATTTCGCAGCTACAAAGACGCTCCACGCACGTCCTCTTTCCTTACATCGATGATTACATTTTTTTTAAATAACAGATCCCTTTTTGGAGGTTATATAATCTGGTCCAAAAGCGCTTGTGGTTTGGTGAAACATCCGCCCTGTTTTATAGCAGTAAAGTTATGCGAGAATTGAGGCCCCCGGAATGCCATTGGACACCAGGATGAGGTATTGTAGATCATGGGTTGGGAAGGGTAGTGGGGGTACTTCAAGCACCTCCCCTAGAAATGCAGCAAATCTCTCCTGGTTTTTCTTTTTTTCTGGTGGGGCACTGGCAGGGCTGGAGACATGCTTTGTATTGGCAGGCTGATGAGGACACTTGTCCCCTCCCTGCTTCCACACCTCCCTCCCCGCCGTGCGCCACGGTACCGCATTGGCATTGGTGAGGCATCTATCTGAACACGAAGAAGGAACTACAGGGAAAGGCTTCTAGATATCCTTTATCGTTGAGGGAAAAGGAAGAAAAGAAGAGAAAACGAGGAAAAAAAGTGCGCGGCCCTGCAGGTACCCGCCGTCCGCCTCTTCGCCGTGCGTAAAGCTTTTGCGCACACCTCTGCGTCGCTTTGGAGTCTGAACGGAAGCGCTTCTCCTCGAGCATCAGAGCGCAGTGCCAGGATGCGAAACGGGAGCATCGACGTCTGAAGGTGACATGAACCTGAGGATAATCCAGAGCAGCGGACGCACATCCAACAAAAAGGGGAGATAGCAACACAAAACCGTCTGTGTCTTACACCAACAATTTGCGCTCGTTTCCGTGGGCTGTTTTTACGCACAGAACAAGGAGCTGTGTTCCAGTGAAGCCTCGTTTTTATTTTTATTTTTTTACTGACTGGATCAATTCATCGACTAGAAGACCGTCAATAATCAACAGAAGACCGAAATGGCGACGTTAATCAGAGGCAAGCTCTCTAATAAACTGACGAACGCAGCCAATGCTGTGTCCAACAAATCCCAGGCGAAGGTGAGTGGCATGTTCGCCAGGATGGGCTTCCAGGCCGCCACAGACGAGGAGGCTCTGGGCTTTGCTGCCTGCGATGACCTGGACTACGACCACCGGCAAGGCATGCAGATGGACATTCTGACATCAGATGAGATTGGAGGAGAAGGGAGCGGAGACGGGGACGCACTGGAGGGGGACAGTCACTATCAGAGGGATGGCACCGGCCCTCCAAACTCTGCCTCAAAAGACGGAGAACAGACCAACGAGCTGGCAGAAGTCAAACCAAAAATCACCGCATGGGAGGCGGGCTGGAACGTCACGAACGCAATCCAGGTACAGAGGCACAGGGAAAAAGCTCGGTTCTAATTGGCTGATGAGCCACAGCAACTGTGACATTTGAGATCCATGCATGAAAGGGTTTTAAGTTAAAAAAAATGCTTTTCATCAATGCTTATTTTAATAATGAATTTAATATGAATCAACCTAAAACTGCTGTTTTCAAATTGCCAAAAAGGAATGCGCTTTTCTTCGCCTCTCATCGGCGATTTCTCTGCATGGAATGCAACCAAATTTCCATTCCATGATGGAGATAAAATGTTCATCTAAAGCACCTTCTTTTATAAAAGTATAATTTATCAAACTACTTCATGTCGTCGTGATCCTGCGCATGTGAGTTGAGTCGTTTTCCAAGCTGTCTCCTGCTGTGAAACTGCGTCTGAATGCGACAAAGATCTCTCCACGCAGCTCGTTTTAATGTCTGCGCGGAGCTGCGGTCACGACAGCCGCTCTGACGTCAAAGCGTGTTTCCTCTGGGCCGTTATGATGTCAGAGACGCGTGGATGCGCTCAGAGCCAAGAGGAAAACCCACAACAGGAAAAAGGGGATTTGTAGAAACCCCTCTAAACGAAATGGATACTTAAATACAGATACATATATAAGAAACGTTTGTATTTTTAATTCATGAAAATGTTTGGTGCCTCTTTTTCTTCTTTTAGGGCATGTTTGTCCTCGGGTTGCCCTACGCCATCCTGCACGGAGGATACCTCGGACTGTTTCTCATTATTTTTGCCGCCGTCGTGTGTTGTTACACCGGGAAAATCCTCATCACCTGCCTGTACGAGGAGGACGAGGACGGGCAGCTTGTGCGCGTGAGGGACTCTTATGTGGACATTGCCAACGCCTGCTGTGCGCCCAGGTTCCCCACATTAGGCGGCCATATCGTGAATGTAGCCCAAATCATAGAGCTGGTGATGACGTGCATCCTGTACGTGGTGGTCAGCGGTAATCTCATGTACAACAGCTTCCCCAACATGCCGATCTCGCAGAAGTCGTGGGCCATCATCGCCACCGCCGCTCTCCTCCCGTGCGCCTTCCTCAAGAACCTGAAAGCCGTCTCCAAGTTCAGCCTGCTGTGCACGCTGGCACACTTTGTCATCAACGTGCTGGTGATAGCCTACTGCCTCTCCAGGGCGCGGGACTGGGCCTGGGATAAGGTCAAGTTCTACATCGACGTCAAGAAGTTCCCCATCTCCATTGGGATTATCGTGTTCAGCTACACCTCGCAGATTTTCCTGCCGTCTCTGGAGGGGAACATGCAGAAACCCAGCGAGTTCCACTGCATGATGAAATGGACTCACATCGCTGCCTGCATCCTCAAGGGCCTCTTCGCCTTAGTGGCCTACTTGACCTGGGCCGACGAGACCAAGGAGGTGATCACAGATAACCTCCCCCCGGGCATCCGAGCCGTCGTCAACCTTTTCCTTGTGGCCAAAGCTTTGCTCTCCTACCCGCTGCCGTTTTTCGCTGCTGTTGAGGTTTTAGAGAAGACATTTTTCCAGGGTGGGGGACGCGCGTTCTTTCCAGACTGCTACGGAGGCGATGGACGCCTAAAATCGTGGGGACTGACTCTCCGATGTAGTCTTGTTGTGTTCACCTTGCTCATGGCCATTTACGTGCCGCATTTCGCCCTTCTCATGGGCCTCACCGGCAGTCTGACCGGCGCAGGCCTCTGCTTTCTGCTTCCCAGCATATTCCACCTCAAGCTTTTATGGAGAAAGCTGCTATGGCACCAGGTTTTCTTTGACGTGTCCATCTTTGTAATAGGCGGTATATGCAGCATATCTGGTTTCATCCATTCCATGGAGGGGCTCATAGAGGCTTTCAAATACAACATAGAAGAGTAGATGCAAGCCATCGACGGACCTAGGTGTTAAGTGCTAACCACCATTTAGTGAAAACATTAAAAGACAGGTAGGCGCGGCGAGCGCTGCCCCCTTACCCCGCTTAACTCATGCGTAAAAGCGCGCACGGAGCTCGCGTTGGCACTCATGCACTATCGTATCAATTCACACTCAAGCGTGGCGGCACTGACGGAATCTCAAACATCAACAAAACACCATACAAATATTACATGTTGTAAAAAAAATGATGCGAGTTAAATAAAACAATACTTTTTTTTTCAGTGGAGTGACCGTTTACAATGTAGAAGAAAATTGCTTAAAAGGGCAGACTGCCTTTTCATGGCTCTTTGTGGTGCTTCCCCACCAGAGACTTCATGAGTTTATGATGGTTGGACACACTATGATTTCACGATGATCAGGTTTGCTCATGTTGAGGGATAATTATGGGGTTAAAAAATATATTTAAACAAGTTATTTATGCGCGTAAAATCGTCTTGACTCCAAATTTGGTGTTAAAACCACAAAACAACAAAAGAAAATACACAAAAAACAAGAGGCAGAGAAATGTGTACGTGTTAAAATCGATTTAAAAAAATAAATCTCAGTAATGAGACATTTTTTAATGAAGTGGAAAAATACCAGAACAGCAGCTATACAAACTATGCATTGAATGTATGATATCTCTGACACAAGCAGAATTAAACTATATAGAAACAACAAAACAGAATCTAAATATTAATTCAGATGTGTGAACGCTTTCAGATAGGCCTTTTTTTTAATCTATTTATTTACTTTTAGCTATAACCCCCACATCCCCACATAATCCCAGTCCAGGATGGGGACCAAAATCTGAAACGTTACTCCCAATTCACCAGGATGCATTCAGAACCACGTGGCTAGCTTTTCAACCAACAGGAGAGACTCTCTTCTAGAAAATTCGGTGTCTGAATAGGATAAAAAAAAAGTACTATTTATTCAAGAGGAAAAACATTTTTCATTCTGTGCAATCCAATGGGTTCTGTGGAAATGTCAAAACCGTATGTGTAGTGTGTTCTTGTGGCTTCAAAAAGATGGAATGTATATCTCAAACTCGTTATTATATATCGTGAAATTAATATTAAAGAATAAAGAATGAAGTGAAATTATATTGTAAAAAAATGTGTGTGGTTTTATGTAAAACGAAAAAAAAAGATAAAGCAACGGTCAGATGGTGTATTTTCCTCCCCCTCTATAATAAAAAACAGAAAAAATACAGTTGCGTTTCTTTTTCAGTGGAAATGGAGGCCAAATTCAAACAGGCAAGAAAAAGAGAAATGTTTCCATGCTGATCTGAGAGAGAAAAGTTTATTTCATCTATTTTCGCTGGACAGATTTTCTGCTGTAGGCATGCAGGCAAACATCAGGCCTTCTGGCAGACCTGTTCATCCACTCTGTTGATTTTTTCCCCTCTTTCCTGCGCACGCAGCCAACATCTGGATTCGGCCTTCTCCAGGGATTAACTCCAGCTGCTGCTGTCAAACATCATTTTGTAGATTTGTGAACAAAAATAAATCCCCGATTGGATATATTGAGTTCAAGTGTTGGAAGAAGATGTAAAACCTAATTCATATTTTTACTAAAAAAGTTGAAAAAAATTAAAAGTTGTGCTTTTTTCAGCCCATAGTTCTAGTTATTACTGAATAATTGTGTTTAAGCACAAGGAAGGTGATACATTTTGGTAGCCGCATCACAATCCTTTCTTTATTTATCACCAACTCTGACTGTTGGGCGCCATCTAGCGGTAGAGTTATGTAACTGCATGTAAAGAGACAGCTGTTCAAACGTTTCTACTTTTTCAAATCGTTTACAACTTTCAAATTTATAAGGAAAAAAAAGAAACATTCAAATTCACTCTATTATGTTCTGTTTATACTGACTGCAGTCTCAAAATTATCCCAACAATCTTAATGAAATCCCACACAAATCTGTGTAATTCCAATCCCACCATCAGGGATGGGCAACTTCAGGCCTCGAGGGTCACTGTGTTTGCATGATTTTCAGATATCCAAGTCCTACTCATGACTGATTACCTGGTTCAGGTCTGTCCGTTAGAACATGCCAGAGCAGGGTATGATGCAAAACATGCAGGAATATGGCCCTGGAGTTACCCATCCCTGCACCAAGTGCAAAAATTGAGACAGAACACATCTAATATAAGAGCAACAGTCAATCAAGTGTGAAATAACAGTCACAAATAGTAAGGAAATTTGAGATTAGTAAAGTATTTCTTTGCAGTAAAAATACTTCCTCATTTTATTTCATTTTTGAAAAGCTAGATTATTTTCCATTTCAAATAGTCCCACATTTGGAATAATGTTCATGTGAAAGGAGCAGAAGAGTTGTGTTTGAACATGTGTGTATCGTCAGTTCATTTCCCCACCAAATCCTCTTTGTAAAGGACAAAAATGTAATCTTACCTCTTTATTGGTAGACTGGATTATTGACATTTGAATAAAATAATAACTTGAGTATTTAACCAGGTAGAGAAGGGAGAACAAAGTCATTCACTCTGAGGTCCATCCCTGACAATGGTTATTTGGACTTTGGTTTGGAGATAGTACAAGGGTTTATTCTACAAAATCTTTAAACAAAGAACAGCCGTAAACACCTATTGTGCACCACAGAAAGGCCCATGCTTACAGGCACCAGGAGTTGATAAAAACAACAGAATCAGTTGTTTGGCATTGCCAGAAATGTTGTACAGTCCACACACTCAGCTATTCATCTTAAAAATGCATGTTTCTTACAAATTTAACAGCATTTAAAAGGGAATTAAACATTTTGCTACAACAGTTTAAGAATTATTGCTGGGAACGCAATTGTTTTGCGTTATTTATAGTAATGTAAGGACGTGGTGTTAAAATTTTGGGAGCTTATATCTGAAGTTAGCATTTGCTTAGACGTGTATCCTGTTGGCCTAATGACTGAGTTGGTTAAGGAGGAAAAAGCACAATTACAGGAGGATAAGATCAAGCAATTCATTACTCAATGTCAAAAGCAGAGCTCAGGAGTTAAAAAGATCAAGTTTCATAAACTGTCATGTCACGCAATTAGGTGGTCGAAATTTATTTTTCACGTTTGGCCCATCCCCTTTGGGAGCAGTGTGCTGCAGACACAGCGGCACTCAGGAACCATTTGGTGGTATAACCTCCCCAATCACACCACTTAATACTCTGCGTCAACCAGGGCGGCATTTGGTCCCATTTTTAGTCTTTGGTGAGACTCTGCCACAGATTTGAACTCACGACCTTCCAGCTTCAGGGTGGACACACCACTAGGCCACTGAGACTTACCATCATGCCCCAGCATTACAACAGGTCTGTTGCTTTTTCCTCAAGCACGCAACTGTAAGCATACTCAGGGCTTCCATTATAGTAGTGATACGTCACAGGAGGCCTTGGTTGCAAAAACACTGAACAAAAGACTTCAGACCTCACCTGTTCTGTGCATGTGTATGGAAAAAACTTGTTTCAATATTAGTTACATTTGTTTAAACTCAAAGGCTCCCATCAGTGGGCCCATTTACATCATTTTAGGCTTAACTCAGTGATGTGCTGCACAAGACCCGTCTGAAAATCATTTCCACTCAAATTAAAAAGGAAACCCTGAAGAAATAAATTTGTGCAGAAAGGCAAATAATCTGTTCATGAAAACAAATAAGCTAAACAAAATTGAAGTTTGGTGTTCAAAGAAAACTACGGGTGGCTTAAAATGAACTATAAAAAACAACTGAAGACATAGGTTTAATTATATGACTTTAGTCTTCCTCATAAGTAAATGCATCCCATCATAACTCATAACAAAGTCACTCCTCTGAAATAAACAAAAAATTGAATTCCGTTCTAGAATACATTCATTCACAGTTCTTTAGACATTTGCAGTGCAACATTTTATTAGATTAGAAAACATTTTCACTGGATTAAAACTGTTCCTGGTTCAAGTGGTTTTCTGGAAAACGGTCAACTCTTCCAATAAGAACTGGAATCCTCATCAGTTCAGGTTTACTTTGCTCCTCAGAAAGCAGACTGAAATATGAGCAATACAAAGGGAACAACCCTCGCACTGATATTAATTCAAAGATGGCACATGAAGATTTATTTTTCCATTTTCAAGCAATTTCTTCGCAAAATATTTAATAAAACTTTCATTATTTAGCAGAAACAAACATATTTACAAGCAATTGAATGCCACTTAAAAGAAAGGAAACAAAAGAATAAAAAATTTCAAATAACCAGGGGCTCCACGTTTGCAGAAAATAAAATTAAAAAACGTGGTTGTTGTAAAGTAAGAGGTGGTGGTGCAGAAAAACAAGACAGGCATCTGAAAAGAAAACACTGACAATCTGGTGTTTTGTGGTAATCCAGAATCCTATTTGAGGAGCATCACTGACTTGGCTCTTCATCATTTAAGGTGGTGGGCTTTCGGGTGGAGTGTTGGAGCAGCCAGGGGTGGGACAAGACTCCCTGGATGGGCAGTCTGTGCATAGGATTGTGTTTCAGCAGCCTGGCAACCAAGTCTTTAGCTCCATCACTGATAGCAGCATGTGCAGGATAAGTGTACTCCACCTGGAAGAGCAGGGCAAAAAAAAAAAGAAAACAACGGTTTATTTGTCATAAAAGAAGAAGTCGAAGTGCAGGACTGAATTACTGCAGACAAATAGATCTGTTAACGCCGTCATTTTTCTTGTCTGAGCTGCCATCTGGCTCAAAATTGTACCGCTAAATTGCTGATTTTGCTCTACGTTTTTTTTTTTTTTGCTATGCTAATGTTAGCCTGGAGTTATGAGGGACCAGAAGTTGGCAGGAGAGAAGGTTGATGGGAAATATATAAAAAAAAAGAAGCTAATTTCCGCACCAACAGTCCCACCCACAACCCAGAGGAGAATTTCTAATGAGTTCCTGCTGTGCTGCAGAAAACATATTTTAAAAACTGACAAAGGCTTTTTAATTTTGGCAAAAAACGGCATAGTCATAATTAAAAGACCACTGGGAACAGTTTTACTATAGGAAAAAAAATATATAGTTGGATTTTAAAAATATGTGGCATTTAAAAAGCCACACAGCTTTTGAACCGTCATACCCTTGAAATGCGTCGGTAAGTTTCATCATGGGTTTTTGCTTCAAACGGGGGTTTTCCAACCAGAAATTCATAGCAAAGGACCCCCAGGCTCCACAAGTCCACCTTTTCATCGTGAGTTTTTCCCTCAATCATCTCTGGAGGTAAGTAATCGAGGGTTCCACACAGAGTGGACCTCCTGGACAGGGAATGAAAAAACAAACGGATTTGGCTTTGAAAGTACTAACATATATAAATAATGCATTCAAATAAAGCATGCTGGTACCTTGAAGAGGGGGTGTGAACAGACCAGCCAAAATCAGCTATCTTGAGCTCCCCAGTGGCACCCAATAACAAGTTTTCAGGTTTAATGTCTCTGTGGATCACCTTCTTTGTGTGGCAATAGTGGAGGGCATCTGCCAGTTCCATGATGTACTTCAATGGCAAATAAAGGATCAAATAAAACATGAATTCAGTTGGTTGCAAATTTAATAAATAAAAAGAACAGAAATTAATATATTTTACCCAATGTTGAATAAATGCAACAGCAATTTGCTTTTGCTTAAACAATTTCTTAAACCTTAAAGAGTAATAAATCATGTAATGTTCTATGTTTTTTCTAAATCTTAAATGCTTCCATAAAATTCCATAAAACAGTCATAAAAAAGCTCTTTAGCTGTTCCACTCACGGTGGCACTTCTGTCCTCAGGAAAACTTCCACAGCGCTGCAGCTCGCTGTACAGCTCTCCTTTGGGTGCAAACTCAAGAATGAGATAAACACGAGACGCATCGTGGAAGTAGCCGTAGAGACGCAGAATATTAGGGTGCCTGAAAAAACACCGAAGAAAAAAGGTTTTACAAAATGAATTGTAAATATATAGAACATGATTAATCAAATATCCTATAAGACATGTTTCTGCTGACAAAAATAAAACAAAACCTTAAAGATTCCTCAGAGAAAATAAGGTGAGAGCTTGAAGTTTGCAGTCAGAAGTGAGGTTGGGTGATAGGGAATGCTGAAATTGCCAAACATGCCAGGATTCTCAAGTATCAAAATAAAATTCAAAACACCTAGGCAAAAAGCTGCGGGGTCTTTGGTAAACCTTCTCGGTCCACCGTTCTGGTTGTCAGCAACATGAAAGCCTTTGAGAAGGGCTTGATCACGAACGTCTGAGCAATTAAATGCAGTAATAAACAGTCAAATTTAATTTCAGATGTAAAACTTTTCCACTATTTTTTAGGTGACACACAAAGATCTGACTCAAGCATCTCAAAAAGGTTGAACATGTTTTGAGATGTTTTGTTATCAATTCTAACTCACACTGCAAGACAAATGCAGGGCTTGAAACAAGGCTTAGTAAGCTACGTCTTTAACATGTTTGTTACCATATTAAAATAATCTAAGTGTGACACACAGTTACTATTCTGTGGGTTGCTGATTTAAAGACCCATTCAAATGAAAATCCTATTTTTGGTGTTTTTAACATGTTCTTGTGGAATTTTCCTCATGGAGGACATGTATGGAGAAAATTAAGCTTGAAGGGCCTACACCATGAAAAACAAATTTTTTGAGCTTTTAAGTGTATTATACTGTTCATTCCTAACTGTAAAGAACCCCAAAATGGTATTTTGATCCATTCAGGCACTTTTGAGTCATCCTCCAAAAACTAACGATCTTAGCCGCAGCCCCTCCCATACCCACAAAAACGAGCACTTCCTCACTGTGTGACGTAGACCAGTAAGAACGCCCCCTACCCGAAGAGTCTGGGCTGCAAGCCCCGCCCTCAGGCAAACAAACACACAACCACTTTCCCCACGAGGCTCGGCAGCAGTGATCAGCAAAATGACTCGTATATAAGCCCTTTAAAATTGCATTTCTGAGTATTTCACAGCTGCTGTTTGTTTGCCCCCCACACACCAGTTTAATAGTTTTTGTATAAGCGGTTAGGTAAATACACGTAATGATCTTTTTGCACTTTTGTCAATATGGCTTTTAGTTCTTTATGCTGGAGTTTGTCAGTCAATGATTGTAAGGTAAAAACACCAGATGGGATCAACCCCCAAATCAGATCTTTTCACGTTGACCTTTGCTTTTTAAGATATTTGTTTAAGATGACATCAGGTTACCCAGGGTTACCTGAGATGAGACTGGATTTCCACCTCTCTTCTCAGCTGGTGCTCCACTCCAGCCCTCTCCAGTTGCTTCTTGAAAAGCACTTTCAGAGCCAAGATGAACTTGGTTTGTCGCTCTCGGGCCAGGTAGACATTGCCAAATTTCCCCTTTCCTAAAGGACGACCAATGTCAAAGTCCTCCAGGCTCCATCGCTTCCTGTATGAGCACAACAGCCCAGTTACAGCACTCATGAGAACATTTGCAGACTTACACATACATGACAAAAAAAGAATCTTCACTTGACATACTTGGATGTAGAGCATTGCTCATTCCTTGAAGGCTTGCCTAGAAAAAAAAAAAATATTAGTTTTTACATTTTAAACACAAGAAATTGGCTTATTTTAGTAGCATAACATACTCTGTTGCTTGTCCGCTTTTATGGATTCCGACGATGGTCTGGCAAAATCTGGATTTGCACCAGGAACCTGAGTCTTTGGTTGGTTTTGCTGTGACGTAGGTTTGGACGGTGGTGCAGGATGTGCATTCAGAGTAGCTGGTTTCACATTTTGATCGCCAGGGTGGGAGGACTTTTTGGTGAAAAGGACATGAGATACCGGTTTCTGATGACTAACAGGTCGCTGGATACGCTGGGGTCCATTGGACACACAGAGAATTCGCTGATGCGGGGTGGGCGTCACTATTGCCTTGGGAACCAGTTGATGCTGTTGAGACACAGGAATTCGTCGTGGTCCATCACTGTGGGACTGCAATCGAGAGACCAGCAAATAGAAAAACATTTAATTCAAATTAATGCAGCTTTACACACAAGTTTTACATACTGCAACGCTAGTATTGTTTTTCTAACCTATATACTTAAGGCTGTAACAATCCATTTTAACAATGATTCAATTCATATCATCATTTGTGGTTGCTGATACAATTCATAGCTAATTTTAGTTCATTTTAAAAGGCCCGATTCACTGATCTAAAATTGATTCAGGACATCTTTAGCCAATGTGACTCAATAAATACCTGGGTACTAAACAGCACAGATGACATTTTCCAGATTCCTTGTTTTTTTTTTGCGAGACACGCGCACCTTTCAGTCTTTGCTCAGTGATCCATGTTCAAATTAGTTCTAATTTGTTGCTCGCTTCCTTTGCACCCTCACCAGGAAATGGCCTTTTCTGCAGCCACCTTTCCAATATCACCCATCTGCTTGCACCATTCGTGCAGATTCCTCACCAGAATGTTCTCTGGCGTTTGCCACTGCACAAACTTTAAACACTAAATCAAATGAACATTTCTTGGCCATCGCTACACAACACAAAAACCGCAGACAAATGGTGTCTGCAAGCCCCGGGGATGGGTGCCTTAAGGAGCCTGGCCAATGTAGAGACCGACGTCCAACAGTAACAAACACCTGTTAGACCCGGCAGATATTGGAGACGGGACACAATTGGAAGATATACGATATTCTGCATTCAAAATAAAATTGTTTTGCCGATCACAGCGAGCTTCACAGAGAAGGTGGGTGTGCGTGTTCGCCTGGGGGCAGAGATGGCAGCTCAGATTCTTCCTGAAAGGGGCTCTCCCCACTTTATGATGTCAGCTCGTAAGGACTCACTTGTTTTCATGGGTTGGGAGTAGTGATGGGTCATGCTCAAAAGCAGCAATTCTAAGAATCACTGCCTGGTAGGGATCCCAAAGAGTCAACTCTCAAATGATGGGAGCCGATTATTTTTATTTTTGCTGCGTGCTCTCTGCCCGCTCGTCGAGTTTCAAGCAGCATATCTGGCAGCAGCACAATTAAAGAGTTCAAATATTACACTGGCAAGGTCACCGCATTGGATCAAGCAATCAGGGAATCGGAGCCCTTCCCGCGCACTGTTGGGCAAAGGTGGGGAACATATTGGACAGGTCGCCAGTCTGTTGCGAGCCCACTTTGCCAGCCACCGAGAGATGACTTGCAGCCAGACAGAGAGCTTGAAGGCATGCAAGAGGCAGCCTGCTCGGTTCCACTTCGCTTTATATTTTTCTTATTTTCATCAAGACCATAAGAAAACGAATCTTTTTGATCCTCAAACTTTATTCTTGTTTTTTTTTCCCCTCTTGGGTTAATGAGGGACAGCAAGTCTTCAAACTGGTTCATTTGTTAAATAAAGAAGGTTTGCGTTTTATTTATTAGATCTTTTTCTTTATTTTGCATCAAGAAAATGTAAAAATTATTGAAATTTTATCAATGAACAGGAGAGGAAAAAAAGAAAAGCTTATGTTATCTGCCCCATCATTTAATTCTTTAAAACAATAAATGAAAAGCTTAAGTAACAAAAAGTAATCTAAAAAGAATTAAGAAGTGCAACATTTTAATCAAATGTTGATTTATTGCAGGCAGCATTTATTTTGTACTGGAATAAATGCAAAAAAATAGGCAAATCTAAGGCTTCTCTTGAATACACCACACATTAAAACTTTTAACATACAAAACTTTTTTTTGGGCAAAGTTTTGGTAAAATAATGACTCATAAAAAATCCTTTGCAAAGAGTCAAGATTCAAAAGAGCCGATTCTTTTCTGTCAGTCGAATCGAAAGACTCGGCTCCTTAGAATCTTAATGGCCATCACTAGAAGGGAGGGGGTTGTTCCTCAGTGCAGGTTTTTTCAGAGGAATGCTCAGAAATGCATGAACGGATCAAAAATACTGATTTGGGGTTGTTTATGGTGATGAATGGACTTTATAATACACGTCAAAGTGCAAACAGTTACTTTCTCATAGTACAGGTCTTTAAAGGTTGAACTTAATGAAGAAAAGAAAAGTCTAAATTTCATCACCTTCAATTCAGACTTTTGTAGATTCACACCCTTTGTCACCTTAAGTGAGGGAGAAGGATCCATTTCCTGAAGAAAATAGAGTTTATTATAGAATTTGTATATCAAGATGAAAACAAGAATTAAATAAACAATAAAGACAAGAAAATATCCTTACAGGAGCCCAGTTCTAGTTAGACCTGGCAATACTATAACAAATGTAATTTTATAGTAAAACATTTATGTAATTAAAAGGAAAAAACAGAAAATTAAAATAAAAGTTTAAATAAATACTGTAAGTCACTGCAAGGGGCCTGATTTCACTCCGGAGGTTAGATGAAAACTGCTTTGTTAGCTTAGCAACTTTCGTACATACAATTTTTAATGCAACGTTTGACATAACTTACCAATATTTATTACTGCACAATGGTATACAGCAACCACAGTTCGACGATATATCCAGAATTAATCGGTCCAAAACATAGAAATGGAAGAAAAACCAATACCCTAGTCGGCTAGCTGCTACGACGACTAGCTAACGAAAGATGATGTTTTAGTCTAAATCCAAACGAGAAATCCAGTGAAACGTTACGACCAGACAAGTTGGTCTTAGAGCTGTAAATTATATGCGGCAGAACTAGTTCAGTTAAAAAACTCAAAAGTTGAAAAATACAGAAATGTGTTGGACAACACGATTCCTTTCGTGAAACGCTGATTAGTGATTTCAAACGTCCCTGTTTTAACCTTTAAAAAAAATCCTGCGGCTCTGATTGGCTGACAGAATGCCCACTCTACGCTTCCTATTGGCTAATATTATATATCGAATGGGTGACAGCAACGTCATCAGGACAGGCGTCCTCCAAAACAGTAGTGTGCAGAGAGCATCGTGACCGTGTTTTGATTTAAGTCTGGTCAGTTTCTACAATTTACGAAAACAAACAAAAGCAAACTAGCTCAAAAAACGTAATAGCAATTCAGAAAAAAATAAGGGATTCCCGTTGTTTTTAAAATTTAGCTAAATGGGGCAAATGGTTGGTTGATTTTCTGTATGGAGTTTGTATGCTAATTAAAAGAGGGGTTGAGTTTAACACCCGTCCAATAGCTTTCTCTGGTTACTCAAATTAAAATGATTAGGATAATGCCATCAGCATGGGCCGAATAAATGAACTAAACGGAGTTTGGGGGAAAAAAGTGCTATCGTGCCCCCTTGTGTTTGGAATGAGTAATTACATCTCCCCCATTCTTGAGACCTTCAGATAAACGAAAATAACTATTTGAAGTTTTTCCAGAAGTACCAAATTAGCTGATAAAAATAGTTTAGTCTCCCTCTACGCCAATATAAAACGTTTGGCAACAAGTGCTTGAATTTTTTTAATGTTTGTTTTCTCATCTTCATTAAATTATAAAAACTTTTAAAGCAATCCAAATAATAATACCAGCTAAACTGCTAAGTCCAAATTCTTAAATTGTACTATTCAATCTGAACAGAATAAAAATTAATTCAAAAGCATCAGAACTGTGTAGGAAAAGAACATATTGCAAAAACAGAAACAGGTTTTAAGTTAAAATATTTTATTTTATTCTTGTACTTTGCTTTTTTTTCCTTTGCTGTTCACAGGTAACACTGCATTAGTTGTACATTCTTTTTGATGGAAAAAAAATCATTAAAGACTATAAAGAAATTAACAGTTTTCTAAATAAATACATTATTTAAAGGTTTAGAAAAATTGTATCAAAGAAGACCTTCTAAAATACAATTACAAAATTCAGTTCGTACAGTTACAGTGGCTTCACTCGGAGGCAACCTCAGAATTGAAAGACCATCGACTGTTCAAACGTTCAGTTTCAGCATTTAGCTTACAGTTGACAGATGACATGCTTACATAATGCCAGAAAGGCAACATCTGACAAGGTTTTACTCTAAAAATATAAATATGGCGAGAACATCGATCCCTTCATTTAACTTAAATAATACAATAAGTCTTTATACAACAATACATACATTCAAAATAGACAGAGTTGATGAGGTCCCACAGAGAAACATTACAAAGATGGTTCTAAGAACGAAATCAAACTGACCCTGAAAGTTCGGATTGCTAAGATAGAGTATAATTCTCCACCCATTTATGTTGAACTGCTTATATTTATATATATCTGCCATCCTAAGTCAGTGTGAGTGCAGTCTGCTATGTTGAGAAAGTTTTCCAAACAGCACATGAGATTTGAAAGTACTACAGTCTCACTTTTCTTCCATAACTGCTGCATTTATGGTCTTTCTGCCTCAAAGCACACTAAGACAGGGGTGCTTACATTTGTCAGAGGGCGCCACATCTACTTGATCCTTGCATCACTCATCTCGCCATAAAAAAAGTACCCCTCATGCTGCCATCTGTGGCCCTGAATTGATTGAATATCGATGGTAAAGTGTGACCCACAGTAATACAGAAAACCAAGAGCACCATAAAAGCACCAGAGTATCGCAATGAAAGACTGGTTGTGTAGATGTGTTTGTAGTGCAACTTGGATTGAATTAACAAAGACAAAACAGGAGGCGTGTGTCATTTCTCGGTGACCGCTGCAGCCATAGGGGCCCGTAGGGTCCCACGGGCTGTGGCTGCCAGCTCCTCGATCTCTGCATTGAGTCGCCTGATCACCCACTCCATGGCTTCACGGCCCTACATGAGAAAAACAAAATGTTGATGATAGAGGTAGAAAAAAAAAAAACCAATACAATAAAACTGAGGAAAATTTTTAAAAACACAATGTGAGGAACTCAGTTCTGACTTTGTGTAGTGACTGCAAGAGGACAAAACCACATCTTTCCTTTTGCCCTTTTTTTTTTAAAATTTGATTTAAAGATTATGCATCCCATTTAGGTCTGTTCAAATTGCATGTAACAAAATAAAGTAACCATCATGTTTTTCTGTAATTTAGAGTTGTTTTTTGTTTTTTTTAAAGAAATATTTCATTGAGACTGCACAAGAAAAGCAATACAAGTTTGTTCTTTAAAACTTTAATAATTCGTTCTTTATGAAACATTAAGCAATATCATGAAGCCCAATTTGTTAATTAGCTTAGAAAAAATATATAGATTATAGTTAGATAAAACAAAAGATAAAATGTTTGGAAGACAGAGGCTTACCTTTCCAGCATTACTAGAGATGGTACTGGCCATAACTCCTTCCAGGTAACTGCTAAGGCTTACCCCTTGTACAGAAATGATGGCTTCTTGAGTCAGTATTGTCCTACACAGAGCAGGGTTTGAAACAAATCACAGACAAATGTGATCAACCTGAAAATACAGACTTTCTACCAACACCACTACATTTAAAAAGAAATAAAAAAACACATACTTCTCTGGATGTTCTGGGTGTGGTTTGTAAGTTAACCGTTCATCCACAGACACCATGTTTGTGAATGTTATCTAAAACAAAAATAAATATTGCAAATAATTAGTTAGTAGGCAGGATTACACATAAAATCAGGTGAAACATCCCCTCCTGAAATGAGAGTATTTCACACCAGTCTTTAACCTGCGAAGTCAGAACACATCAACAAAACCTGAACTATCAACCAGTTGGACAAGTTAGACTTCATCTTGATTACACCTCACGCTTTCAGCAAAAGTTTAAAATAAAGTAGGTAATTGAAAAAGCTTCTATAATCCGTGTATTAAAAATAAGCAGGCAGAAAGTATCCGAAACCAACAGACAGCTCTACCTTTGTCATAAAAACTGTCTTTACTCACATTTGTAGATTTAAGTTCAAAAGTCCTCTCTTTGGGGTCCACCACAGAGTTTTCCTGAATGTAGGTGTATGTCCTTGCATTTCCAATGAGCTGTCAGCAGAGATAAAAAGGCAATTTTCAGCATCAACTGAAGTAGCATTTTTATAATACATTTTTTTCCTATATTTGATCCACAGAGTGTACAGAATGCACATCGCTTTGTTTTTCAAGTTTGACCTGCATATTTTTTCTTTAGGTGCAGCTCCAGAAAGACGTTCATGCCACCCTTTTGACTCATAGGGTCAAACATGACGCATACACCAACACGAGCTCAGGAACGTTACTCTTTAAAACAATCTCCCTGAAAAGTCTGGATTAAGATGCTGTCAGTAAGTTTGTGGCATCCCTGTCTTCATATCTGAAAAGATCCACACCAAAAGAAATAGCAAGTCGATCACTGTTGTGGTTTTCAACAGAATTATCAGAGTTCAACCCAAGAATGCACGAAAGGGATTCAAATGACATGTTGCATAATTTCAATGGCCTTGAGCAGTGCTTTGCACCTTTGGTTGTAAATGACCTAGCACACAGATGGAAAGTTACATCAGCAATGATAGAAATGGCACGATATGTCCTGTGGAGCACGAGCCCCGGCACACTGCCCTGAACTCGTTCAGACAGCAGTCAGCAACCACGCTATCTGACAGAAATAGCCTCACGTGTTAAGGACAGGTTTGTCGTCAATGAAAAGCCTTTATGTCTTGCAGGCTATAAGTGGCTTTTTCCATTGTGTTCTGACTTGAAAAATATTCCATCTTCTTTTTTGAAAAATAACCATAAACCAGTTGGACACGTACAGTTCACAAACGGTTTTGAGACTTACAGATTTCACTATGGACGGAAGACCCCACTCTGTGCTGAGAAGTCTTTTACTGTGGAGGCAACCCTGGTGGTCGACACGTCTGTCTAGAACATCCACGCCAATCACACTTGGGTTCATGGGGTTGGGATACTTCTGCATAGCAGCCTTAGTAACCGTTTCCCAAGGATGGCTGCAAGGACGGCAAAGAGAAAAAAAGATGTAAAAAAAATATATAATAATATAAAAAAGTTACATTAATTGTATTTTATTAAAGATGGGCAATATGAATGTATCAAATAATAGGATTTCTATTTGCTTTCAGTGGTGGCTAGTTGTTTGATTTGTGGTCTCATGAATGCACATGAATGCCTCATTCATTGGAATGTAACACTAAAAAGCACCGAGACTACATGCCAAAGAGCTTAGAACAACAATGCAAGAACATTTTGTTTTGTTTGTTGATGAATGAACAGATAGGCGTTTGTCATTAAAAAAAAATTTTTTTTTTAAATAAAAAGCAACTTCACATGTAGCAGCTGCAGCTATATAGTTTAAAGAAGTTCAACAGATTTAACCCTTTTTCAAATAAAAAAGCAGTTATTAAAAATCTTGGTCAATTTTTTTCACAATTAAAATAATACATTTATTATTAAT
The DNA here is from genome assembly GCA_036245035.1 of Adrianichthys oophorus. Taxonomy (NCBI): domain Eukaryota; kingdom Metazoa; phylum Chordata; class Actinopteri; order Beloniformes; family Adrianichthyidae; genus Adrianichthys; species Adrianichthys oophorus. The sequence continues at coordinate 19,425,449 of BSAI01000073.1, read as the reverse complement.
CATACAAAAATAAATAATATTAATATAATAAAAAACGTAAAACGACTTAATTTCTCCAATTAGGACTAAATGCAGAGCTTAGTTGACTTTTTCTGTTAATTTAATGAAATGATCCCACTTGTAAAAGTGAATATTGAAAATGCGTTTACAAGCTAAAGCCGCGGGTAAATCAGTTTTGAATGGTTGCCACGGTAACGATTGTGCACAGTTACGGCGAAATGTGGAGGAAAGGTCGCGCGCAGGGGCTGGACCCGACCGGCATATTGAGTAATTTACAGAATAAGCGAATATTAAATTTAACGAAAAAGGAAAAAAAAAAAAAAAAAGCCAATAGCAGTCTCGGTTGTGTTTATTGTTCTTTTCATTTAAATATTGGTTGTTTAGATTATTACTGTTAAAAAAAACGGGTTAGAAAAAAAAAAAAAAAAAAGGGAGGGGACTGGTGTTACACAAAGGAATTTTAGCTAGTTTTTACTAGCTTGGACATGAAGCATAACGTCGCCTAGTGGCATTGAGGTTAGAGCTTATACTCAGGTGTCCTGGATAAAACGTAAAGCCCGATGCAAGAAGGACAAAAGCCCGACCCAGACAAACCCAGAATCACGAAATCCCTTTACTCACTTGAAAACGTGTTCGGAGGTCCAAACCTTCATAATTTATCTCGGTGACCGGTCCAGGTGAGAATGGAAGCGAGGCTGTAAACGCCGGTGAGCAGACAGACGGCCACAGATATCCGAACCACGCCAACTCGTTTATAACCTCGCCTCTGCACTTGAAGGGGGGGTCACATGAGCCTGTTACGCACTTCCGCCTGTTTGACAGACCACGTGACACCACCGCACAGCGACACTTCTAACGACGTTTAAACGCCTCTAATCTCTGCTTTAATGGAATAACTAATAATAAAACGCAATATAGTTTTACCTTAAACTGAAAAATACGAGGACAGCATGTGGACTCGATAGGATGAAGTGAACCAGTCGGTGTGTTCAATGACAGTTACAGAATGTCCCTGACAGGTAGAGCAGGATCGAGTCTCTAGTCATGTCCTTCACTTAAAACCAAACACAGCCCCGACAGCTTTGATCTGTGTGGAATATTAGTCCTAATGGTTTTGATTAAACATTCCCGTCTGTTATAAAAGTTTTTCTAAGTTACTATGAAAAATAACATAAACTTAAAGGTTTTCATGTAACCCTGGATGATGTTGAGAATATAAACTAGATAGTAACCCTTTGTCAAAAGTAGTCTATACCATAGGTATACTAGTCTATACTATAAGTGAGGCAGTATACTTGAAATGTACTTATTATATAGTATGTATATATTGAAAACTTTGAATGTTCCACTTTAGTCTTAAGAGATATTCAATTTTTTTATTCCTCACACTACACATGTATGTTTATATTAGACTTGCTGTACCTAAATACTTATACTCAAGTATGAATAATAAAAAAAATGTCTACTGCTTTTTGTTCAGGGAATGCTGGAATAGTTGTTCAATTTAATTTAATTTAATTTGTTCTGCTTTGATGTCCACCACGCTAAACATTAAATTTTCTTTAGAACAACTTGACAAAGGCTATAATAGGGGCTATATTAATGTCTGTGATAAGGGGTTAAACATACAGTGTTAAATTACAAAAAACTATAAAGTTGTAAATGATCAATTTCTCTCTTTATATGTTGTTTTATTTCATTCTTTGAGGATCTATTGTGTCAAAAGCAAGAAAAAAAACGCAGTAAGTTACTGTAATATTTATTAAATCTACATTTTGTTGACATTTGCATTTTTTGAAAGTTCAGATAAAAATATGTTAGCAAAATAGACAGAATTAAGATAATTTCACCTGCTCGTTGGTAAAAATGATTGCCCTTGCTGGTCTCATGTGTCACCTTGTGACCTGTTACTGACTTTGCCCTTCATGAGGTAATATGTCCTCTGTCACTGTAACCTAAATTCAGACATGGTTTCTAGCCCTCCTATTAACCAAGTAAGAGCTTGCTCAACTTTTTTACAGTTGTGTTGGGGCATCTCCACGTTGTGTTTCCTTATCTCAAAGGCCATGTGTAATCTTAAAGCTCCAGACTTACACGAATGGGAGGAAACTGTATGACAGCCTTCAACAGTTCCACAGTTAGTATGTGAAAAAAAAAGCTCTTTGAGTCTTGTCGACTTCACACATGCAACTCATAATATTTTTGGTATATTTTTATGTAATACCGCTTCAGTTGTTTACTGTTTTATTTCATATCATACAAAGTACAAAAAATATAGCTTTTACACAGCACTTTTTTTTCTCTAAAGCATTGGAATATAGAGAGCAAAAACAGAAAATGCAATTTTGGTCATCTAATGCTTAACTTAAAATATAATAAAAAAAAAAACCTAACAAAAAATGTAGTCATGCACTGATACTAATAATTTCTAATAGAAATAAAATTGACTTATCTTATCTAAGACAATAGCACCAATAAAAGCATGAATACATTTACCTTTGTATTATACAATCCAGCCTGTTGTGCTGTATTAAAGAAATGCAACCATCCAAAAAAAAAAATTTTAAACACAAGTGATTGGGACAAAAATAAATAAATACATTTTGGTTGTGTATTGCCAATTAACCTGAAAAAGAAATATTGCAGCATGTGTTTAATGTTGCTTTGACAATTTTTATAATGCTAATAGAACTGTAGTTGGTAACAGAATATATGACTGCAAAGATGTGATTGAAAAAACACAAAAATAAACAAAAAGTTGTCATCATTATAGTGCAATAGAAGTGTTGCCAAAGTTAAGTGAATGAATTAATACAATATACCTGCTCTTGACACTGTCGTGATGAGCACACAAAAAACATATATCTGGACATTAAGGAATAAAATTGAAAAAGGTTGACAAAAGGATAGTGGCAGATGTCTGTAAAAGCAGAAATGGTCTTTTTCCATTTTGAGATGTTATTGATATTATGGAGGCTTTCATAGCATTAGCAGGGACTGATTATAGTAATTTGTCTAAGAACATGTTTAGCTATGTCTCTCATATTGCTTATGTGAGATCCACCTTTTTGTAAGCTGTTTATGTACACAAGAAGCCGAAAACAACACAACAAGCCGTGTTATATGTTCTCAAAAGTACAGCGAACACAGCCTCTGCTGACAACTTTGGTATCATACACATTCTGTTCACGCACAAATGTGTCAAGTATCACAGTCCATCTAACACAGTCGAATAAAGATCTTGCTGCCAAGAAGCTTAGGTGTAAATAATGCGCCTGATGCAAGCTGAAGGCGTCCTGTATGGAAAATACTTTGCATTCATCTGAAGCATCTAAAGCAAAAATATTGTCCCTATAGGTGCGAATGTGAGTGCATGATCCTGCAATGGACGGATGAAAGTTGTACCCTGTCTTTGCCCAACAGTTGCAAGGATAGGCTCCAGCAACCAAATGACCCGAAAGCGATTAAGAGAGTTCAGAAAATGGATGGAGGTGATATGGAATAACTTCCCTTTTCGTGAGAAAAAAAAAGCTAAAAATGAAATTAGGTGACAGGTAAAGCTAATGTTTTTGTACTTTAACAAATACCATGAAAGCCATATCGCACAAATTTTGCTTTAATTCCAGAAAAGTGTGAAGCTGCGTTCACACCAAACGCTACTCGAATGCTAAAGTCGAGTTGGATGCCTCTCTTTTGATGTGCATCAATTTTGCTGTTAGAAACTTGTCTAAAAATGTGTTCATAAACTTGATGCTCCAGACACGTGTGGGAGGAGCTACTGCCCAAGGTTTTTAGCCTCATCGCTACATGGAAGCATTGACTGTATGTCTCATTAATAATGCATGGAAGACACAGATGATTTTCAGAGATCAGGTTTAACTTTTTTGAAGAGCTCTACAAAAGTATCGGAAATCCCGTCTCCATGCCTGAGTTTGTGAGATCATTCAGAGACTCCCAGGACGGTGAGCTTCACCATCTAATGCAGGAGCTGTGTCTCAATGGCAACTTCCGTCTCTCTGTGACCCAGTTTAATGGCTTAGTCCGAAGAGGGAAAAAATAAAAACAAGAATAAAATTAGAGGAACTTTTTATTTTTGTTTCTAAATAAATAGGAAAAATGTAATAAAGATCAAGAGGAGATAGATCAGATTCTCCTCATGTTAGTTTTAGACTTCACCCACTGATCACATCATCAACACGGTCCACAGCTGAGTCCCTGATTGGTTGATGTGGTGCCTCATCTTCAACAAAGTCCAGCTATTTGAACTCTTGATGTACAGCACCACCCAAAACGCGCTGCTGCCAAACCAACGTGGTATGGCCAACGCAAAAATTCTGCTGCAGGACCCCTGATAGTGTCTGCACATTGAATTAACAATGAAACTGGACGCCCCTGATGCACAAATCACGTTTGGTGTGAACACAGCCAAATAAATAGATTACCAACCATGGCTAATTGGCATAAATATAGATCCACATTCTGTGTTTTATCCTAATCTACAGTTTCTTGGGTTGTTTCTACCACTGTTTCCAGTTTGACCTCCGTTCGAGACTGAACCTGTCTCGTGACTGAAGCTGAGGGTGCTTCTTCTTCTTCTTCATTCTCAGGCTCCCATCCAAGATCGGCAGTGGCATCTTGGTACTGCTGGTACTCTGACACCAGGTCGTTGAGGTTGCTTTCTGCCTCTGTGAACTCCATTTCATCCATCCCCTCCCCTGTATACCAGTGGAGAAAGGCCTTGCGCCTGAACATCACGGAGAACTGCTCACCCACTCTGCGGAAGATCTCCTGAATCGCCGTGTTGTTGCCAATGAACGTAGAGGCCATTCTTAGGCCTTTTGGCGGGATGTCACAGACTGCAACTTTGACATTATGGGGTATCCAGTCCACAAAATAGGCGCTGTTTTTCTGCTGGATTGCAAGCATCTGTTCGTCTACCTCTTTGGTGGACATCCTACCGCGGAAGATACCGGCAACTGTAAGGTAACGGCCTCGCCTTGGATCACAGGCGGTCATCATGTTGCGGGCATCAAACATCTGCTGCGTGAGCTCAGGCACACTGAGGGCTCTGTACTGTTGGCTACCACGGGCTGTTAGAGGGGCAAAGCCTGGCATGAAGAAGTGGAGACGAGGGAAGGGCACCATGTTGACAGCCAGCTTCCTCAGGTCAGCGTTGAGCTGTCCGGGGAACCTCAGAGAGGTCGTGACCCCGCTCATGGTCATGCACACCAGATGGTTGAGGTCCCCGTAAGTTGGTGTGGTTAGTTTTAATGTGCGGAAACAGATGTCATAAAGAGCCTCGTTGTCGATGCAGAAAGTCTCGTCTGTGTTCTCTAGAAGTTGATGTACTGAAAGTGTGGCGTTGTAGGGCTCCACGACGGTGTCTGAGACTTTAGGCGACGGCATGATGCTGAAGGTGTTCATAATGCGGTCGGGGTACTCCTCTTTGATCTTGTTGATAATTAGGGTCCCCATGCCAGAGCCAGTCCCACCCCCTAGAGAGTGAACAAGCTGGAAGCCCTGCAGGCAATCGCAGCCTTCACTCTCATGCCTCACCCTGTCAACAACCTGCTCCACCAGCTCTGCTCCCTCTGTGTAATGACCCTTCGCCCAATTGTTTCCAGCACCCGAATTCCCTGTAAAACCATATTAAGAGGTTTATGTTAGCCACAAATTGTATGACAACTCCAAAAGCTTGGATAAAGATGAAGAATATGCATTACATTCTGTTATTTTAGTTTGGATTTCTCTAGTTTTGGTTAATGTATCTTCAGTTTTCTTTTTTTACAACACAATTTTAAAAATAATTCTGTCTTAAAAGATTTCCACAAAACTTTAAATTGACATAAGAACAAATAAAACATTGTGTTTTGCCAACCTTTAAGCTGAAGAATTATAATAGGCCTACTGGGCTAAATTTGTTGCTTTGTGTCATTTTAGTTTTTTATCATATTAGCTTCTTAAACTTGGTTTATCTTCCCTTCCTTCCTTGAGTCCGAATGGTTGATTGCCACGGCTGTTTCCCATTGTTACTCAGTTCTCATTAACCTTCTAAAACCTGAAGATTTGAGCTAACCCTTTACACCCATAGTCACAGGGCCCCAACTAAGCAGAAGTAACTACTGTGGTAATATAACCCAAAAGGTGATGTCCACGCACGTGGTTCTCAAAGGTTAAATCCAGGCTAGCTTTTTCTTCCCTTTAAACCTCCTAACTACCAGCGATGCAATTTTTCCCTCTGCAGAGAACATTTCTAAACCAGAATACCTCCAAAACACCATATACTACTGAAAGAACTCCTTTTGGTATTATATAGGACATCTAGGACTTTTCAGTGATACCAAATGTGAATGGGTGGGGATCTGGGAATTGTAGTTTTTGGTGGATAAAAAAAAAATTGACTGAATTTTTTTTTCTGTGGTAGTCGGTGTGTTATAATATATTAGTGACTTCTGTTGTTTTTGGTAGATCTGTTGAACATTTTTGCTAAAGTTTGGGTTTTGTATTGTATTGAAAACCCCTCAAATAACCTAGTTGAGGGACAAAGGAGCGTGGGCATTTCAGAAAAAGAATAAACTGTAATCAAAGATCTTCCATTACATTTTAGTTCTCTGTCAAATCAAACTGGCTTGGACTTTCTTTATACTTTTGACTATAAATATTTTTTTCATGAATATAATATGAAAGCATACATAAAATAGTTTTATTGTACAATTTTGTGGTATTTGTTAGTATGTTGGACTTGCTTTGTCCTCTGTTGTTGCTCACCATGGATGAAGTTGTCAGGTCGGAAAAGGGCTCCGATCCGGTTTGCTCTAATACTGTTCATGGTGCCGGGCTCCAGGTCCACCAGAAGAGCCCTGGGCACATATTTACCACCTAGAATGGAGATGATTTTTTACATGATCATTACATTCTGAACCTGTAACTGTCTAAAATTGTAAAAATTAAATTAATCATTAAAAAAAATTAAAACTGGTAGAGCATGTTAACACGTTTAAATAGGACATGAACTTCTCTTATACCAAAGGCCTCGTTGAAGTAAACATTGATCCTCTCCAGCTGAAGGTTGCTGTCTCCTTCATAGATGCCTGTTGTATTGATCCCATGTTCTTCACTGATCACCTCCCAAAACTTGAAAAAGGGAAATAATCACAGGAAAATGTTTGTTGTAAAAAGGAAGGAAAGCTCTGTCCCATTCAGGACCTCCTAAGATGCAAACATTTCTTGTGTCATTCAAAGCAGATTGTTTTGTTCTTTTGCAAATGTTCTTATGACTTTATCAACATCTAATCCACGATGTAAAAATTCCATTCCAATTGTGTCTGGACCTGTCAGCCAAAGGGCTATTACTATCTTCCAATGTTCAGATGAAGGACTGCATATTGTCTGAAAAACACAATGCTGAAGATGACAATTTAGGTTTGTTACTGTTTTACATTTTTGAAAAATGTTCATATCTTGCTGAAGGTCTAATGTTTCCCCTTCTTGTTTTGTGTTAGCCATGATAAAAATGATCCGCCCATGACAGTTTCACTCTGGGTCTTATCTTTTCCCTGAGTGCTTGACAGGGAACACCCCGTGTCACTCACAGTTAGTGACACAGCAAACCAGAACTTCAAAATGTGCACTATGATGAAAAAAAGCCCAAAAAAGTGCAATAAACTCATAAAAAATATTATCTTTTTTTAACAAATCTCTAATTTTCATGTTACCATTACCACTTGACTGTCTTTTTTCCTTGCAGGTCTTACAAAATAAAATCAACAGGTGTTTTTCAGTCAAGTTTAAGCACGTAAAACCCAATATCAATAGAAAATCTTTTTCTTTTCATTACCTTTGAGCCGATCTGGTTGCCACATTGTCCAATTTGCACATGTAGAATTTCACGCATGGTGATCAGACTGCAGTCTGCACAACAGCTGGGGGTCTGAGATAGTCTCCTGCGTCTTCATCTGCCTTTTATAAGAGACTAGAAATGATGTCACTGAAGATATATGGGAGTTACCCCAGCGCATTGGACTGCCATTACAAAATCGAAACTGTTTGCGCAAGAAATAAAAGTCATGTTTTATTATCAAAACAGAGGAAACTGACAGTCTGGAAATTGCAATGAAGATGCGATGGTTCTTGTACTTATTTAAAATTTTGCAGACTTTATAAATGCAGGATCATCTAATCTGAAGGTCACATGTAGTTTGAAGCTCTGTAGCAATTGACTGTGTAGAAAGTCGGCGACCTCTTTGCACTATGCGCTTCAGCATCCGCTGACACCTCTCTGTCAGATTACGCGGTCTACCACTTCACGGCTGAGTTGTTGTCATTCCCAAACTCTTCCATTTTGTTATGATAGAGCTGACAGCTGATTGTGGAATATTTAGGAGGACATTTTACGACTGGATTTGTTGCACCGGCGGCATCCTACAGTTCCACGCTGGAATTCACTGAGCTCCTGAGAGCTGCCCATTCTTTCACAAATGTTTGTAGAAACAGTCTGAATGTCTGAGAGCTTGATTTTATATACCTGTGGCCAGGCTAAATGATTAGGACACCTGATTCTGATCAGTTGGATGGGTTAGAAAATACCTTTGGTAATATTATGTGTATAGTATTACAGTCAGATGATTCTGAAGAAATGAGTGCAATGTCCTCAAGACAAAAAAGATCAAAATACCTTTTGGTTTCTCAACAAATGCTTTTATGCCAGTTCCAATGAATGTTCTTTCATGCATTCCAAGCAACATTTATGAAAAACAGTATAAAAGCTGTTTTGGAGAGGACGTATTTTCAAAGCACATCCAAACTTAAAAAAAACACACACACACACACATTCTGCACAAAGAAGGAAAAAGATGTGTCTAAAAAAGAATAACCTTTTAACCCATACTTTTGCATTCTTTCAGATGTGTTTACAGAAAAAAACACAATTACAACTTTAATTTATCTCTTGTTTGGTATGTTCGCTTGTGTCAGTAATGCACCACCCTACAGAGTCACCAAACAGGTTGGGGGGGGAACGTGAGTCGAGAAAGTGAGCAGAAACAGGAAGGAAATGCAGTGCAGACAAATGAGAGCTGCTAGTGGCAGATAACAGCAGGTTCAGTTTCTATTTGAACAGCAAAACCACTTAAACACGGCCATTCGATTGGAAAAAGACAATGCCGCCTCACCTCATGAAGTGTGAGGTCGATGGACAGCCCCACACAAATGTTCAAAATGTCATGATTTAAACACCTTGGTCATGCTACAATGTCAGTAGTGTAATAACAAGACATGCTCCCATCTAGAGTACCATTGCAGGTATAACATATTTAATGTGAACATTAATGTGTTTTATTGTATCTTATTCATTTATTCTAAAGCCATTCATTTAAATGTATTGTTTGGAATTTGCAATGAAAACAATGTCCAGTATATTTTTAATCATTTCAATTTTACTTCTGCGAAAAGGTTAAAGAAAACATGTTCAAAAAAATCATAGAAATGCTGATGATACACAACTTTACAACGCTGTGTTTCCTGATGATGAAGAGTCAGTCAACATATACTTTTAAGCTGCATTTTAGACATTAAGTCATGGATGGCGGAAAACTTCTTACAGTTTAGCCAAAACAGAGGTTTTAATGAAGATAAAAGAGAGATGATTTTACCTAAACTAAAAAACTATAAAACTTCTCAGTGAGTTAGAAACCTCGGTGTTATTTTTGACTCTGAGAGGAATTTTATTCAACAAATTAAAAATAATCATCTTAAAAACATTGCCAGAGTCCACCCATTTCCCTGCCTTGCAGCACAGAGGTGCTTGCTTTTATTTCTAGCAGATTTGATTGTTGTAATGCCCTGCTCTCTGGCCTTCCCAGAGAAGGGATATCAAACCGTCCACTCCAGCAGAATTCAGCTGCATGACCAGGGGGCAGGAACACTTTACATTCATTTTAAAATCACTGCATTGGCTCCCTGTGCGTTTCAAGTTTGATTTCAAAGTTCTTTTACTGGTTTATATAGGTTTCTATGGTCGTGGGCCGTCATTGCTAAGTATGAGTTCTGAGGTCCTCTGGTACAGGCCTTTAAATAATTCCAAAAGTCAGAACTGAAACTTACAACGAGGCCTCGTTCAGTTTTTACGGACCTCTCCTGTGGAACAGTGTCCCAGAGAGCCTCAGGGCCACAGAGACTGTTAGTGTGTTTAAAGTCTCAAGACCTACCTTTAAAATGTTGATTTTAGCTGAAATTTAGGAATTTACAGTATTGATTTTACAATTATTTTCTGTTACTTCTGTTTTGACTCATTTGATTTTCTTTCATTCACGTTTACTGATTTAAATCTGTCTTTTAAGGTGTATTTATTTATCTGGTTCTATTTTTAACTTTATTTATTTTATTTTAATTTTATTTCTTTTATATTTTTGTTTAAACTGTTGTGTTTTCCTCAGAGAGATCCTGCACATCAGTGACTGAGCCCTCTTAATGAACAGGGTCTCTGCAGTCTCCCAGGGCGTGCTGTGTGTGTGTGGGGCGGGGGCTCACTGTAGTGTGGAAAGGTCCCCAAAATATTGTTACCCTACTTCAATCGAGATCTCTACTTTGCACAATGTTAGTGAATCATTTTGACATATATTGTGTGTGCAGCGTGTGTGTGTGGAAGGGAATTGCATTGGTTTTATTTTAATTTTTCCTTTTTTCTATATAATGGTCTAATGTCTTGTTTTTGTTTTTTTTAAATCAGATTATGCTTTCTTTATGTAAAGCATTTTTTGTAAAGCAAGTTTGATTTGATATTCTGTGCTTTCTTCACTTTTGAATTAAATTCAATTCATTTTCAATTGTATTAAGTAGGTTAAAACATTTGCTGTCCTTTTAAGATTGACCAATTACTGACAGTTTTGACTTCAAATAAAATGAATTTTAAAATCTTTTTTTTATGTAGGTTTGTCAACAGTCACTTCTTAACCCCCTTCACATATGCTGGAAATTTGCAAAATAATATAATATAATAATATTTTTTAAATGAGTTCTTTGTCCTGTTTAGATAAATTTAGGGGAAAAAGTTGTAATCTTGAAGCATTCTGAAACAGACAACCAATTATTCTGAGACACTCTTTCAGAAAGTAAAACACACACAACACAAGTGAGAATAGAAAACACACAAACCTGGTTTGGTTGAATTTCACATGCTGAATGAGGAAACAACCACTCATCTGTAATATTTTCAGGTAGCACGCAGTGTGTTTGCAGAGCGAACGATAAGTCTTATTGACTGAGGCGTCCTGCTGAATAGAAGGCATTGCGACATCTAACTTTGAAAAAGGAGAGTGTTGGAGACAAAGGATCTAAAACATTGCTCATGTCAGATGATTTGACTGTGTAATGTTTCCTATGACAGCCAGAAAATCCAGAAGCAAAATTCTGGTAAATTCAGCAGAATATAGGAAATAAATATAGTTTTCCTGATGTGTTCATTAAAACTCAACAAAGATAAGAATATCAACTTCTAAATATTTCTGTGACTCACATAACTTTTTTTAGCTAACACTGGGTTCACAAGGGATTCAACTTGTAGTTGCCATCATGTTGTCACCTTTTTATGTTTTGCCTCTTACACTTCTCTTTGGATGGATTTCTGAAATTCTGGGCTGTGGTGCTTGCTCACTGAATGAAAAATATTAATTTAAAAGCATGAAGGATTGATGGATTTCAAGCATTAAAATAAAAGGAACAATACAATAAATTACAACAAAACACAGATATTTCAAACCTATTTCATATTTTAAGTCGAAATAGGGAAAATACACAAAAAGATTTTTTTAAAATGGCGTGTTGTCCTTGACAGTGAAATTACTCATTATCATAAATAGACATGCTATATTTTCAACTATGCACACACTTCGGATTCATTAAGTAAAATTGTCAAGTAGTGTGATTTGTTGCTTAATAGTGGAAAGAAGATAACTATTTTGTTTTTATTTTTGCATTACAGACATGCATGTTGATATGTAAAATAACGGTTTAGTGAATGTTGTAAAAGTTTGGGGATTTTAAGCTAGCAACAGTTTTAGTTGGTTGGGGTTTTTTGTATTTTAATTTCTGCAAACATATGCTTTGTGCTGCTGTTGTTTCACCTTCCTCACACTTTGCTGGGAAGGGGTCAGGACTGAAGACGGGCAAACGAATGGGCTACCTATTCTCTTCTGTGTGCACAGGATGCAGTTTGTCATTTTCTTCATACACCATGCCTGCATGCCTGTATTTTGGATGGTTTTTTTTTTGTCTTTGATCTGGAGCATTTGACATCAATTTCTTCATTTAAAAAAAAGGGTTTGGACTACAAAACCCATTTGATGTGGTCCATCTGAATGCATCAATGCATTAAAATAAGTCAAAACATTTGGATAGCTCTGCTTTCTGCAGGTTTTTGGAGTCACTGAATGCAACTTTTTAGGTGAGAATGCTGATAATCATTTTTGCTTAAAGAGGGCGCCTCTTCCCTTCTGTTGCTCTATTTCATGAAGGCTCTGGGCAGTCATGTGATCACAGCCGGCTTCATCGGCATGTTCAAGTGGCTGCAAAGCGGAAGAGAGAAGACAGCAATCAGCATTTCAAATTAAAAGTCTTAGCCTCCTCTTTGCAGAATCCTATTTCTTGGTTTATATTTAAGACTGAAGATGACAGAATAAAGAAATGAACGAGACTATAGTTTTACTGGGATAATTCCTAATTCCTAAACTGATTTGATTTACATTCACAAGTATTTTTCACAAATATATTTTTTGATATTTGACATTTTATATTTGATATTTTTATATCATGGTTGAATATGAATACATTGACTTGGAATATTTATCAGTTTGGTATTGACAAAATAATAATAATTTAAAAAAAAACACAGTGAAATAAATATGTTGTGGACAGATCATCCATCTTCTTAACACACAGAACCCTTTCAGGGTTATAGGGTCACCAGAGCATGTCCTGCCTACTGTTGGGTGAAGGTAGGGTACATTCTGAACGAGTCATTACTCTGTCATAGGGCCACACCTCGGGGCAATTTAGAGTAACCAATTAAACTAGGAAGGATGATTTTGGACAGTAGAAAGAAGCTGGAATGTCTGGAGGAACCCCACACATGCACTAGGAGGAACATTCAAACTAGACACAGAAAGGACCCAGCTGGGATTTGAACCATCCATCCATCCATCCATTTTCTTCCGCTTATCCGGGACCGGGTCGCGGGGGCAGCAGTCTCAGTAAAGAGGCCCAGACTTCCCGCTCCCCTGCCACTTCCTCCAGCTCCTCTGGGGGGACCCCGAGTCGTTCCCAGGCCAGCCGAGAGACGTAGTCTCTCCAGCGTGTCCTGGGTCTTCCCCGGGGCCTCCTCCCAGTGGGACATGCCCGGAACACCTCCCTAGGGAGGCGTCCAGGGGGCATCCGAACCAAATGCCCGAGCCACCTCAACTGGCTTCTCTCGATGTGGAGGAGAAGCGGCTCGACTCCGAGCTCCTCCCGGGTGACCGAGCTTCTCACCCTATCTCTGAGGGAGCGCCCAGCCACCCTACGGAGGAAGCTCATTTCAGCCGCTTGGATCCGGGACCTCGTTCTTTCGGTCATGACCCAGAGCTCATGACCATAGGTGAGTATTGGGGCGTAGATCGACCGGTAAATTGAGAGCCTTGCTTTCTGGCTTAGCTCTCTCTTCACCACGACGGACCGGTACAGCGACCGCATAACGGTGGACGCAGCACCAATCCGCCTGTCGATCTCACTCTCCGATCTTCCCTCACTCGTGAACAAGACCCCAAGATACTTGAACTCCTCCACTTGGGGAAGGAGCACTCCACCCACCCAGAGAGGGCAAACCACCTTTCTCCGGTCGAGAACCATGGCCTCAGACTTAGCGGTGCTGATCCTCATCCCTGCCGCTTCACACTTGGTTGCAAACCGTTCCAATGCATGCTGGAGGTCCTGGCTCGATGAAGTCAACAGGACAACATCATCTGCACAGAGCAGAGAGGAAATCCTGTGGTTCCCAAACCAGACCCCCTCCGGTCCCTGGCTGCACCTAGAAATTCTGTCCATAAAGACTATGAACAGAGCCGGTGACAAAGGGCAGCCCTGCCGGAGTCCAACATGCACCGGGAACAGGTCTGACTTAGTGCCAGCTATGCGGACCAAGCTCCTGCTCTGGTCATACAGAGACCGGACAGCCCTGAGTAAGGCCCCCCGGACCCCATACTCCCAAAGTACCCTCCACAGGACACCACGGGGCACACGGTCGAATGCCTTCTCCAAATCCACAAAACACATATGGACAGGATGAGCGAACTCCCATGAACCCTCTAGCACCCTAGACAGGGTGTAGAGCTGATCCACAGTTCCACGACCAGGACGGAAACCGCATTGTTGTTCTTCGATCTGAGGTTCGACTATTGGCCGGACTCTCCTCTCCAGTACCCTGGCATAGACTTTCCCAGGGAGGCTGAGGAGTGCGATTCCCTGGTAGTTGGAGCACACCCTCCAGTCCCCCTTCTTGAAAAGGGGAACCACCACCCCTGTCTGCCAGTCCAGTGGTACTGTTCCCGACTGCCACGCGATGCTGCAGAGACGTGTTAACCAAGACACTCCCACAGCATCCAGAGACTTGAGGTACTCAGGGCAGACTTCATCCACTCCCGCTGCCTTGCCACCGAGGAGCTTGTTGACTACCTCGGTGACTTCAGCTTGGGTAATGGACAGCCCCACCCCAAGGCTCTCAGCCTCTGCTTCCTCAAGAGAAGGCGTGTCAGCAGGATTGAGGAGATCCTCGAAGTATTCCTTCCACCGCCCGACAATGTCCCCAGTAGAAGTCAACAGCTCCCCACCTGCACTGAAAACTGTGCCTGCAGAAAACTGTTTCCCCCTCCTGAGGCGCCGGACGGTTTGCCAGAACCTCTTCGAGGCCAACCGATAGTCCTTCTCCATGGCCTCACCGAACTCCTCCCGGGACCGAGTTTTTGCCTCTACTACAGCCTGAGCCGCAGCTCGCTTAGACTGCCGATACCTGTCAGCTGCCTCTGGAGTCCCACACGTCAGCCAGACCTGATAGGACTCTTTCTTCAGCTTGACGGCATCCCTTACTTCCGGTGTCCACCAACGGGTTCGGGGGTTGCCGCCACGACAGGCACCAGGGACCTTGCGACCACAGCTCCGAACAGCAGCAGAGAAAATGGAGGTGGAGAACATGGTCCATTCAGACTCAATGTCACCAGCCTCCCTCGGTACCTGTTTGAAGCTCTCCCGGATGTGGGAGTTAAAGACTTCCCTGACGGAGGGCTCAGCCAGACGTTCCCAGCAGACCCTCACAGTACGTTTGGGTCTGCCAAGTCTTTCCGGCCTCCTTCCCCGCCAACGAATCCAACTCACCACCAGGTAGTGATCAGTGGACCGCTCTGCCCCTCTCTTTACCCGAGTGTCCAAGACACACGGCCGAAGATCGCCTGAAACGACTACAAAGTCGATCATTGATCTCCTGCCGAGGGTGTCCTGATGCCACGTGTATTGATGGACACCCTTGTGCTGGAACATGGTGTTTGTTATGGACAAACTATGACGAGCACAGAAGTCCAACAACAAAACACAGCTCGGATTCAGATCTGGGAAGTCGTTCCTACCAATCACACCCCTCCAGGTGCTACTGTCATTGCCCACGTGGGCATTGAAGTCACCCAGGAGGACAATGGAGTCCCCCGTTGGGGCGCTTTCCAGTACCCCTCCGAGAGACACCAAGAAAGCTGGGTACTCCGAACTGCTGTTCGGCCCATAAGCCGAAACCACAGTCAGAGACCTGTCCCCCACCCGAAGTCGGAGGGACGCAACTCTCTCGTCCACCGGGGTGAACTCCAAACACTTGGCGGCTAAGCTGGGGGCTCACGAGTAAGCCCACCCCAGCCCGCCGCCTCTCACCATGTGCAACTCCAGAATGGTAGAGAGTCCAACCCCTCTCGAGAGACTGAGTTTCAGAGCCCAGACTGTGCGTAGATGTGAGCCCAACTATATCTAGCCGGTACCACTCAACCTCTCGCACAAGCTCAGGCTCCTTCCCTCCCAGAGAGGTGACGTTCCATGTCCCAAAAGCCAAGTTCCATGACCGGGGTTTAGGCCGCCAAGGCACTCGCCCTCGACTGCCACCCAAACCACATTGCACCAGCCCCTTCACAGCTCTCCTGCAGGTGGTGGGCCCACTGGGGAGTGATCCCTCGTCGATCCTTAGGGTTTTACCCGACCGGGGCCCGTGGGAGGAGCCCCGGCCACCAGGCGCTCGCCTGCGAGCCCCAACCCCAGGCCTGGCTCCAGGGTGAGGCCCCGGTAACGCCAATCTCGGCGACATAACAGAATCTATGTTTTTTCTGCTCATGAAGGAGTTTGTGAACCGCTCTTTGTCTGGCTCGTCACCCAGGATTTGAACCAGGGCCTTCTTATTGTGAGACCTTCTGGTAACCATAGGCCTATAGTATGCAATGGAATTTTAAAGTTATATTTACTGAAAATTTCAATTAAAACAAACATTCCAAAATTGAAACATGCAAAAGCTTTAAAAATTAATGGGTTAGTTCGGGGATAGGCAACTCCAGGCCTCAACTCAGCAGCATTCCTGCATGTTGTCCAACATAAAATGCTCTGGCATGTTCTAATTGGCTGGACACGCCTGAACCAAGTAATCAGTCATGTAGGGCTGGGATGTCTGGAAATCATGCAGACACTGCGGCCCTCGAGGCCTGGAGTTGCCTATCCCTGGGTTAGTTTGATATTTGACACATAATGTATTTTATTTTGAAAGGAACTTGTATGTGTCGCTGTCTAAAGTAATTATTTGGTTTTAAAATTACATACAGGAAAAACATAATATTGTTATAATTCAAGTATTGTAAATATGTAAAAGCAACATTTTTTATAAATAAAAGAAGATTATTTACCACAACAATAACAAAAGTTTATTTTCCAAATTGTGAAGTGAGACTTAATCCATAATGTCTATATCTAAAACGTCTAAAATGTTTAATGTTTATTACATGTTGTTTTTTGAGCTATTGTGACAAAGTAGTTTACCAATCGTGAGATCAGCTAAAGTTCTATCTAGACTCTTTTCTTTAATTTTGTCTAATTTAAAATCAGTTTTTTTTATTTTGTTTCATCAGAAAATATTTCTGCAATGTCAAACTGTATGCAAGTTAAAAACACTTTTTTTTTTTTTTTTTTTAAAAAGAGTCAAATGAGGAGCATGTTTTTTCCCCAATTTCCCTTTATTATGAAAGTCTCAACCGGAAACAAAGTTAGTTCCTCAGGAAAACTTGACCAAAGTTCTTGGTTCCCAGGGTTCCGTGAGAGCCGTTTGCCCCACCCCACCTCCTCAGTCCTATCTATCTCAATGTAGAAGTCTTTGAGAAAAAAATAAGGGGTGAAAATAATTCAGAGAAACACCGCCAAAGGACAAATCTCACTCCCCCGAATAGCCCGTCGGAAGTGCCGTGGCCCATCGGCCCCGGGAATGACTGCCTCGCCGCTGGATGAGTGATTGAAAGCACCGCGGTATGTTCATGTATCATGCACATGTAATGTACCATCCAGATTCAAAGGGAATACAAAAAGCCACGGAACTTGACAGCGGACCGTACCTGCGCCAAACGGGGAAATAACGGAGGGTTTCCACCAAGACCACCTGGATATCCCGTTATTGTCAAGGACATCCAGCTGCTGAGAGCCGCCTCTGCTCGCCCGAAGAAACCTTCCGATGTGAGGAGAAACACAAATTAACGATACGGAGAGGAAAAAAGGACGGAAAAGGGGCCTTTTTTGGGGGTATTTGGTTACCCCCACCACCACCAACAAACCCCCCCTCCCGAAAAAGCAAGCACCAGCAGCTTTTAACAAATTTCAGAGAAAATTGTTGTCATCTAACGATCACAGAAAAAAAGATGTATATAGGATTATGAAGATCGAGAAAGAAACCCCGGTGTAGCCCGATGATGCACAAGCCGTCATTTTAGGAGGAAATATTTAATTTTTCTTCAATGTGCTGGGGCTTGGTAGAGTGGATCAAAATCCGAAGCCTTTTTTATTCAAAACGGAATAAGAAAAGGTTAGTAAAAATACAGATTTGTCTGTGCGTGGACATGGATTGAACAGCAGTGAAATATCTCTCGAAGATGGGCCCCAGAGGAGTCTTTTCTGTAGAATAAAAATAGTGTTTTGAATGCGAAAGGCGTTTTTTTTTTCTTTTCTGTCTTTCCTTTTTTTTTCTTTTTTTTCTTTTTTTCTTTTTAGGGAATCGAACCGTTGACGTTCATACATGGGCAACGGGGAGCTAGACATTTTCCATCCAGTCTCCTGAAGTTGATGACTTCATTGCGGATTTACAGTGAAAAACATCGGAATCGAGCCTTTCTAGAGGGCGGCATCCCAGCTCTGGTCCTGATTTTTCTTCTAAAAACACCAGCAAATATCTCCATCCACCTCCATTGATAGTGGAAAAAGCCTTGTGGAGGCCACCGTCTACTACCTGGCATTGATCACATCTGGCAGCATAAATGCAACCAATTTTGAGCCAGGTGTTCCTCTGCTGGGCCAGTGCAGGAATTTAAGCTTCATTGACACACACCCCCCTCCCCCCTTCCTTCCTCCCTCTCCTGCTACACCCTGCTTCCCCCTTTAACCTACCACTGGGTTTTTGGGAAGATGGGCTGTCTGGGCAACAGTAAGACTGAAGACCAACGCAATGAGGAGAAGGCACAGAGGGAGGCCAACAAGAAGATTGAGAAGCAGCTCCAAAAAGACAAGCAGATCTACCGGGCGACTCACCGGCTACTACTTTTAGGTAGGTGTTTGTGGGATTTTCTTTTGACAAATGATGGAAGCGACGGCAGCCACTACTCCACCAGGCCGTCACAGTCTGGAAGCCTGATTGCAGAACTTGTGAGAGACGGGATCAGAAAGACAGACAGGCAGGCAGACACCACCATCTGTGAAAGCAACACACTCAGTCACCATGCAGAGGCTGGGAGGCCACTCATTTATGAGGGGAGGGGTTTGGGTTCACTAACCGGATCCTGGATGCCTTCGCCTTGACCCAGGTGTCAGACACCCACATTTTCCCATACAACAGTCCACCTCAATGTTGCTTCGCGAAGGGATTAAATTCCTAAACCTTCTCAATCTCAAATTAGGATTACCATTAGCGATTACCGGCTTCTCTAGAACGCTTGTCGGGGTCACTCCAACCTGAAAGGGATCCCAGATTTCAGCACTTACTCTCTACCTCTAAATAGCAGGCGCGTTGTCTGGCCAGTTAGTGTTTGAGGATGATGGGATGTTATTCATAGCCTGCTCGGTCAAAATTAAAACTAGCTTTCAAGATAGAAATATCTATAGTTTTCTTTTAATCTTTCATAGTAGTTTATATTTTCTAAACAATTTTTAGACTAATACCTAAATAGCTGAAATCATAAAATGGCATAAGCAGCTTTATTTTTGAAAAGTGAAATTGATTTTAAATGAAAAAGGTCATAATTATTTGATTTTTTAAATTAATCTACAAATTTGGCATTTGTTGGGGGGTAAATATCAATTTGATTTACATTATTAGATTTTTCTTTCATCCACTCATTCTTTATTCTTTGCAATTAAAAGGGAATAAAGGGCCACGAACATAATTTAGTGATCAGTTTTAAATATTTTTTCTGTCTGTTTCTGACTGGACTCTAAAGGTTTTTTAATGACCTCTGCTTTCTCCACCTCTCTGTTTTCAGGGGCCGGCGAGTCTGGTAAAAGTACAATAGTCAAACAGATGCGAATATTGCACGTGAACGGCTTCAACGCAGAGTAAGTGTTGCTCCTGTCTCTTTGGCTAGGGTCTGCACACATGAAACATCTCCTGACAGACCATCTACCAGTGATGAACTGTTCCAAAGTTGCAGGTCCACCCAGAAGATAGAAACAGCCAAGTTATGGCCTTTTAAAAGCATACATTTAAGACAGAACTGTTTAAAAAAAAAAAACATTTAAAACATTACTCTTTTTTATTTTATCTTCCATATTAACCAATCTACCAAGACTGGTCAGAATTTTGACAAATTTCTGGACAAATGAACCATTTGTAGACAAAAACTCTTTTTGTTTCAGTGCTTTTAATGTGAAAAGTAAACATTTTCATTCACTTTATATTCAGGTTTTAAAATGTTAAAAAAAAAATAGAAATTTTCTTTTTTTAATTTGTTTCACTTTGAAACAGTAAGCCTGTCCCCACTTCCTGTTATCCATCTGTTTACACTCTCTCCTGCAATCTTACAGCCCTGTTACTGCCAGCAACCCTGATTAAAATTTGTAATTAAAAAATGCCTTCAATTTGAACTACTTTTCATTAATTTAAAAAAATGTAGAAGATGAATTGAAAATAACCAACTACAATCTTTTGGGTCAACACAAAACTTTTAAAAACTCAAAAAATATTTTTTTGAGTCTCCAAAATGTGTGATTTAATTTCCATCCATTGCATTAGAAAGTGTTCTTTATGATTAGTAAAGATTAGTTTATTCTGGTGAAATTTCTAACTTTGGAAAAAAAAAAAGTAAATAAAACTTTGCTGATCAAAGCATTCAATCATTTTATCTGTGTCGGATTTTTGTGAAAATGTAAATATTTTTCAAACAGCCACCCTTTTCTTGTAAATGTTCCTAAAACTCGATCCCAAGATGATGCAATGGAAACCGAAGTCATATTTTTCTATTCTGGATCACCCGTTTCCTAGAATGGGTTTTTGGGGTCGGCGCAGCGCCATGTGCTTATTTTTGGGTGGCGTCCAGACGCCCCAGTGCGATGATAAACCGGGAGTCAGCTGTGACTCCCAGTTGAATTTAGTTCCAGGGTTCATTTTACCCTTTGGGACTGTTTGGGCTTCCGATTGGGATGCGGGGTAGTGCCAGTCAGAGGAAGGTGCTAGGAGCAGGATGGTGCTGAGTGACATGGTAATAAGGCAGAGATGCTTGAGCAGTGCAGGATGACTCTGCTGAAAAGAGGCCACCGTTTGTTATTTTTGTTTGTGGAGTTACAGATGTAAAAGATTAGGATACACCAAGAGTGAACTGAAGGGAGTGTAAGGTCAAAGAAGAGGAGAACAACCATCTCTCTTCACTGGACAAAAACGCCGGCGTTCGTGATTCCTGACAGCTTTTCTGCTTTTGACAACCTTAGTTTAAAACTGCATCACAATAGACACGCGACTTCATTTAATCTGTTGTGTGTGTGTAATTTATGCAGTTCTGCCCACAACTCAGAGGTGAAATTCTAATGAACTACTGCCGCTCTGCAGAACCTATGTCAGAGAAAACAACACAGGGTTTTTGATTTTGCTTAAAAACAACCTAATCATAATTAAAAGACAGCTGGGATGACTTTTACAGTAGATCAAAAAATGATTGCAGTTGGACTTTAAATCAAATTAATTAGTTTTTTTTTCTTTCTGATTCCTTTTCCCTAACTTCTACGATGTTCAAATTACTTTTACTAACTTGGTACTAAAAAACGGAGGAGATGTTTACATGTACAGTAATATAGCAAAAGCAAAAAATTCTCAACAGTTGGGATAAGAAAAAATAAACTGCATCCACTGCTGCTTGGTATTTTAGGAACATGAAAATTACTCTGCTGTTATTTAAAGCCATAGACATATTTTTTTGGTTCATTTTGATCAATGCATTAAGTTTTGGTGTTTATTCTTTTAAAAGGATGCATAAATGCAAAATTTCATCTGAGACAACCAACCTTGCAAACAGAGCAACCATAGCCCTCCACTCTCCCACTTCGCGCATCAAAGTGTAAGATATCGGGAGTGGGAATCATTTTCCAGAAATCAACTGCTGCGGAGTTGCACGCAGAAATGGGTTAATCTGAGATTTTAACCTTTAGACCACTTTTGTAGCAACATAATGAGATAGTCAGCTAAAACACCAAAGATTGACAGTAGTTTCAGCTGCATAACAGCAGACCAATTATTTGACCTTTGAAAGTAGAAATGTATTTGCAAATGTGAGAATTGAACTCAATTTCCAATGACCAAACATTTTTTTTGTCTGAATCTTTAAAGGAAGATACAAAGCACTCTGTAAATTTAAAACTCTTGTATCGGTCAGACCTGCAGAAAACCCGGAGCGTTTTGTGTGGATGCAAAAGTGTTGTTTATTGCAACGCAAGGTCAAAAGAAGCAGTGTGTCATTGCTTTTAGTAAAACTTGTAGTTCCAGTGTCATTTTGAAATTGAAATCAAGCTCTGCTGCTTTCATTTTGAACCAGAAGGTACACAAAATTAAAACGTTTTGCTCTCATTAAATAAGAAAACTGCTGTTTGTGTATCAGCCACCATATCAAGTATAATTTACTTACATGCTTATAAAATTTCCTTTTTTTTTTTGTTTGCATAGATTCACGTTAAACCTGCTGGCGTCAGTTAAAAAAAACAGAAATAATAATTATAATAAAAAATAGGGATAATTTTGACCTTTTAAGTGAATTATTTATTGAGCTATAATGCCCAGATTTAATTAAAAAAACATATTTTTCACTATTTAAACTACAATCTAAGCAAAGAAATTTATTCATGTAAAAAACATGTAAACTTCTCTCATTGATGATCCTGATTTATTGCTGTCTTACACAAAAATAACTGAACTCTTCTTTATTTTTTTATTTTTTCTTCCTTCAGGGAGAAAAAACAGAAAATTCATGATATCAAAAACAACATAAAAGAAGCTATTGAGGTAAGAAATTCATCCCTGGAGTTCAATTGATCCAGTTTTTGTGTGTTTGTGTGTTGATCATGGTAGCTGTGATTTGGTGCAGATACTGTATATTGTTTTGTCATGAAACACTAAATGTAGTGGGTTTTTCTTTTTGCTTTCTTCATCCAGACGATCGTAGCCGCCATGACTACACTCACACCTCCATGCAAGCTAGCCTGTCCTGCAAACCGTTTCCGGATCGACTACATCCTCAACCAAGCAAGCCAAAAGGATTTTGACTTTCCCTCAGTAAGTCTTGCCATTTCCTCTGACACATGTGGGCTTGGCCATTTTTACAGAACTTTTTGCGCTAAGCCTTCTATCAGCTGAAGCAAATCATCTGACCAGCATCTCAAGAAGGATCAAAAAGGTCATGTGACAACAGGGGGATTATTAGTGCAATTGAATCATTTGGTCTGTAGAATATATATGCTTCATAAAAAATAAATAATAAAAAAACCCAGCTGGCACCAGTTTTTATAAAAGTCAGTAGTTCTTTACTTTTTTTTTACTACTGAGTTCTTCAATAAACCCTGCACACTGTTGCATCTTCTGTTTACTCTGGGACGTCAAAATTTCACAGAATTTTGATCTGGGATTTTTTGGTAATTTTTTTAATTTTTATTTTATAGAAAGACTACTGTCTGACTGCAGCAGTACTCTAGATGTTAATATTTTTTCTTCTTTGATAAAAAAAACTATACAAATGTGCTTTGAGGCATGAAGAATTTTCCAAAGTCCATGTATAATATAAACTTGAAATTCAACAAATCCATTTTTATTTTGACTTACATAAAATAAGAAAAAACAAACCTATTCCAAATTTAACATACCGGTACTTTAAAACTGACTTGTCAGGTTAGGATGATATAATCTACTGTTTTGATCCAGCTCAACGTTTTTACCAAATATTTTTCTGGCACCAATGATTTGCATCAAATGTACTTTTTTTGTAGTACAACACGTGATGTCCAGAAATGTAATGTAAAGAAAAAACGAAACCATTTTGATTATTGTCCATACTTCAGAAGTCATCGTCAGTGGATAAAAATGGGTCCTAGGTAGCTGTCAGTGACGATGTGCCTTATGGTGCTTTGCTTGGAGCTTTGGTAATTCACAGGTGTTCTTCAGCTTGGGATCCTGACAATTGAATGAGTCGTACCTGAGAGTACTACACAGCCTATTAGCACTGATTATCTGTAATAAACCTAAATATGTCCGGAGGGATCAGTCTTCCAGAAACACTGAGGCATTCCCCTGAGCTGCAGGCACCTTCTGTTGACCTGTGGGGAAGTTGCTTCAGGTCCCACCTCTGCATCATTATTTTTTCTACTAAAATTCTGATATCACCCAAAAATCTGTATTTCAAAGTAGTTATGAAAGCAAAATGATCGGTAAATAATTTAATTCAGTATTTCATTCTGCTATTTTAAGGTCTCTGTTGAGGTTTGAAAAAAGCTGAGATCAGGAGGGTTTGGGGAGCCTTTCATCCTGGTGGTTGCTCCCAAAAGACCCAGATCTAACGTACATGGTCTTGACCATATCAACATATTAGATATTTTGGAAGAATCATCTATGGAGGACCTGGCCAGACCTTGTTGTTTGAAAAAAAACAAAAACCATACAGGTTCACAAGTAAATTCTTTTTGTTGGTGTCATGGTTGCATTCAGCTCAGTTATTGTCAGCAGGAGATCAAACCAACCAGACCCTTCCAACCCAACCGAAAATGAGAAAATGAGGACCCTTTAAAATGTGATGTAGATTTTCCCTTAAAAAAGTGGAAGCTAAAAAAATCAGATGCCAACTTCATAACAAAAGTGAATCCTTCATTTTAACAACTTTATTAGCAGCATTAATATGGAGTGTGGGAACAATTGTTGCTTTAATCCATATTTGGAGTAAAGAGTCCAATTTACTTTATTTTGGAAGTTGAAGGCTCTTCTTCTGTTTCATTACTGACTCTTTCCTGCGTAAAGAAACTGTCCAAATATGTTTATATTTTTGTTGCCTTTGTTGGCTTGAGGGTTTGATTTTAGCAGTTGGCACAGCAGCTAAAAGTAATTTTTGACACACGACCAAGTGATTGACATGTGTCAAGAATAGGTTGGATGTGGTGGAGAGAATCCAGTAGTTTTTCTAAACAAAACTTCCTACAGAATCAGATTATAAATAAAACAAAAAAAATGTAGATTGTGTTTTATTTTCTCTGTGACCTGGTACTGACTGTCCCTCGGACAGGTACCGGTCCGCAGCCTGTGGTTTGGGGACGACTCTTATAAATCCTAAAACACGTTGTTTTGCTGTAAGCATTAGGCTATATAAATGTTGCCTTTGATGAAGTTTAAATTTCCATGTTAACATTCAAGCCAGCAAACTTAAATAAATCTTTTCCCTTTAATTCTCATTAGAACTCTGGTTGCAGACGATCACAATCAGAAGACCTTTCAGGAAACAATATGGTCGTTCAATCTTGAGGTAGTAGATAAATACCTGGATTCACCTCTTTGCATCAGACAGCGAGGTTCCTGCGAGAGGTTTTTCCTTAGGATTACCTCTAAAGACCGTTTCACACAGCCACTACGTACATTTTGCACATATTGCACAGATGAAAATTGGTCATACATGAAAAAGTGAGAAAAGTTGTGTTTCTTTATGTGCAATTTTCACAGAAGTATCATGAATGAACCACGTTAAACCACAGAAGAAGCACAAATAAACTTGGCAAAGAACACCTAAACCCATGCTTCATTAAATTTTTTCGCTTTGACATTCAAGGCACTGGGCAGGAATCGCATCACGTCAGCACCCGCCGCGTCTTTTGTTTTTATTTAACAGTCGAATTCCCTTGGTCTGCACAGGTTCTAAGTCAACTGCTGGGCGCCAGCCATTGGAGCACCAACCCTTATCATTTCATTCAATAAAAATATGTAAATGAAGATGAGCTTCAAAACTAAAATCAAACATACTTACTATGATACTAAAAAAAGTGGCCAAATGAAGGCAGGTTGAAATGACTCCACAGAGAAGGCTATGAACCTGCAGGACTGGACACATTTATTAGAACAGTTAAAAAATCTTTAGGTTTGGTAAAGTTTTATGCAGCATTTAGAGCTACAGATTATTGCCAAGACTTTTCAAATGCAGTGGTTTGGCTGCTTTATGACTCAATTATAGCATTTACTCTTTTGCGTTCACTCAAAAATGTAACAAGAAAAAAATAATTAATGACTAATAAGATAAGAATAAAAAGAATACATGCATGTAAAATAAAGATTTATAGAATTCTCTTACCTGTAATGTAATTTAGTATAACTTATGCCTTTAAAACCCACAGGAAGTCTAAAAAGTTTTTAGGTGCAAATCTGCAAATACTAAATGTAAAATGCTTGAAATAACTATTGAAATCAAGCAGCAATGTAAGCATTTACATTCTTTTTAGGTAAAGAGGTTAAGGCCATGATTGACTAGGTTGTAGTTAGGTGAAGATCTCCTTTTTCCATCACATTGACCCCTTCTCACATCTACGTTTTTCATATTTCCAACTGAGCTTCCAGAGATGGCGTTTGTGTGTAAGCAAAACAAAACGTCTCGTGGCGGTGCTTCTGTTACGTCATGGCAAATGCTATGAGGTTGATTCCAATGCTCATGGTAAAGATCGTGCAAGACTGCAGGACACGAAAAATAACAATTGCGAAAAATAAAAAAAAGATCCTACATGTTCTCCAGCTCTCCTTCTGGAGCGTCATCTCCGCCTCCTCCCTCCTTCCTTCCTGCTTCACCTTGTCTCGGGGCATACTGGAAACCAGTAGGACTGGTTGGCACTGCTTGGGGCAGAGGAGGAAGGGATTTTTTTTTTTCTGTGCTGAATATCTGTTGCATTTTCTTGATTTCCCTTTGTACGTGAAATCAGTAATCAGAGGATTATTCAGCAGAAGCATTGTTTGCTCTCACAAGTGTTGGGAATATTTTATTTCGTCAGTTGAGGGGTTTTACTTGATTTTCATTCAAAGTCTCTTGCTCTTCACTCCTCTGAATTTGGATCTACAATATGCACAACCTGCAGAAAACACTGACCAGGAAATATGGTGTCAAGTTAAATGAAATCTGTGATTTGATTGTCTGTGCAGCAGAATTCTCTGGAAGAACAACAGAAACCAGAATAAACAACATAAAATACTGTCTTTTGTTTATATTTTTTGAGAAATATTATATGAGATGTTGCATACAGTATAATATTTTTAAAGTAGCTGCTTAGGCCAGATAAGTGTGCTTTGTGTTTTTTTTTTTTTTGAAGAAAGCTCTTGAGGTTATTTTATATTTTTTTATACTTCTTAAGCAAATTTTCTGTTCCAAACCATTAAAATTAAAAGAGTTCTTTCTGTTGAAAATGTGTAACCTTTACAAAGCTTTATAAAGATTATTAATGTTTTTTCTTTTGGTCATGTAAATCTGTTATAAAAAATTAATCAAACAAAACAAAAACTAAAGCCCAGTAGAAATTAATAAAAAAAAAAAAAACTACGGCTGAAGCTGACCTTGTCAACTTCAAAAATTTCAAGTTCTTTTTGTAGTAAAACAATGAAGAGTTTGAATTTTTATTGTTCAGAAGTAAAAAGGTAATTATTGACCTGACTGTTACCTCACTGTATTTTCATAATTATCTTTTTAAGCATAATATTTTTTAAATAAAGCTTGCTTTATAAGAGAAAAACACACAAAAAACCACACATTTCTTGTAATGTTTTCTTTAGAAGTAATGTTACAACAAACCTCTAAAACTCACATGAATTACTACTACATTTTTTTTATCTAATTCAAAAGCCATTAAAAATAAGTAGTATAAAAAGACCACCTATTATTATAAAAGTATGCAATTGACATGTGGTTTTAACATATTTTATGATTTATGAGTTAGTAAAAGATTTAAGATTATGTTGTTTTCTCCTGTGTGACCACAGAATAACCAGAATAAAAACAAAAAATACAATGTAATTAAAATATATTTAAAGATCTTTGCCGTTTCTTTGTTTTGAATAACTGGGCTTTGATGTATGTCCCCCTTACATCATTGTAACACATGACCAAACCAATATTCTGTGTTTAATATTTGCATAAAAACCTCAAAATGTATATTCATTTTGCCTTTTAATTCAGAAATTATTGTCGTTTTTGCCTCTTAAATGTGCTCCTTTGAGTTTATTTTAACTTGTGTGGACATTTAAGGTTGCTTCTATATGCAAATACAAACTGGTGCGGGCGATAATTGTTTTACGCTAGTTT
Organism: Adrianichthys oophorus; assembly: GCA_036245035.1. Taxonomy (NCBI): domain Eukaryota; kingdom Metazoa; phylum Chordata; class Actinopteri; order Beloniformes; family Adrianichthyidae; genus Adrianichthys; species Adrianichthys oophorus. The sequence goes on along the minus strand of BSAI01000073.1, from coordinate 19,397,370 downwards.
TCCATTTATTTATAAAAATGACAACAAAATAAATTAATTAATTAAATACACATTACATTAAGTTTGCATTTAATGGAATTTATCCAGTTAATCAAACTTTGAGTCCTTGGAAAAAATTAAATGAATCTTTTTTTAAAATAAGTCATTTGCTTGATGGTATACGCAAAATCAAGCTTCTCAGCTTCAGAAAGTCACTCTGAAGGTATAAAGATGACTTCTGTGACGGTTTGTTCCCTTTTTTTGCTTGACTGACCAACAGAAGATTGAAAAGATACGAAGGCCGAGCCTTCTTCAGCACAAAGCTCTCCGTTTCTTCATGAACTCAATGAACTATTGTGTTTCCTGCCAGCGCCTCCTCATCTGCTGCTCCTTTCTGAACTGGCCCTAAACTCTAAACTGAGCTCGGGAGTATTATTGTCTGACGCCATCTGTCAAAAAACTCTTTCTCATATCAAGTAGCGGATAAGGAGCACATCTCAAAGCCCGAGGATCTCAGGCCTGAACCTTTTCGTCCAATCAGTGGGTTTGATTGAGCAAAAAACAGTCTTCTCTAAAAAATAAATCCATAAAAAGAATGATAACACATTTCAACTTTTTTCTCTGCCTATTTGTAAACCAAACTTCCTCTAGAGTTCACGTTGTCTTCTTGGGGAATAAAGCATCATCTCGATTCAGAGCTCTCATCTTTCCTTAAGTCTGTAGTTTCCCACTGGAGTTTGCAGGTTTTGTGGCCGAGCCGAGAACCTGACAGTCGTTTCTTGGTGTTTTATTGTTTTTAAATCCAGACACATCTCTTGTGTTTCCAGGAATTTTATGATCACACAAAAATCCTCTGGCTGGACGAGGGCGTGCGGGCATGCTGGGAAAGATCCAATGAATATCAACTCATAGACTGCGCGCAGTAGTAAGTCTGAATGTTTCTTATTTATGAATCCTCTTGTGTTCTGGGGCAGGGTTTTTCGGCTCTCATTTACAGAATTAAAAAATGTTAACAAGTTTTTTTTTAAACACCAACTTTTTTAAACATCTCAGCAAAGCTGATCAAATAAATGAGGAATACCATGTAAAACCATTGATTCAACGCAAATGGTCTAATGTTGATTTAAAGTGGTCCTTCAGATTCATGGGAGTGTTAACAGCTTTACGTGTGACAAGAGGGAATTTTGGAAATGTCTTCCAAACTGAGCACAAATTGAGAAGTCGGCAGAGAAGAAATATGCTTCACTACCATTTAAAACCAACAAAATCAGTGGAAGGATTGTTAAATGTGGCTAAACCAGCTTTGCAGCAACAAGGTCTTCACTTGCTTTGTGAAATAGTATTTTTTTCCCTCCAGATTAAACAATCCTGGTCGAATACCATGGAATCTAGTTAAAGACCTACTCCAGTGAAAATTGTGTTTTCTGTGTTTTTAATATGTTCTTGTAGCATTTTTCTTATGATGGAAGACATATAGAAAGACATTTAAGATTAAAGCTACGTTTTTGAGAATTTATTTTTTCAAATTGTGATGAATCATAGCAGATGAATAATGAATAATATGATACATTTTGATTTATTGCAATTAAATAAGATTTTTAACCCAATTTGGAGGTTTTGGAACAACAGAAACATTATGCTGAACCTCTGCTAGATTTTTGTTTTTCTGTAAAAGGAGTTATCACAAAGGTAAATCACTAGTGTCAATATGTTTCAATGCAGTTCTGAGTCCTGACTGGGGGGGAAAGTTCTTAACCAAGAAAAGACCATTGTCATAGTTTATTTTGTGTTTAGTCTTGGATTGATTAAGGAGTTGGCTATTTTGATTCCAGAAAAGGATTGTTGGGTTTGCTAATATTACTGTACTTCTTAGTTAAGTCTGGCTTATTTATAATGGGGCACAAAAGTATTTGTCAGTCACCAATCCTGCAAGTTGTCCTACAAAGATGAGCGAGGTCTGTAATGTTCATTTTAGGAAATCCAGAAAATCACACTGTTCGATTTTTAAAGAGTTTATTTGTTTAATGGTGCAGAAAATAAGTATTTGGTCAATGACAAAAGTTCATGTCAACAATGACAGAGGTCAAGTGTTTTCCTGCGGGTCTTTAGCAGGTTTGCCCACACTGTAGCTGCTATTTTGGTCCATTCTTCCGTGCAGAACTACACAAGAACTGTGATGTTTTGGATTTTGAATTGAGGTCCAAAGACCTGGTCTGGTGAACAATCTTGTCCGTGATGCCATTAAGCTACGGACATTTTGGGCCTCCGACCGTCAAGAACACACAAAACATGCTTTTTTTTCTGTGTACTGTTTACCATCGCATGTCCGCCACCTACAGTTGGAAGAGGCTTGGTGAAAAGTGTTGAAACATTGCAAATCTTGTTCCAGGCTTCCGGAATATGAAAGACTTTGTGTTCCAGCCACGTACAAACAGTATTATTAATTTCTCCTACTTAATCAACCTTCAAATGATTGGCACGTCCTTGAATTAAAGGGGACGCCATCCATACGTCAATACCAAATCTGATCGGTCAAAGTTTGACCTGCTTTCAACTTTCAACAAGCATTTGGTAACCACGCGTTTTGTACGTAGATCCCAAAAGCAGTCTTAAAAATGTTCATAGCCATGCTTGAATGCGAGGGTTATGTGAACCTTGAGACAGCTCTTTGGTCTTAGTCGTGGTGGAGAGGTTGCAGTCTAATACAGATAACCAGTTCAAACAGGTGACATTAATACAAGAGGTGGAGGATAGAAAAGCTTCTTAAAGAAGAAAGAACAGGTCTGTGGGTAAAACAATTCTTACCTGTTTGTAGGATCTAAATACATATTTTCTGCACCATTATACCAGAAAAATTCTTTAATAATCTTGTGTTTTATTTTTAACATTCTGTCTCTTAACAGTTGAAGTGTATTTATGATGAACATTACAGACTATTTATTTTGAGGGAAAACTTGCAGAATCATTGGCTGTGAAATACATTTTTGCCCCACTGTACATATTTGAACACTAAACTGAAGTGAGCACTTAACGTTTATAACGGTCACTGTATGTATTCTGAGAATTTTACAAGTAAGCGTAATGTTACAGTAACAAAGTTTGTTCTCGTTCTTCGTCAGTTTCAGACTCATATTTTTATATAAACCAACTATGAACACCAGCAGCAACCTGTCGATTCCTGAATGATTGAAAGATCTCAGTCATTCAGGTCACATTAAAATAGGATTCTGTTCTTCAGGGCTGCTGGACTTTAAAAGTTTCTCTAAAAACGATGTCTGTGAATACTGAATAGTGGAAAAGTTTTTTAAAACCCTAGCTGGCGGCGATTAGCCTCATTTTCAACAGGTCCAGGTGACCTTTCAAAAACACTTTGACTATTTTGATTAGTTTAAAAAAACCCTCAAAAAATAACTGGACATTCAGAGGAAGGTTCATGAGGTTTGATCAAACACTTTAAATACAACAAAACCCAACACAACCTCCCCACGCCCAAAAAAAGAAAGAAAATTATGATTCTCCCCTCCCCCCACACCAGACTGGCACATGGTATGGTCTAACGAGCTGGATCTGCATTTAAAGGCAGCTGCACAGTAGATAATAATAATAGTATAATACCATAATTACTATAATAGGAATGTGTGTGCTTCATCTAAAATTGTATGATTTAATGCAGCAATATAAATATTTTGATAAATTAAAGCTGTGTATGAAATGTGTTATGGTGGATATGACTCCGGGACGGAATGATCCATCCATGATAGTCTTTTTGGTTTTGGTGTAGCTCAGAGGTGTGGTTAGTATGCGAGAGTTTATGGGACTTTTCTTTCAAACCGTCTGTCCTCACAGTCATGGAGGTTCTCTTTATTGTCTTCAAAGCACAGTTCACTGTCCTTCAGGTGCAGGTGAAGTGCTAAATCCTGGCTTGATGTTGCGATCATCTGTGCTGTGGATCAGTTGTCATCTCAGTATGTTGCCAGAAGGCCTGCACAATAAATCAAAATTGATTGTCGTCGCAATTTCAATTTTTGTTTTACTATTTGCAAGTAATATCGTCCGCACAATATTGATTACTAATATCCCTTATCATACCCTTATCCTACGTTTTCCTCATAGTTGGCAAGCTTGAAATCATTAGAGATGTCGTGTTTTGAGGATACCCTTGACTTCTTCAGATTTGCATAGTGTCAGATGAAAGTTTGGAGGAATAAACTCTGACCCCTTCAATGTAGGGAGAAGCAAAAAAAAAAAAAAAAGAATGTAGGTGATGATATTTGAAAAACTAACCTAGACAAAAACCGGAATTTACTTTGACTTTCATGTTTGTCAGCACCGTTGTTGTGTTAAGGGATACTTTCCGATTCGTACAGAGGTGTCTCAACGGATCGAACTCCAGAAATGACTGAAATGGAGGCAGATGATTCCCGCTACTTTGTGAGAACTCTCCTCTCCTCCAACCATCCACCCACCCACCCATCCACCCCAGCAGTCCCAGTGTTATGGATCAGATGCTGGGCTGAGGGTGGCCAGACCGGAAGTGCTCCCCTCCCCCCTCCGTGTGCTTATGTAAACGTAGAAGCAGAGAAAAAGAGAGGAGAGAGCTATTTATAAACCCGGCAGGCTGCAGAAGGAGAAAGAATGAGCGAGTATGTTAGAGGAGGGAGACAACTTCAGCATTATTGATGAAGGTTGTTGGCATTGAATTTAAATGTCAACCCTGGATTGACACAAGGGCGGCGGGGACACTGCTCTCTCTGCCGCTCATTGTTTTAATGCTTAAATTACATCATGGAGTTCATGGCGTGATAAAAACATTCAAAAAAAAAGGAAGCAGAAGTTGATCGGGCGATGATGCTCTGTTATCTGTGCCAGATGAGGAGGAAGTCACACAAGCTTCCCTGGATGCTGTTTTTTCTTCTTTTTTTGCTCAGTCATGTTCCTTTGTGCTGCCGTTGTTGTTGTTTAGACACACTTCCTGTTGATTTATACGGATAAGGTTAGCATGCATGGTTGCGGTCCTTGGATGGTTTGACTTGCTTTTTCTGTGAGCAGCACAAATAAAAACCTCAATGGAAGCAAAATGAGCCCGTGTTTTTGTCTGTAAACACATTTTTTAAACAAATCAGAAAAACTACTTTTTTACTTTCATTGTTCATAAAATTTCATCTTTGAAATTAAAGAATCAAGAAAATTTAAAGACAGTTCAAGAAATTGAAACCATAAAAACTAGTAGCTTCTTCAGATGTGTGTCTGTTTCGTAAAATCGTTATAATTTTCTTGTAGATTAAGAATAGAAATAAAGTGAAGTTTCAGCCAATTTTAGATCTCATCTTTGCCGGAAAAAAAGAAAACAATATTACGTCCCATGAATTCAAAACATGGTACATAATAAGAAGAATAAATAATGTTGTGATCTCAAGAGTTTCTTTAGATTTTAAAAGTTTTCTAAAACTCTGCACTGTCAATTGTGATTGTTATTTTTTTATTGCTTCATCTACATTTTCTGGTAAAGATTTTAAGAGGTGTTTGGTTTGCAAAAAAAAAAAAAAAAAGACTGATACATTAAAGATGAATACTGTAAGTCCTCCACCGCTCAGTATGCACTTCATCACAAAAATCAGCTCTTTTTCTTGATTACCTAAAAATAAACATTTTTTAACTTTGATCTAAATATATGTAAATGTGTGTAAATATGTGTAAATTATTAATAAATATTTATTTTATTATAAATATCTTTTAACTTTACAAACACTGTAATTGTCTCACAAAAACTATAATTGTTTAAATAAAGTACATCATTTTAAGCTGACTTTTTAACTTTGCTGGCAGCTAGCATAAAGCAAAAATACTTCAATGTACTTTAAATGATGCACTGTTTTTTAAGTAAGTAGTATATTAAAACATTTTTAGAGTTTTTGATTTGTTTTTTTGGTCAAAGATTGTTTCCCCAAATTTTACTTTATCAACAAATTGGCTTAAAGAGAGTAAAAAACTCAAAACACACACAAAAAATAAAATTATTAGTGAGAAATAAATATTTTTATTAATGTTTTGCCATATATTTAAAAAGACAATCTGTTAATTTTAATATTGAAAAATATATTTGAAGTAAACTGTAACTTTAACAGTTTTATCAGTTGATAAATAGGGGTTTCTTTTTACTTAAATGCTAAGAGAAAAGTTCGATGTGCCCTAACAGGTAAGCTTCATGACTGAGCGCGTCTCCCGGTTGTTGTTTTAGCCAATGGCCTACGGTTTTTTATGTTATCGGCTGGTTTTTGTTTTTGAGGCTGGACACCCCTCATTTCTCCTGCGTCTGCTCGGTGGTGTTCAGGCGAGGGCAGAAAATGGCTGGGACTCTGACTCGTGAGCTGGGAGGGTACGAGGAGCTGATGTTGAGGCGAGAAGAAGGGACGGGCAAATGGCAAAGTTGGTTTGATCTTATTACATTTGTGTTTGGCAGGTTTAAGGCAAAGGCTTTTGGAAACTCCAGGTTCATGAGGAGGATTTGAATCTGCTCATTTTCAACAAATAAGCCGTATTTTATATTATATATATAGTATTTTTCCTGGATTTATTTTTTTCCACTTGCTCACCTATAGGGTTCCTCTTTTTAATCTGGTCTCATTAAAATCGTGTTCTCTTATCTTTTCAAAAATCTATTCATCGCTTTATTATGCTACATTTTTATGTCATATATTTCGCTTTTTTTGTAAAATGTAAATAATTTTCTTGCACTTTGTCCTTCTTAGGTAGTTTTCTTTTACTTTGAGCAATTCAGTCTGTAAACTTTTCAGTTTTGCATGTATTTTCTTCATTTATTGTAATATATGGCTTTATTTTTATAGCTTTATTTTTTCTTCCGCCTTGCATTTTACTACTTTCATGTGTTGCTATTCTTTTTTTCATGCCTGTTTTCCCCTCCTTTCTCAAAACTTACAATATGTTAATTGTCTTTTTTTGCCCTCTTTCACTTCTCTGTGGTTTAGCTTTTTCTTCTCCACTTTTTTCTAACCCACTCCATTCCCTGCATGTCTTTCTAAGTGTCTCTTTGTTGCTTTGCATGTTTCAACTCCTTTCCTATCGCTCTTTCTCTCTTGCCTTTCTTGTCATTCTTTCTTTTTTTCCTTTTCCCTCTCACTCTGTCTCTTCCTCTTTCTGGCCTCTCTCCAGTAGCACAAGATTTGGAGCCGATTGTCTATTTATAGCGCCTGTGGTTCTGTCACCATGACAACCAAACTGGGGGCCAGGGCGCCAGGGAGCTATTTTTGGAGCAGCGCTGTAATGTCAGACATAGCCTTCTCTCTCTTTTCTTTCCTTTTTTCCCCCCTCCCTCTGTGTGTGTGTGTTAAGAGGGATCGGCTGCTGAAGCTTTCGGCTCCATCGGCTCACAGGCCGAAGCGCCGACGAACAAAGACGCTGCAGAACTCCTTGATTAGCTCCCCTCTGCAAGACCGTACAAGATGTTGTCCTTCCTCAGGCTCCAACTGTCTTCTCTGACTGTTTTTAGTTTGGTTTGATTCATTTTGGTGGAGGGAGGCTTAAATACTTTTATTTTGTCTATTTTGTCTTTTGGAGCTTATTGAATTGTCAAATTCAAGCCAATGAAAGACTTTTTCAGTTTTTAATACCGTCTTAAATGTGAACTAAAGGGCTGAAAATAACTTTATGTATTGTACAGTTTTTAACTTTTTAAAACAACAATACATTTTTTTCTAACATATATTATAAATAATAAGCATTAGGCAGTTTTTAACACTACTAAATGATTAGGAACTTTGTTTAAATTAAACTAAAGGGTTGGTTTTATTTTTTTATTTAATTCCTACATTTTCATACTTACTTTGACCATTCAAATGTGGGAATTTCTTTCAAGTTGCAAAACTTTATAGAAATAAAAAACATTGTGTTTTGTTTTCAGGATTTTTATCTCTTAAAAAAGTAGATAACCATTATAGAATATATAATAACTTGAAAGTAAAATGTTAAAAAGTGAATTCAAGGACATCTGCTATTGAAAATGCATCTAAAGCAAATCAAAACGTTCCTTTAAAGTGTAATAGTGTGATTTTTTGTTTCAATAAAAGTGATTCATGAAGTGGTCCTCTGCCGATGCGTGTCCGCTCGCCTGTGTGTCACACAGCTGAATAGAAGACCTGCTTGGATGCAGAGCAAAACCTTCCAGATATTTTGGAACATCCGTGGAATCACAAATCCTGAGAGCTGTTTAAAAGTCAAGGAGCATAATTACGGAAAAAAAATGGAATTTGAAATGATCGCAGGTGATAAATCCTGACAGTTTATTTTTTTAAGGCAATAATGTATCCAGTATAAAATTTGTTTGTTTAGATGATGATTTTCATAATTTTAGTTAAGTTAACAAGTTAAGAGAAAGTATTTAGAATATTTGGAATTGTTTTATGTGTGCAAAGTAGAAAAGTCAAAACATTTGCTCAAAGGTCGCTTAATCCCATGTTGAGCAGAGGATCCACACAAGCCCATAATCTGAGTAATCCTTTGTCCTAATACTATAACAACTTTAACTAGTTGATTGTATTACAGGAGTGTTATATGTTTGTTCAGACGAAATGTTGTTGCTGATTTTGTTTCTCTTAAAATATTTGCACTTTTGGGATTTTTTTTTACGGATCAATAAAGTCAAACCTGCATTTTTACTTATATTTCAATCAGAAATATTTGTTGTTATTGCGTCATTGTTGGAAATATTTTTACAGCAACTCATTCAGAGTGGAAGTCCTCAAGAAGTTATATTTTAAGAGCTAAAAAATTATCCAAAAAGTTGTTGTTTTTTTTTGTAGTTATTTACAGTATTTTACTTTATCAATACATTTTCAATATCTTAGTATAAGTAAGTATCAGAAACAATGTTTTTCTATTTTATGTAAATGATCTTTGTAAAAATAATTTAATATTTTTTGTAATAAAAGTAAAATAACCCTGGCAGGTTAAACTCAGCTCCGCACCACCCCGCAGACCTCTCTGTTACTGGGGCAGCTACTATTATTTAGTTGGACGGTTATAATTGGCCCTTCACCTATTAATAGGGAGAACTGCTAAAAATTGTGCAGTGTGTTTGCGCTGGGTGTGTCAGCGCCTCAGACCAGAGTTTGGCCTTCGGTGGCGGCCATGTTCAGCATGTGAGCGCTGGGGCTGCAGGTCTTGGCGTCTGTCACATGCAGATTATTTATGGTTTTGGTGAGCTTTGCGCGGGGGGAATGTTGAGGGAGGACAAAGTTAGAGGCTGGCTGGGTGTGCGCAGTGGAAGTGAGGTGGTTTGGCTCCGAGCGGCTCTCCTCGGAGTGCTGTGGGTGTGCTGGCACAGCAAAGGCTCTATGGCGTGGGAACAGCTGAGCCACTTGAACCCTGCAGAGAGCTAATGGTACCTTACCGGTTTGCTGCTTAATAGCCTCCATGTGTGTTTAATATGAGTATCTGTCTCAGTTTGCATTTATGCAGAGAAATTTGCTTTTATTTTCTTTAGTTTTCTGCTCGCTGTCTTTTACTATGAGGCCTTTGTGTTGTTGTCGGCCTGTCAACCTATTCGGTTTCGGCAATCCCAGCCCCCCCCGCCTGCTCTTTTCAGTGTGTTACCTTCTTGTCGCATTTCACCCCTGCTTGCCACATTCCTAGTTATCTCAGAAGACGGGGGGGAGTGTACATACCTGCTCTCAGGAGGCAGCTTCAAACAGGCATCCTGTCATTCCTGTTGTAAGAACGGAGAGCAAACAGTCAAACGACGGTAACCACAGGACTCTGATCCAGCAGGAATGGGAAATGAACACATTGGTCATTGTTGCCAGGCAGTTTTTAATAAATAACCCCCTTCATTTATTTATTTAGTTTCTGAACTGACACGTTTTCAGCAAAAATTAGATTTCTACGAGTCTTTTATCAATCGGCATTAGTAGAAGTCACGAGTGTTAAGGCCTGAAAAACATTTAATAGAAGATGTGCACATTTGTATCAATTTATTGCAATAAAATCTATCCAAAAATCAATGTTTTGTGACAGAAAATGGATGTTGTGAACTTTCCTCAGAATATTGTTAAATAGAGGAAAAAGAATGTATTAATATTTATCAAAAGCGTTCTGATTTATGTCATTTTTGTGCAGCTTTTCTTGTATTCCACCAAAACCCAATGTCAATTTATTGCTTTATTATTATGTTATTAATTCTTTCTATGAGATTTGACTTCTTTTGCTTTTATTTCTATTTGACATTTTAGTAAACATTTGAAGACAAGACCATGACACATTTTCCTGTTTTCATTCTGTTTTAAATACATGTCTTTACCTTAAAAATGCTTCATTTTTGGACAACATAAAGGGCTGTTTTGTCCCCATTCTAAAGAAATTGGAGAGCAGTATAAACAGAATGAAGGTATTTTTCAGCAGGTGACTCTCAAACCCTCATCCTTTCTAGAGAATCATCAGCTCCATTCCTGATTTCAGCAGAACTTTTAACATGCGCTGGGTGGGCACAGATTTGAATGTATCGAAGGCCCACACACATACACGCAGCCACATGCACACAAAGACGGACACACTTTCCTCCTGTGCAAGTACTACTACAGCGGCTCCATTGACGAGGCTTCTCTGGTCTGACAGAGCAAACGGCTGCTGATGACTCAGACTGGCTGTCTCTGATCTCACACAGAATGAAAACACGCTCCCTCTTGTGGCCGTTCGAGGTGCCCTGTCCCCCATTATTACATCCTCTCTTTACTAAATGCGGTGTCTGTTGTTGAACTCCACCTTGAAGGAATAATTCTAAATGGTTGATAGAAGTTATATCTTTTTATTGCAAATTTTTCTACAAAATAAAAATGTGTTTTTTCTGGAAACTGTTCAGTAAAGCCTGCTGTGATCTGATTGTGTGTTCTGTTTTCAGCTTTTTAGACAGAATTGATATGGTCAGACAAAACGACTACACACCTACGGATCAGGTGAGGCACTCAACACACACAACAAATATTCTGATCATTTTAACGCTGATGTCAAACACAGATACTTTTCAGAAAGTACCAGTGGATCATTCATTCATTTTCCCAACCTGTTCTATCCCTTACGGGGTTACGGGGTGCTGGAGTCTAACCCAGATACTGTTGGGTAAAGGCGGGGTACACCCCAGACAGGTCGCCAATCTATCGCAGGGCCACGATCACTCACCCATACACACTCACATCCACACCTAAGAACAATTTAGAGTCATCAATTCACCTATGAAGCATGTTTTTGGACTTGAGAGGAAGCCGGAGTCCCCGGAGAAAACCCACGCATGCACGGGGAGAACGTGCAAACTCCAGTCGGGACTTGAACCGGGGCCTTCTTGCTATCACAATAGCGCTAACCACTGCTCCACAGTGCAGCCCTCCATTGGATCAATACCACAAAAACTAAATGGATGAGACGTGCACGTAAGTGGTGTGCAGGTGCACAATGCGCATGTGCTTCTAAAAAAAAAGTGCGACAGAAAACAGACTTTTTTTCACAATGTCAAAGGCGTTGAGAAAGCAAGATCTATTGAGCATTTATGTTGGTGTTCCTCCATCCTCAAAGAAATGTAAGATTGAACTGCAAAAGAAGCAGGCATGGAGAGAGACACATAGACAAAACAAGAAAAATCAGGAAGAGCATTCAACATAAAACTTCTAAGACACATTTAGTAGATGAAAGGAGAAGATAGATATATGGACAGGTGAACTGAAATGATGATAGCATGATTTTCTAAGGATTTTAGAGGCTTGGAGGAATACAACATCACAAACTCTCAGCACACTCAGACTTGCCCCACACTTCTGTGTTTAAAACAAAAGTAATTTTGATAAGTGCTTAAAAAGCAGCTGTATTATTTTTTCTGAGAGTTAAACAGTCACGTTATTTAAGAATTTTTTTAAAAAATTAAGTTGTATTTCCTTTTTTAAGTTGAAATTAAAGTACATGCTGATTATTTTGTTCCTACTCTGAGGTGGGTTAAAAAAAAGTGTATTAAAACCAAGTAAAAACCCTTGGTCTTAATTGAGAACCTGGCTAAAAATATTACGTGCACCCCTGCTTATAAGTTCTTCTCATAAGGTTGGTTAATTGGGTTGAGGTAGCTTTATCAGAAACATTTCTTACAACTAAAGTTGAAGAGTAACCTTTAGGTAAATTATTACTAAAAAAAATGGGTCAGAAATTGAAAAACACTTGTGTTTCAAATTAAAATTGGCATAAATTAATGTTTCTTTTCATCAGTTTTTTGTGTCAGTATTGATTAGATAAGTTTAGTGAATATTCTTATAAGAAAATGAGACAAAATACCAAGGAAGTTGCACATTGTTATCTATTATTATAACTATGAGACCTTAGAGGGCATTGTTCTGGTAGAAGTGAATGTGTCACAGTATATTAGAGCAGTAGATAGTTACTGAAGGACAAACATCAGAAGTTTCCCTGAGTTCTGGCTTGAACAACTCTATCCAGAACGTTGTCATTGATTCTGGAGCATAACCATTCCTTAAAGGAACACACACCAGCTTTTTGTGATGGAGACAGCAGTAAAATCCTGCAATAAATACAACCACACTGAAAATTTTGCCTGCTTGAATAAAGTCAGAACGCCGTCCTGGATGTTTTTATAGTCTACATTAACCTCAGTATACTCCAAATATTAATAATAATATCATGAGATGCACGAGTTCTTACACGTACTACACAGAAAACCTGCTACTGGAAATGTCCACAGATGTTTGAACTTCTTACCTCGATGATGGATTCTGACCTACATAAGACAATGCGTCATTTATTAAACCACACTTTATAAATATGACAGTCACATAGTTCAAATAATTAAGGAACTTGTAATAATAGCTTCATGACATTGTCTTGTGTTAACTCTTTGATTTACAGTTTGCATTGCTTTTTCTTTCCTTCTCTGCTTCAGGACCTCTTGAGATGCAGAGTACTGACTTCTGGAATCTTTGAGACGAGATTTCAAATAGACAAAGTTAATTTCCAGTAAGTAGGAATTTTAAAGAAATAGTTTCAAGTTTTCTTGTCAGAAAATACTGTTTCTTTCTCCATTATCAGGAAGTAATATTTACTTGATTTTGCTCTTCAGACATTTCGTCGTCATTCCTCTTAAAAACGTTCTGTGTTTCCGCAGCATGTTTGATGTTGGAGGTCAGAGAGATGAACGCCGAAAATGGATCCAGTGTTTTAACGGTTGGATGTTGCTTTACTGTTGTAACTGAAAGAATAGGAGCATAACTTTCATGTCAGTTCTAGATTTGTGTAAAGAACACAGGAGTTTTTCTCTGGTACAGAAGCATGTTTTTTGCTTCCTCTAAAACATTATCTGCGTTGATCCTTTTTTTTCCTGCTTTTTCTTTGTGGTGCAGATGTGACAGCGATCATCTTTGTGGTGGCAAGCAGCAGCTACAACATGGTGATCAGAGAAGACAATCAGACAAACAGACTACAGGAAGCCCTCAATCTTTTCAAGAACATTTGGAACAATAGGTCAGTGATATTATAGAATTTGAGGTTATTACTTTTTTAAAGACCCACTCCAATGAAAATTGTGTTTTCAGTGTTTTAACCTGTTTTTATAGCATTTTTCTCATGATGGAGGACATTTATGAAATAATTTAAGATTAAAACTGTTTCTGAGTATTTCTTTTTTCAAATCGTGATGGATCAGGAGTAGACAAAACCCTACAATTTGAAAAAGCTCGGGCTTGTGACACAGCAACTGTGATGAGAGGGCCAAAGTCTCCCTGCTTCACTCCCAATTTTAAATCCTCCACTTGCAGACAAATCGATCCATTAATGTCTTCATTTTCCTCATCTGAGTTGCCATCTGGCTCTAAACTGTGTGGCTGGATAGCTGGATGTTTGCTTGGGGTGTGAGGGGCAGTAAACTAGCGGGAGAGAGCATAAAAAAAGGAATGCTGGGATATCAACGTAGGCTAATTTCCATGTAAACAGTCCCGCCCACAAATCAGAGGCAAATTTCTAATAAGCTCCTGCTGCTCTGCGGATAATATGTCTCTAAAAAAGACAGGTTTTTTTTGCGTTTAGCTAAAAACTACATAATTATAATTTAAAAACCACTGGGAACGCTTTTACAAGAGAAAAACTATGAAGTGGGACTTTAAATTTGATTTTGAAAGACTTGTTTTTAAAATGATTATATATGAAGAAAACATTTGTGCTGCTGATACCCAAACCTGAGTATTCAAACGCTGGGAAAAGATTAAATAAAAGTCCTTAATTCCACATTTCTTTCCTGTTCAGACGTGTGCTCTGCTCTTTGTAGAGAAACTAAAACATGTAGTTGGTATTAATGAAAAAAAACAGTAAAGAATCAATTTTTCAGGTTGTATAGCATTTTTTATTTGTATTAGTTTTATTAGTGAGTATTTTGAAAACTGTGCTTCTGGCATTTTTTACCAAGGGAATATCAAATTTTTATTTAAACAATTACTGGCATAAAAAGAAATCCTCGTTTTTTTTTTTTTAATTCCAAGTAAGATTCGTACAGTTTTAAAATATTTGACCAAAATAAAAATGTGTCTGTTTCCTATTAACATCAGGATATCATGTTTACAGCTAAACATAACCCAGAAAATTGCTAAACAAATTCACCTAACTAGGTAAAGGAATGTTAAAAAGGGATGTAAGCTTTATTTGAAACAACTTTAGCTGCAGTGATAAGAATACTGAACCAGTTGGCTTTTTTGTAAGAAGGATTTCAGGACGTAAATCTCTTTGCTCCAAGCAGAACATACTTCCATCTTGTTTATGTCATACAAAATAATTTGGGACATTGTGAATTTTACATCCATGGGGTATTCAAATTGTTTGTTCAAATCGTTGTGTGAGTTTTTAATCTGATGCTTGTTTTGAATTGTAAATAGGAGGTTAAAGACACTCTGTATCAAGCTCATTGATCTCTGTCTATAGGTGGCTACGCACCATTTCTGTAATCCTTTTCCTGAACAAACAAGACTTACTCGCAGAGAAGGTGCTGGCGGGGAAGTCCAAAATTGAAGAGTATTTTCCAGAGTTTGCACGATACACCACACCTGATGATGGTAAGACCAGCTAAACACTAGAAACATTTCCAAAATAAAAAGAAGTTCATTTTCTGTACAATATGATTTTGTCTGTAAAAATGTCAGATTCCAATTTGTGTTATAAGCTGAAAAAAGAATCCTGCATTTCTGCATCAATTATTTACATGCTTTTTTCCACCAAGCAACCGTTATATGAGTTGTTTTTGGTTTTTTAAATCAAATTGTAATTATTTGCAAACATTACTATAAGAAAAAAAAACTTGGTTTTGTGCTTTTACATGCTTTTATTTTTCTTTTACAGATTCACAAAACCTATACCAAGTCTAATTTATATATATATGCATTGTTACATTGTTTAAAACAAACTTTCTTTTGTTGTTTACATTTTGTAATAAAAAGGTAAAGCACATCCGGCGTGTCTTCAATGACTGTCAACAGAAAGTTAATTTTATTGTTGTTGTTTTTTTTGTTTGTGTTCAACAGCAATACCAGAACCAGGAGAGGACCCGCGAGTTACCAGGGCCAAGTACTTCATACGGGATGAGTTTCTGGTGTGTACAAAGTTCAAATCCCAGCAGGTATATGTTACATCCCACCTCGGAAAGGAGGGAGAAAATAGGTAACAAAAAGAAATAATGAATAACCGGTAAATGATTAATTGGTCACGCAGCTGTTTATTTGGGTGATAGGTGGCAGGTGTTAACATAAAAACAATAGAAACTGGCAAAAAAAAACACCCAAAGGCTGACTTCATGTTTGAAATTAATCCCAAATTAATCCCAGGCCTTATAACAGACTTACTACAGAAATGTAGACATGCAGTCACCAAAACTCAACAACTGCTTGGACAGCAACCGAAGACCACCAGATTCTAATTCCAACAAAAGAGAAAAGACTAGAATGAAACAAAGGAGGGGGAAACCAGAGGCTTTCACTGGCTTGGCCAGGCAGACGGCAGGGGCAGACTGAGAATCTAATTCGTCTCAGGAATTCAGCCGCCACTGGAGCAGAATTTCCTGGGAGCTTTTGAGCTTCCCTCCCAGCCTGGTGATTGGTGGAGGGTGATGCCTCAGTCAGCTCTGCAGGAGAGGCGGAGTCAGCAGCATTGGAGGAACTGGACCTCTGCAAGAGCTGAAACTCAAAGAAGTGACCAGGGGTCGTAACAGTATAGCTTCTCTTTACCTGTTTGGATTTGATCAGGTTTTTATTTTCATCTTTTATTTCATAAACATTCATTTATATTCAAAGTAAAATATTTACCATTGAAAGTTTTGTACTTCCTCCACTGGTCTCTTGAAGTCTGATGTTCTACTTTGGATTATTACCCCAACCTGATCATTCTTTTTTTTTCTCTATCTTTATGTTTTTACTAAGTAAATGAAAGAGCCTTTTTATGTGAAAATAACCACAGATTTAGTATTTCTTAATGGACATTCACTATCGCTTTTATTTATGGTTTTTTTTTGGACAATGGGTTGCATGTTTACTCTGTTTTTTTGTCTTGTTATTTTATATGTTTTTATAGCATTCAAACTCTTTAGCTCACGGACCCCACTGTAGCCAAACAAACTGCCAACATTAAAAAAGATAAATACTGAGCTGTTCTACAGCCTCCAAAAAGTATACTTTTTTTTGTCTAAACATGACCTCTCTTCAAGCCAAAACACATTTTCTGAGCGCATATGGCATATAATTTAAATCCTTTTTGTGCTCTGTTTGCAACCTGTTTATGATCAATAACATTTTCCAAATAACTAAGTGCAAGTGAAAATTGTTGATTGGTTAACACAATAACAATTTCTTCTGGAAAATACAAAAACAATAATATCCTAATGAGTTAAAAATGAGTTAAAACAATGCTAAAGTACTTCTTTGGGTTTGTACGTTGCATTATTTTTTTGTCTTTATTGTTGAATTTAGAGGCCTGCAGCATTGTTGTTGTGTTTAATAGCCTGTAAAGCTCAGTAACTGTACTGTACAGTTTAGTAAAAATATTTCTTAAAATCTGCTTGTAAATGTCATGAACGTTGCCGACAAATGCTAATATTAGCATACTACATCTGTGGCTAAATGTTTTTTTTTTTTAATCTTTCTAAATATTTTACCTTAATAACATAAAATATTCCAACCACCACTTCTCTCCCTTGTGTACTAGTTAGGAAATTAATGCAAACGTAACTAAAAAGGACTACACAGTTGGAAATATTTAGCAGGAAGAGCTTCCATACTAAATCACTATTCTTCTGCTCCGTGTTTAGATAACAAGTAGCTACGATTTTGATATGACTAAAAGTCTCACTCCAACTTTATTTTTTTCGATAGCCTCCACTAATTTCCCATCAACGTTTTGTTTACCCTCTCTCCTGGTTGCTTATGCCACCTCTGAAGCCCAAGCTAACATTAACGTAGCAAAAAAAAGGAAACACAATTTTCATTGGAGTGGGTCTTTAAATGGGTGTTTTTGTATTTTTTGATGAAATTGTATCTAGAAAATGCTAAATCTTAAATGCTAAATCAGTTCCATCTTAAGCAAAAGAACCTATACTGCCATCAAGTGTTTGATTGCAGTACTGCAGAGTGTTGAAAACATTAACAGAAAAGGATAAATGTCCCTTTATATTTAAATAAACTGAAAAAAACAATCATCTTCACAGATATGTAATTCTAAGAATGATGGTTTGGGTTCCTTAAGAAATCAGTGTCATTAAAACAAATCTTGACCAAGTTTTATATTTTTCAGAGGATCAGCACAGCCAGTGGGGATGGAAGACACTACTGTTACCCTCACTTCACCTGCGCAGTCGACACAGAAAACATCCGCCGTGTCTTCAATGACTGTCGGGACATCATACAGAGAATGCACCTACGGCAGTACGAGCTCTTGTGATGTGCACTGCTAATCTACCTGCCGACCAAGCATAACCCCATCTACCGTGACTGGTTTACCCACTTCTCCTCCAGTTCAATGTCACCTAAACATGAGGAAGCAAGAGACCAGCCGCTCTCCTCTCCAACACAAAAACAGCTTTCCCTGCAACACAACTTTGAACAAAGAGGAAAGAGGAAACTTCCTTTTCTGACTTTGACTTTAAAAGGAACACAGTTTGAGCATCAACAACAATCGGTTTGGACTGACAGTTACCCAGTAAGAAGGGTTCCGACTGGAATCTGTCAGTGTGGATGATCTGGCCTGTTATCACTCTCTCAGAACTGCAAATACACGCTCTCAAAAATACTGTGGAATAGGACTCGTGGACCTCTGCGTATCTTTTACTAATGCAGTCATAAACGCAATCATTTTTAAACCACTTCCCCACTATAACAGTTTTCAGAGGGACAATACAATATTTTCTGAGAGAGATGGGTTTGTTGTTTTTTTTTTGGTTTTGTTTTGCTTTAGAAAAGGCACGAACAATGGACATGCAGGGTGGTACACCGCAACACAGAAGGCTGTTGTGCCTGGTTACAAACAAAGAGACTAGTTCACTAAAGGATGGCTGTGGACATTTGCGCGACTGCGCTAAGCCGCACGGCTCTCGAGGAAAACCAGTCAAGGCCGGACTGCAGATAACTACCAACATTTAAAAACAAAAAAGTAAAATATCATACAAATGCATTGATTCATGCTCACCAGTGAACTACATGCAGTGCAAAAAAAATCAATTTTATATATACATAAATATATATATATAATGATATAATTATATGATATTATATATTCCTGTTATGACGCAGTTCAACTTTTACATTTTTGTTAGTTTTTATCTCATGTTGTTCGTCAGTGTACACTGTGTGATCTGCCTTGTGCATCATTTAAACTCCACTTTAACACACTCATGCTTACAAATAACTAAAAATATTCATCCCCGCCCTCCTCCCGGCTATCTGCCCGCAAATCAACATATGGAAAATAAGTGTAAGTTTTTTTTTTAACATAATAAATAAAAGCTTAGCGAAAAGGGGGAAGCATGAAGTCAAAAACATATAGACCGAATGCAGCATTTAGAGTAGAAACACATACACCTACTCCGGCCCTCATCACATTGGTCCCCTCCTTCCTTACCTTTTGTCTTTGTCTCACACTTCCACTGCTCCCACTCACAACTTCCTCCCCTGGCTTCGAGTATGTCTCTTTATTTTACTGCTGGACTATTATTCTTGTACAAACTGTAAAATGTATTATTTTGTACAACTTTACTGAGAAAAAAAAACAAACAAACTTGTAGAAGATCCCTGTGCCTTGATCATGACTGTACTTGTAAAAAAAAAAAAAAAAGAGCTAAAATGTGAGTTATGTTTCACTGCTCTGTACAGATGGACGGGATGGTCAAACCCTCCACCACAAGCACAGAGGAGCGCCGAGTCAGGTCGGGCAGGGGTTTTTCTCTGTTGCTTGGTTACCAGTTTTCACATTTTTGTTTGTTCCTTGAATAACTCCTTTTACTTTGACTCTTCCCTGGTTTATACAAAATAATAACTTTTACAAAAAATGCAAAAAAAAAAAGGCGCCGCCTTCATACTGTGTTGTCAAACATATAAGTAGGCACACACATACCTGTCAATTACAGCTTTTGTCTTTCAGGACATCCTCTACGAAACCTGCAGTACCTTTCACTCAGACACGTGTTTTAGGAAACAACCTCTGCCCTGTGTAGACTGTTGATCTAAATATTTCTTCCATTTTTACTTGAAATGGTTTTTGCGGATACAGAAACCATGGAATTTTCACCACACTAATTCAATGAAACTGATATTTTTAGTTTTAACTTTTAGGATGCCGGTCCGGCAAGTTCTGTGTCTGAGTAAGCTTCGTAATTGCTCTATCTATGGAATAATAGGCAGAAAATTTACTACATGTTTTAAAATTCTTCTCTCAGCAATAATAAGATTGTTTTACATACACAAAAACATATTTTAAATTTTTATTTGACAACTGGTTAAACTTCAGGTTCTGCACAGTTTATTGTATCCAATGCACTGAAGATTACAAACAATAGAAGCTTTTGGTTGACAGTGCACTGAAGTATTGCTAGCTCTACATTGACTACATTGACCACAAGGAAGACTGGAGCAGACTATTAAAACCAGACAGAAGTCTGTTGATTAATAATACTAAAACAAACAGTTTCTATGTTGAAGCTGGAGGATTTTTATGTGATGGGTGATGTTTTTTTAACTCATTTCGTAGGCATTTCGTATACTGATGCAGATTCCTATGCTTCACTGGGTGAATGTTCCATTTGCAGTGCGACTTTAAAACGTTATTGTTCCTGAAAAGCCATACTGATCTTGCATACACACACAGCAAAAAATGTGGTTATTATTTGAGTTCCTATGTAACCAAATTATTCAAGTTATCCTGGATAATCTGATATAGTTTTGAATCTGGTTGGGTAGTTATCTAATAATATTCTGACTTCTTTCTGTATAAAAAATCTGGTCATTCACAATCACAAATATGTAGGGAAAATTGCAGTACTATATGCTATGCAAAACAGCCTTAAAACCATAAGAATGACCAAGTGGTTTCAAATAATCGACCGTTTTGTCACTACATGAGCTTACACATAAACTTGAAAAATATATACTGTGGGATTAACTTTTTTATTTATCAGATTTCTGGGCATGTAAACGTGTAATAACAGCCAAAAATCTATTTTCTGCAAAATAATTTTGTGTTTATAAAAAAATACTGTAATAAACAAGAGTTGTCATAGTTTCCTCCGCTCCGCTAGGGGGAGCCAGAGTTATAGAACGACAGCTAAATACCCACGTGGCTCGAACCGGATCGGAGGAGTGAACTTTACTGAACGCGCTTCCTCTCTCTAAACCCCGCCCCCTTTTTTCTATGCATTGGCGCGCTGCTCCTCCGTGAGGCTGTAGATCTCTGTTCCTCTACAGGTGGACTCATTCTACAACATAGAAAGGCATGAGTGCGGCGGGAAATGCTCGCACCGGTTCGGGCACCGGTCCCGTCCAGCAAGGGCTGAAGGAGGCTCTGATGGAGACGCTGACAGCTATCCTGTCGCCGGTTCAAGAAGTGCGCACCGCTGCGGAGGAGCAGATCAAAGTGTTGGAAGTGACGGAAGGTGAGAACCCCCCGGTTTCCGTTCATTACCTGTCTGACGGTGTCGGCTAACTGCACGCGCCTCTGCACAGATTAGCAGCCGGCGGACAGCTGCTGTCTTCTGGGTAGAAACTGTTAACCGAGCTAACAGCTAAAGTGTAAGCATGGGATCTTCCCCTGTGTCCGTGTAGCTAACGTTAGGCCACATTTTCACAAGTTAGTGACAGTTGCGTCAGCTTAAATGCTCGTTAAAACACCGTCACTACATTCTTCAGAGCTCTTTTTCTTTGCTCAAACTTGGAGGATATTGTGGTTGACCTCGCCGAATCTGTTGAACGTGTAAGTCAATTGTATAGCACACGGAAAAATGCGTGGAACCCGTCGCAGCAGCAGCAGATAGATGAACTATTAAGTTTTTAACGTTACCTAAAACTTATAATCACGGTATGTGGGTTTTTGCTGCTTTAAGAAGAGAAACTCGCTAATGGCGCCACACTTGTAACGGCCGATCGTGTACCGGAGTGTACTTTCCTTATTTATATATATATATTTTTTGCATCTAATAATAGGCTGAATTATTTTTAATCAAAAGGGCCCCATGATTAATTTACTCGTTGCCATGGTTACGCTGACATCTTTCCCGCTCCTCGTCTCTCCGGGCCTCCTAGAGAAGATCCCGCCTAACGGGCTGCCAGCTTCCTGCATCCCCAGCACTCTAGAGAGGGATGACACGCATGTCCTCTGTGCTTAGCTTTACAAACCTTTAGAAGATCGGAAATGACCATTTAATATTTTAGATTTGAATTAAGAATTAGCATAAATAGGTACCTGAACATCTTTAGTAGAAGTGATGGGGATTCCATAGAAAGATGTTTAAAAAAAAAAAGTGACCTGTTTTTGGAAACACATTACTCACCAGGAGAATAGCACAACCGAGTAAAATAAATACATTTTTGTGAATACATTCGACAAGTTGCGCGATAATAATGTAAAATTATGGAATTAAAGATTTACAAAAATAATTTAAGCTGTAAAAATATGAAAAATTAAACAATTTACTAGAATAAAGTTGTAAAATTCTTAGAATAAAGTCAGCAATTTACAATAATCATTTTGGTCTTCAAATAAATAAGTAATATGCAACAATTTACTAGAATAAAGTTGTAAAATAATGAGTATAAAGTTGACAATTTACAAAACGTAAATTAGAAAATTATCCAAAAAAGTCAGCAATTTACAATAATAACTAAGACGTAAAATTATTGGGTAAAAGTCAAATAAATAAAGATAAAGTCATCAAATTAAGAAAATAAAGTCAACAATTTACATAAAGTTGTCAAATTATGAGCATAAAGTAAACTATTTTTAAGAATAAAGTTGTCATATTTTGAGAAAAAGTAAACAATTTATGGTGGTAAAATTGTAAAAAAAAAAAAAAAATTCAAATCCTCAACAATTTACAAGAATTAAATAATAAAATTACAAGAGAAAATATTAACAATTTATTAGAGTAAAGTTGTGAAACTAAAACAGAAAAGGCAATATTTTACAAGAATAAATATATAATTTTAAAAGTTTTAAGTTGAACTTTTTCTAGATAAATTATACATTTATCAGGCAAAAGGCTGTTCACGACGAAAAAATATAGACGGCAAAAAAAGAAACTATTGTGTTTCTGTGTGAGAGACGTAGAGCGTGTTATAAGCGGTCACTTCAGCTTTGGTTTCATAAATAAGGAAATACTACGTCTTTTAGTGAGTCAGCATTGTATTATTGTAAGTTGAAGGACATTTTAAAGAAATTTCATGAAACTGGGCCTTTTCAGAAGAAAAAGTCACTTAGATTTGGGAGAAATTTTCCTTCCATGGAGGAAGAGTTGGTTAGTGACTTTATTCTGATATTTTTTTTTTCTAATACTTTTACAACTGTATTCTCTTTTTTTTCTTCCATGGTTGCTCTGTAGTAGTAAAACTGTAGTTAATGTATACAGTGACTGTAGCTCGTGGCCTGCCTCTGACTTTTTATTGCCCCGGCCGCCCTGTCCACAGGCCCCTCTCTAAGGCAGCTGCTCTGCAGAACTGTCAGCACTAACATTGTCTTCGGATGCCTGATGTCACTTTTGGTAAAACCCAGTTGGAGTGACAGAACTGAGGTTGCTGCTGATCCAGAGTTATCCGTCTCACATTGTGCCTGCTTGCTGTACTCGACTAACATGAGTCCACTTGCTTTGTAGCTGGTTCTACGGTAGCTGTTAGCCAAAATATTTTAATGGTATCTCTGGTAGAGGTCTACTGACTCTCAAAAATAATCAACACATGCCATGTTTGTGACTGTTATGGCTTTAAAACTCCTATGAGTAGATTTGAATTTGACCCTACCTGACCATCAAAGGTGCAGTTTATGCTACTTATGCTAGAACGATTGTTCCTTTATATTTGGCACTTTTCCTGTTTTATTATAACATCCAAAAATATACATGTAGGTTCAGTCTTATTATATTCCTACGCCAATCATCTTCTAATCGATTGTAAAAGCGTCCCCAGTAGTCTTTTAATTATGATTATGCAATTTTTAGCCAAAATACTCATAAAAAATTGATGTCGACATAATAAGACATATTTTCTATATTTCTATTGTTTCACAACAATATGAATGAAGAAATACTCAGATATGCAACTTGAGCTTAATTTTCTTAATTCATGTCCTCCATCATCAGAAAAATGCCACAAAAACACAATTTTGATCTCTGTGGATCTTTAAGGTGTTTATATTCGGTGCTGTTGTCATGCTTCAGAGTTTGGCGTCCACCTGGCAGAGCTGACAGTGGATCCTCAGGGAGCGCTCGCCATCCGTCAGGTGAGCAGAAATGACATTTTTGGGAAACAAAGCAGGTACTCCAGTTCTGGATCTACACTACGTACATGTTGTCAACTGCAGTCAAATGATAAATCTGATTATGTGTGTCACGCGTTCATCTGCTTGCAG
Organism: Adrianichthys oophorus; assembly: GCA_036245035.1. NCBI lineage: Eukaryota > Metazoa > Chordata > Actinopteri > Beloniformes > Adrianichthyidae > Adrianichthys > Adrianichthys oophorus. The sequence goes on along the minus strand of BSAI01000073.1, from coordinate 19,373,259 downwards.
TTGGCCTCCGTCATCCTAAAGCAGTATGTTGAGACTCACTGGTGCTCCCATTCAGATAAATTCAGGCCTCCAGAAACCACAGATCAGGTAAGCCTCCCGCACTGACTGCATTATGAAATCAAAAGATAGAAATGTTTCTTCAATTGGATGATTGTTCAGAATTTTTGAACCCGAACTTGACAAATCTGAAGTTAGATGTCCTTGAATCCCCGCAGGCTAAGGCTGCCATCAGGGAGCTGCTGCCGAGTGGTTTGCGGGAGTCGATTAGCAAAGTGCGTTCCAGCGTGGCGTACGCCGTTTCGGCCATCGCCCACTGGGACTGGCCTGAGGCGTGGCCTCAGCTCTTCACCCTGCTGATGGAGATGCTGATCAGTGGAGATGTCAGTGCAGTACATGGTGCCATGAGGGTCCTCACAGGTTTGTCAGAAGATTGTGTAAGCTAAGAAACGACAACACACTACAATGAAAAGCACAAACTGAACTGCAAAGTGCTTTGAAACATGACTTATCTTTTTCTGCAGTAACTTGGGAGTCTGGTATTGTTTGATGCCTTCTGCCTCACCTAGAAATATTGCTTAAACCCACGTGTTTCAGCACATTGGCATTATGCAGCCACTCTCCTCCACTTAGTCCAAAAAGAAAACGATGCCTTTATTCTGCCTTACATAGTAGCAGCTAGGAGAACAAATTTCATGCGCCTATTTCCTTGACAGCTAACAGGACATTAACTTTACATGAAAATGGTCAGTCCAATAGGAAATCCATATTTTCTTCTTACTGGTTCGCTTGAGTGTCCAGTTATTTGTCACAAAAGTAGATTAATCTGAAACAATCTATGTTTTCAATTGAAATTCATTTTCAGAGTTCTTCAAAGTTCATCTATAGAGGTGGAAACCTTTCCTTTGTTTTGTTTTTGTCCACAGAGTTTACTCGAGAGGTGAGTGATACACAGATGCCTCTTGTGGCTCCAGTCATCTTACCTGAGATGTACAAGATCTTTACCATGGCAGAGGTATGCCACAACTGAAGTTATGCTAATTTACAGCACAATTATAGCAAAGTACAATACAATTTTTTGCATTACAGTGTTCCCTTACTATATAACAATTCACCTTTTGCAGTCTCACTGTTTCACAGATTTATTTTCAGTGCAATTTGAAAAATGTCATCACTCATGTCCTGATGCTTTGCAGGTTTACAGTATTCGGACTCGCGCCAGAGCAGTAGAGATTTTCACCATTTGTGCCAACCTCATCTGTGCTATTGAGGAGCTTGAAAAGGTGAGGTGAACAGCACATAGAGCTGTTTCCACCTGAAATAAGAAATCTGTAATACTGGATTAGGTAATAGAGGTATTTATATAAAACAATTCACAAATAAGAAAGTCATAGAGATGCTTAACAAGTTAGAAGTTAAATAAGTTCATTGTTTAATGGATAACCGTGTATTCTGTTTTCAGGGGGCAGCCAAAGCATTAATCTTCCCAGTGGTGCAGCAGTTTACAGAAGCGTTTGTGCAGGCTCTGCGGATGCCTGATGGACCCTCCTCTGACAGTGGCCTTAAGATGGAAGTCCTTAAGGTGAGAAGTTCTCCGTACTATGGGAAACATTAAAAACATCTTTTGATTCAACCGTAAGGATAGAAGTTTCTAAATGTAATCCTTACAAGCAATTTACATTAATTTAGACGAATGATGAATTTATCTAAATTATTTCAAATTTCTATTTGTATTGGTGTATTCTGTTGAAAAATTTTTGAACAATTGAATGTCTTCTTGTTGCTTTTACAGGCAGTAACAGCATTGGTGAAGAACTTCCCTAAACCCATGGTGTTCTCCATGCAGCAGATATTGCCCATCGTGTGGGATACACTGACTGAAAGTGCAGCTTTATATCCTAACAATAAATAACTTGCTTACTGAATCACTTTAGGGCTGTTTTTGCAGTCATTGTGCTTATCCTGTCGTTTAACCTGGTGGTTCCTTTCTTTAAATATCAGTCTCTAAGCCTTCATCCATGTATCTATGAGATTGAGGGCAAGTACAGTGTAAATAATAAGACATTTATTTATTTTTTTAACAATGCATTTTCGCATTGTTTCCCAAATAAGATGCACATTTGTTAAATTATTTGTCAAACTTCTTCGAAAAGCTTAAAGTCTCACTCTGATCATCTTTTCATCTATTGCAAAAGCGGTCCCAGTGTTTTATTTTATTATGATTATGCTGTTTTCAGGCAAAATTGAAAAATCTCTGTAATTTTCTAGGACACAGTTTCTGCAGAGTGACAGGAGCTCATTAGAAATTTGTCTCAGAATTGTGGGCAGGACTGTTGGCCCAGAACGATTTCCCACCATCCCTTTGTTTACACGATCTCCTGCTAGCTAACAGTCGCTCACAATTGAAGCCTAACATAAGCCGTGGAACAAAAACAGCAAGCAATATCGGAGCTATCCAGCTGTAAAGTTTTGAGCTAGATGCCAGCTCAGATGAGGCAAATGAACACATACATGCAATTATCTGTCTGCAAGTGGATGCATCAACGTGAAGCAAAGTAGGGAGCTTGTGGTTTGCTGATGGTAGCAACTGCTTCATTCCTGAGAGCTTTTTTGTCGTCTGCTCCTGATTCACAACAATTTGAAAAAAGAAATACTCAGAAATGCAGTTTGAGTCTTAATTTTCTTTGCACTCCCCCATCATGAGAAAAATACTACAAAACTGTGTTTAAAACCGTTTTCTTTGGAGTGAGTTTTTAAAAAATTAAAACTTAAATGAGATTTTCCTTAACCTGGTGTTCACCTATGTTAGAACAGAAGTCAACTACACAGAGGAAGTGGACGACCCGATCGACTCAGATGGTGAGCAGGATCTTAATGACACCACATTGTGTGTGTGGCCACAGCCGTCTCAGGTGCTTGCTTTCTGCAGGTGAGGTTTTGGGCTTTGAGAATCTGGTGTTCAGCATCTTCGATTTTGTCCACACACTACTGGAGACAAACAAGTTAAAAAGCACGGTGAAGAAAGCGCTGCCTGAACTCATATACTACATCATCTTATACATGCAGATCACAGAAGACCAGGTGAGAAACCACTGGATCCTGTTTAAGAAATCAGTAAATTATCCTGTAAACGTTTCACTTTGGTTTCTGCTTGTTTCGCTCGGTCGCTAGATCAAAGTGTGGACAGCCAATCCTCAGCAGTTTGTAGAAGATGAAGATGACGACAGTCTTTCTTACTCTGTCAGGATCTCCGCTCAGGACCTGCTGCTGGTGTGTTCATTTGAATCAGACAGTTTTGACGTTAGAAAGGTCAAAGAAAGTCAATGGCTCTCCTGGTTTTCTGTGTAATGATGGTAATGATTTCGACTCCAGACTGTGGCTGCAGAGTTTCAGAATGAGAGTGCAGCAGCACTGGCTGCGGCTGCAACCAGACACCTGCAGGAGGCAGAGCAGGCAAAAAACAGTGGCAATGAGCACTGGTGAGGACAAATTCTGACTTTATGCTTTGACTCAAAAAGTGGAAAATCATTGATTCATATCTCATGCGTATTTGTCACAATAATAGGTGGAAAATTCATGAAGCTTGCATGTTGGCTCTGGGCTCTGTCAAGACCATCATAACGGAGAATGTGAAGAATGGCCGTGTCCAGTTTGACATGCACGGATTTCTGGCTGGTGTCATCTTGTCGGATCTGAACTTGCCGTGTAAGTTTGAACCCTCAGTGAATTTTTCTGGCATATTGTTGCACAAATCTGCACAGAACTTTGTGTCCTTAGATTGTGACACAAAGCTCCTAGATTAGTGTTTGCAGTGTTGTGTTTGTCAGCAGGTTGCAGTGATTCAACGAATCATTTGCACGACGGTGGGAGGCCTCATTCAGTTGGACGTCACCACAGTTGTGCTCATAAGTTTCCATACCATTTTTCATAGAATATGAATGATGACACAAACATTTTTTTTCCACTCATAGTTGGTGGTTGGGTGAAGCCATTTATTAACAAAAAATTCTGTTTACCGTTTTTAAATCATAGTGACAACAGAAACTTCCCAAATTGCCCTGTTCAAAAGTTTACATACCCAGATGACTTTGTTCTGAAAACATGCACACAAGCTGATACAAAAGGGTTGAATGAAAGCTAAAGGTAACCATCGTTTCACTGTAATCAGTATATGTGCACTAAAGGTCTGAAGCTGTGTTCACACTGAACGCAATTCGCACGACGGAGGCGGCCAGTTAATCAATGGTACAGACACGGTCTGAGGTCCTGCGTCGCAAATTGGGCGGCGTGCACATCAACCAGTCAGGGACTCAACATTGGGCACGTGATGTTTTCAGTGACAGCGGGTAGAAAACCAGACAGAGCCAGCGGCCAGACAGAGAGCCGCTTCTGGATGGGGTGGCAGCCTGCTCAGGCCTCCTGAACTTTATGATAGATTTATTTTATTAACGAGACAAAAATAAAAGGTCCACTCATTTTATTCTTGTTTATTTTATTGCCTTCTTGGACTAGTGAGGGATATCGAGCCTTCAAACTCAGAAAGAGACGGAAACACAGCGGAAGCGGCCGTTCCGACACAGCTCTCGCTGAGGGAGTGAAGCTCTCTGTACCGGGCGAATCTCTAAATAATCTCATTAACCATGGAGATGTTATTACCAATGTTTTTGAAGAGATCTTCAAAATAAATAAACCGGATCTCTTAACATCCTCTTTGTTTCACATGCATTGTAAATGAGATAAACACAGGCACAGCTCCATGTAGCAATTAGGCTAAAAACATTAGCAGGTTAGGGTTAAGGGTTAGCTAATGCAGCACGTTATCAGGAGATACTGGAGGAAAACTTGCTTGGAGGCTGCAAATGTAACTCATTTGGACATTTCAGCATGACAACCATGTAAAACACAAGGTTAAGTCCACCTGTCATTGGTTACAGCAGGATAAGGTGAAGCTTCTGGAGTGGCCATCTCAGTCTCCCAACCTAAATATTATTGGGCCGCACTGGCGAGATCTCAAACGGGCAGTTCAAGCAAGACAGCCCAAGAATTTAAAGAAGCTTGTTTTCTGACAAGAAGAAAGGGCTGCTTTACCATTAAAGAAAATAGAGAACCTCACCTACAAGGACCACGAGAGACTTCAAGCTGTTACTGATGCAAAATGAGGCAATACAAAAATGAGGCGATATTAAGAACTGGGGTATGTCAATTTGTGATTTGTGTAATTTGGGAAGTTTCTGTTGTCATTATAATTTAAAAAGTCTTAATTTCATCCAGTTTCATCTAACGTGGGTTGTTAGACCCTTTGTGCTACTGTCTAACTATGTGGCCACAAGGCGACCCTAGTCTGGTCTCCCTGTGGGGGTCCTCTGCCCGGATAAAATACAGACTTGTGTCAGGAAGGGCATTGGGCGTAAAAAGACTCTGTCATACCACTTAGTGGTAGTGACAGCTGATTCGACCCCTGAAAGGATAAGTCAAAGGGTGAATAACTATTGTTTTACAACTAATGGCTTAATCCATCCACTAACCATGTGGGAAACAAAGTTTTAGTGTTATCTTTTATATTCTCAGAAAAACAGCCTAGAATTCAAAATTTCTTCCATGCAAACGTATGAGCACAACTGTAAATACAAATGCACAATAAGTATTTATGAACTAGTCTATGAACTATGTCCCAAAACATAATCTATCCTGTAATCTGCAGTAATGAGCTGGACTTTTGCAGAGTTTAGATTAAGAAACAGTAAAAAGGGCTGTTTTTATCAGTTATGTTAGCCTTCATCCATGAACGACAACTGAAATATTAACAAACATCTCTCAAATGTAGAATTGTCATTCTTCTTGCGGTTAATTGATTTTTTTTTTTTTTTTTGGAAAAAGTGTGAGATTTTTTCTCCCTGAGCTCCTTCATGAAGTGAGTTAAAGTACCTTGTTCTATTTCCTGCTTGTAGCTGCATCTCCATTCCTCCTCGGCCGAGCTCTGTGGGCTGCCAGCCGTTTCACAGCCGCCATGACTCCTGAGCTCATCCAGCAGTTCCTCCAGGCCACCGTCAGCGGTCTTCACGACAGTCAGCCTCCATCCGTCCGCATCTCAGCAGTCCGTGCCATATGGGGGTAGGCTGTTTGTGTTTTTTAAATGCGTCTGCATTCATATTCAGAAACTAAACCCTTGCATTTTTACTTCTATAGACTGTGCCACCACAGTAAAATACAAATTACCTTTTAGTCTTACAGTAAGTGCTTTAATGTGAAATGAATGATCTTGATTTGATTGGTCCAATAGTTGAGATGACCTGTCCCCCCTCTCAGATACTGTGACCAGCTGAAGCTGTCAGAAAGCACACACATACTTCAGCCCTTCCTGCCCAGCATCCTGGAGGGCCTGATCCAGCTGGCTGCCCAGTTCAGCTCAGAGGTGCTCACTCTCGTTATGGAGACTCTGTGCATTGTTTGCACTGTGGACCCGGCCTTCACCACCAGCGCCGAGAACAAGATCTGCCCCCTCACCATTGCTATCTTCCTTAAATATAACAATGGTACAGATACTTTGTTTACCTTTCAGACATTTGAATCTCTCATTCCTTATCCGTGTCTTCTCTGATGGTGTTTTATCTCTTCTCCTCAGACCCTGTGGTGGCTTCTTCAGCTCAGGACATTTTTAAAGAGCTGGCGCAGATTGAAGGCTGCCAGGGCCCCATGCAGATGCGGCTCATACCAACCCTGGTCAGCATCATGCAGGCTCCTCCTGACAAGATCCCCACCGGACTCTGCGCTGTAAGAAACACCACCAAGAAACTGGTTTAAAGGGTCAGAAAGGGGAAGGCCATCATCAAACCCTTCCCTTGGTCCACATCGTTTGTCAAAAGCTGAGAAAAAATCATTTGTTTCTGTTATAAAGTCTTTAGTGCCACAGATAGTTTCACCATCTCTTCATCATTTGAGCAACTAACAAGGGCCAAGAGGCTGCCTACGCGGGGTGTCTTTGATTTTCAGAATAAAGTGACTCATAACTCATCCGGCCCCTGCGACAGACTGGCAACCAGTCCAGGGGTGTACCCTGCCTTCGCCCATGAGTAGCCGGGTTAGGCTCCGGCAACCCCGTGACCCCGAAAGGGATAAAGCGGATTGGAAAATGAATGAATGAAGTGACTCATAACTCATCCGGCCCCTGCGACAGACTGGCGACCAGTCCAGGGGTGTACCCTGCCTTCGCCCATGAGTAGCCGGGTTAGGCTCCGGCAACCCCGTGACCCCGAAAGGGATAAAGCGGATTGGAAAATGAATGAATGAATGAATAACTCATCCGTCTGCCTGTGCTCCTCTTTCCAGACCTCTGTAGACATTTTGACGACAGTGGTACGAAACACAAAACCCCCGCTGTCTGAGATGTTGGTGTGTCAGGCCTTCCCTGTGGTAGCGCAGTGCACTTTACGCACGGATGACAACGCAATAATGCAGGTGAGACTAACTTTACGTTCTTTGAATTCCCACTCCAACTATATTTTTTTCTATTGTAAAAGTGTTTTCAGTGGTCTTTTAATTATGATTGTGCAGTTTTAACCTCAATATAAAAACCTGTGTGGTTTTTAAGACACATTTTCTACGACACAGCAGGAACTCATTAGAACTGCGCCTCCGAATTGTGGGTGGGACTGTAATAACCCTTTGTTTACACTCTCCCTCTAGCTTATAGTCCCTCACAACCCCAAGCTAATATTAGTGTAGCAAATGTGGTGAGCAATATCAGAGCTATCCAGCTGTACAGTTTTATGAGAATAAAACTGTGTTTCTGAGTATTTCTTAATTCAAATCGTAGTGAATCAAGAGCATATGAAAAATTGCCATTTCATTGACAGGGTTTCTGTCAAATTCTTAGAGAAAGGATGATCTTACTAGGTGTGATCTAACAACTGTCTGGCTTGCTCATCCCTCCTTTTTGCTCATTTTCAGAAAATAAAGGGTTATGGGATTTCTCCTAACCAATATGGTGACTTACACATCTGCAAGATCTCTAGTTCCAAGTAAAGGTCATGTAACCAAACTTGCTGTCTAATGCAGGAGTGGAGAAACTTTTTGACTCAAAAATTTGATAGAAGGGAAGAGAAAGGAGCAGATACGTGGAGTGTTTTGGTAGTCCACCTCATTAGAGAAAGAAATAACATGGAATCTGGACAAAAACATGCTTTAATTTAGATAGAAAATTTGTATATATCTTTTAAAAATCTATATTTTTGAGTTATTATTTCAAAAACGTGGCTTTTGTTCTCATTTTAGAGCCTGTTGCACCAATAGGTTGATGCCCATCAGGGAAAACGCAAACTAAAGAGAAGTGCTTCATGTGTATGGTATTTTTCTTCTAGAATGGAGGAGAGTGCCTGCGGGCGTACGTATCTGTAAGCCTGGAGCAGATTGCCCAGTGGAGGGACGAGCAGGGCAACAGCGGCCTCTGGTATGTCATGCAGGTGATCAACCAGCTCCTGGACCCCCGCTCCTCCGAGTACACAGCTGCTTACGTGGGACGGTTGGTGTCCACGCTCATCTCTCAGGCTGGCACGGAGCTCGGGGATCAGCTGGACCAGATCCTCAGAGCCATCCTGAGTAAAATGCAACAAGCCGAGACTCCGACTGTCATGCAGGTACAGATTTGAAGCAGGCGGGTTGCAATCAAAACATTAATTTTCTTCTTCGTCTAACTTGCTTCCCCGGATCTTCTTTCTCATTGCTCTCTGCAGTCTCTGATCATGGTCTTTGCCCACCTGGTTCACTCTCAGCTGGAACCTCTGCTAGAGTTTTTATGCAGTCTGCCTGGGCCTACAGGAAAACCTGCCCTGGAGTTTGTCATGACGGAGTGGATGAGCAGGCAGCATCTTTTCTACGGACAGTACGAGGGCAAAGTCAGGTCATTCAATATTTTTCTCTACTTTGTCCTTCAGCTTGTGTTACCAACCAACAGACATATTTGTTGTTCAGGGAAAAGCAAGAGCGGTTTAAAGGACATAGGCGTCTCAAAATGCTGACGTCTGCTTCTTTCTATCCCTCACAGCTGTGTCGCTCTGTGCAAGCTGCTGCAACATGGTCTTAATACTGATGACAAGCGTCTTCAAGACATCATGGTGAAGGGAGAAGAGATCTACAACCCTGATGACGGCATTCGCACACGCTCCAAGTCTGCCAAGAGTAAGACTGGGTCATCCTGAGTTTTACCAAATGTTTAGACTTTCAAAAGGAAAATGCAGAATCCATCCATAGATTACTAACTAAACCACACACACTATGTTTACAAAATTATTTATTTACCCATTTAGTTAATTTCAGGAGCTATCTGTGAAGATTGTCAGTCACCCAGAACATGTTAACACAAGATTAGCTTCTTTAGGGCACTGGACTCTTAAGGTTGATCTAGAGAAATTCAGAATTAAAGAAGTTACTCAAATGAGCAGCAAATATTATAAATCTAGTTGTCCTGAAGAACAAAATCCTGGAAAATTCAGGAATTGTGTTTGGTGTGAATGCAGCATAAAGGTGCTTACACACCGAACGTGATTCACACGGCGGAGGTAAAGTCAATGGTTTAGACGCGAATTGAGGTTCTGCGACGCGATTTAAGTGGCTGGCACGGCGCCAAAGTCTGGAAACACCACGAAATCAGTGGTGGGCGTGGTGAGCCAAGGTAACAAAAATCTAAACTCTGGGGAAGTCGTCACATCTGTGTCAACCAATCAGGGACTCAACTTTGGGCACGTGACTGTTTCAGTGACAGCGGTAGAACACACATCCAACATAGTGGATAGGATCTCCTGACCTTCCATTCATTTTCTTAACCTGATGTATCCCTTTTGAGACAGCGGAGTTTCCTAAATCCTTCCCGCTACTGTTGGGCAACAGTCTGCTTCAAACACGGTCAGAGAGAGACAGAAGCACCGCGAAGTGGCCGTCATCCAAACACAGCGGGACTGAAGCTCACTATACCCAGAGATCTTCTAAATCACACTTTTTTTTTGGCATGTGAGCTACTTAAAACACATAAAATAATGTGAAGTTTTCATTTTTAAGCTCTCAAACATACAATCAGCATGCTGTTACAACAGAAACACATGATTCCTGACGATGAAAAATCCACGGATGAACAAATCCTTTCGTGACAACCCGAGCGAGCTCTTCACTCAGCATTTTGTGGGTAGCTGTCTTTACAAAGTGACAAACCCATTGGTCAGTCAGCTGCTCTCTTAACACACATTACTATAAATATGAATTAAAAACATCAGGATAATAATTTGGATTTAAAACGTCATTGGAATGTGTTTTTTATAGCCATGAGTTTTTTAAGTAATATATAGTTAACACAAATAAATGTAACCTATGAAACCTTTAGTTTAAATTTTCTTGTTGGTTTTAAAAAGATGTTCATAGAAATGTATTTAAAAAAACAATGTATTCTTTATGTTTAGTAAGATGCAAATATATATTTAAAAATCACGTTCGGTGAGAATGCACCTTTAGTATACCACAGATAACTGAGAAAACATTGTAGAAGCTGTTGGAAACATCAGCCTCTCTACCATGAAGCTGTAGGTCTTGCAAACTAACAGAGTAGGGCCAGCAGATGCTGAGGTGTGAAGTGCACAGAGAAGGCCAACTCACAATCACTCGCAACATTGCTCAAAACTTTGTAGCCATTTAGAGTTGCTTAGGAACAGAGTATAGAAAGCTCTATGGAATGAGTTTCTGTGGCTGAGCAGCTGCATCTAAACCACACATCACCAGGCTCAATGAAAATGTTGTGCAGCTGGAATTGAGACCAGAGCAGACACTTTCTCTGGAGTGATGATTCACACATCTCCACCTGATAGTATGAAGTGCAAAAAAAGGCTTATTGGGGGAAAATCTGGTCTTTTTAAGGCTATATTGTAATAATGGATGAAAATATTTCCTTTCAAGGCTGTTCTTAACTTTTTACATAAATACACAATGCTGAACTTAATATTTCAGTCTCTACTCATATAGCAGAACTTTGATGCTAGTCACAACTATGGATGTCCTGATCTGAACGTGATCTGAAATCGGCCCCAATCGTGTTAAATGATAAAAGAAGGGGAAAAAAATGCAACAACCTGGATCAGTTTATTAAAATTGTTCATTTTGTTACTAAAGTATTGCATTGGGACTGTATCAGCAGATACTCAACATATAATACATATAAAACAAATAATGTGAAATCAAATCAGGGCCAGAAAGAAGCTGATCAGGACATCCCTACTCACAACTTTACATTAGAGTGTTTGCAGCATTCAAAACCCCTGCATTTATAAAGAATATAGGGTTTCAAACTCTAGTGTTTTCATTGTTCTCACCCCATTTGTTTGTTTTACATAGACCCAGAACGCTGGACCAACATTCCTTTGCTTGTAAAGATCTTTAAACTGATCATCAATGAGCTGGCAACTGTAGTGGAAGCAAACGCCAGCCGGTTCAATGCAACAGACTGGAGTCAAGGTTAGTAAGAAAAGTTTAGACTTTGCCTACACTGACCCAAGAGTTTTACTTTTTCTAACACAAACAATGACTGATAATTGAATAGGCCGCTAACTGTTTATTTTAGATTCCAGTGGTATGTGGGAAGAACAAGACAATGAAGAGGGTGAGGAAGATGATGAAGATGAAGGACTGGCAGGCCAGCTGCTCTCTGATCTTATTGCCTCTAACAAATATGGTACAGTCGCCTCCTCATAGAGTCTAAAGCTATGGACACACCAGGCATGTGACATGCATTCAAGAATGCACTAAAAGTGCAGTCTTGAACTGGCATTTAGCCCATGGCGTTCACACTAAACAAACAGGGAGGGGCTTCTTTATCTACTGTTAACCAGCCAATGTCCACCACCTACACTTGGAGGAGGTTTGGTGTGAAATGTCAAAACAGTGCAGATCTGATAAATCTTACTCCAGGCTTTTCCTTTCACAGCTCTATTCCAAAATATGAAAGACTTGGCGTCATCTGATTCCGGTCGGGAAAACGTTCATTTCTCCTTCGTGATCAATTTCCAAAATGGTTGGCACTTCCAAGTATGAAAAGCGACGCCATCCATACGTCCCTGATTGGTCAAAATTCAACCTGTTTTACCTTTCAACTCACATTCAAGGATAGTGTTTTGTATGTAGAGCCTGAACACTTGCATAGAAACATGCATAGAAACATGCGTAGCGACGCATGAACACAAGCTTTGAATACGGAAGCCCAAAATGTGCATTTACGTGCGTTTACATAAGCTTTTCATTGGAGGTGGTGGCTTGAATGCGTGTTGCCGACGGAAGTGTGAAAGTAGCTTCATTATTATCTTTGCCTGTATGTAAGAACACTCTCTTTATCATCTTGTTTGTTTATTGCACAGATGATGATTATTATGAAGATGATGAGGAAGATGACCCAGATGCTTTGAAAGACCCCATATATCAGATTGATCTACAGGTAAATGCTCTGAGCTTTTGATTGGATGTCAATGTTTCATAGTATATTTACCTGGTTTTAGTTTCATAAGTTTTTGTTCCAAAAAACTCATTATTATATATTATTCAGTAATTTGTTGGATTATAAAAGATCTGCTGTAGTTAGTAGATTTGGCTCATGACTTCATTTTTTATTTCCAGTTTCTGATTTATACGCTAATTTTGACTTTGGCCCTGTTTGTCCCTCTCAGGCTTACCTGACAGACTTCCTGACACAGTTTGCGCAGCAGCCATGTTACAGCATATTCTCAAGCCACCTCAACAACGCTGAGAGACAGACCCTGCAGTCTATAGGCCTCTAGCCCACTGCCTGCCATTCCCAACTCACCTTCATCCTGCATCATAAAATCTTACTCCAATGCCCTGTCACTTTACGCTCATGATGAAGTTACAAAACGAGGAAAAGGACAGAGGAAGAACGCTAAAAGAGGGGAGAAACCGTGCGGGGGGGGTCTTTCTCATGACTTCCTTGTTATGTTGTATGCCAGACAGGAGGTTCCACAGTGAGAATAGCACACAGCTCTGCCTGAAGACCATCAGACGTTTCTGTTTCAGAGCAGATTCAAACTGGATGAAAACCTCACCAGAAAAAGGCAGGTGAACCAATAAGATGTAAAGGGACTGTTTTATCATGTCTTGTCTGTATTTTCTCTTTTTTTTTTGTGTGTGTATTTCTGTACAAACTATGCGAAATGGAACATCAAAACCTGTACCAACAGACTTTAACCTTGAATGCAAACTGTTTGAGAGCTAAAGCATCATCTGCGGCCTTATACTAAAGAAAGGAAAAAAAAAAAAAAAAAACACGGGTTCTGACAAGAAGTGCTCCCCAAACCAGCTGTCATCCGTGAGGTGGGTATTCAGGAATGTGCACAGTTGCCATGGTGATCCACAGCTTTATCATACTCTTGAACCCATAATTATTAAGAATCAACCATTTTCTAAATAAAGGTCCCCAAAGGATAACAGATGGATTTTTGAGATCATTTCTTGTGTACACAAAGTAAGTCCAATACAATTTTCAATAAATAAAAAATGTACAAACTGCTATTTTCAGCTGAATGAATCCAAGTGCTGATCAATTATTTTGACTGCATTACCACTGAAAACTATGTACACAAACAGTTACTGGATTTACAGGAAAAATAAGAAGTAATTGTGAGTTTCTAATTTAAATATCATTTGGGCATGTATGTTGTTGTAAAACTTTATTTTGCTTGCTACATAGCTGTCTGCTTTGTCTCCACTAGAAGGGTTTCTACAAATAATTCTCACCGGTTAGCAGATTAAAATAGGTTTTTAAAGTTAATTTAGTAAATGTGGTTTTTGTTCATTTTGGGAAGCAGCAATTAACATTAAATGTCTGGGTGATTTTAGATTTACACATTCTGTCAATTAGCACTGAATCTAAATACAATTTAATCCCCTAAATGAAGTTTTTGTTTTTAAATTGTTGAGTTTTTCCTTAGATGAATGAAATAGATTTTTCCGTGAATTTAAATCGGTACCTGAATGCAGCAACGTCGCGAGCTGGCGTCACTGTCGCGATGTGTCTTTACAGCGGAAGGGTTTGAGCTGCGCGCGAGACCTTCCAGCTCGCGCGCCCCACCTCTCCCCGTTTCACCGAACCAAAGAGGATGCGTGAGGACGAGTGTTAGCCTCGCTTGTTGCGCGTTATTTTGCCAACAGCGCTCTCGTTTGAACAGTTACGGCGAACAGAACTCGACGCGCTCACATTTAGGATGGAAATCGCCTTTCCAAGAGGAAACATGTCCGTTATTTGGCTGACTTTGGCGCTGTTTGCCGTCGTCCTCTGCGCATCGCCGGGTAAGATTATACAGCTCCTCCATCCAGGCCGCGCTGCTGCTAGTGTTACATTTTGACGGTGGAGCTTCTCCACTGCTAGCTTGGCTTGAGCTTTGTTTGTGAAACGATTATGTGTTTAGCCTCCAACCATTGACAGTTTACTCATGTTCTGGTGAAATTGTTCATTGTTGATGTGTCACATTTAATTTCTATTTATTAATAACGGTGCATTCGCTGAATTCATCCCCCGAATGTAATTTCCAAAAGTACTAGCCGTTCATTCTTTTCAGAGATATACATGTTTTTGTTTTAAATGGACTCATATCTTATTTAGTTAAAATTAAACTTTCGGGTTTGTTTTATATTAAAATATGAAGTCAGACTTTTTTTTTCTTTGAATGTGCTTGGAAAGATTCTTCCTACTGCGAAAACATATTTTTTAAAAAAAATCATATTTTCTCCCTTGAATTGGATAAAACTTCCTTCGTAAAGTTTAGATACATTAAATAAGTTCTGTGGTGCTTTGTTGGTGTCTTAAGGTCATTCTCCAAATATATTCTCACCATTTCTGTAAACTAAAGTTATGCTAGTTCAAGAAAACATTAATTTTTTTAATTCAAAACGATTGGATGATTTTGCCATCAATACTTTTCAGCCACTGTTTTTTTTTTTTTTGTATTTATTAAAGGTTTGGTTAGACAGGTTGTACTCATGAACCTATGTTGTAATTAAATGTCACTGTAATGGATGGGTTGTGTGTGGTCTTCTGAACATAATGAAAGGCTTTCTGTGTGTTTTTCCCTCTAAAAACATCAATATGTGAGCTATTTTTCCCACCAAGACCAAATAGTTTAAATTTGAGTTCAAAATATGCAATTACAAGGGGAATGGAATATGGCTGATGACTTTTGAACCAAACTAAAAAAAAAATCAATATTGATCAAATCCTGAAATTGATGATCATTTTAAGTAATTTTGTATTCTTCTTATAGCAATAAGTACTATCGTTTATTTTTTAATGCCTGAATTTATAATTTTATTTTTTAAAAGTTCCGTTTTTGTTTAAACACTCACTCTGATGAAAAATAAGTTTTTAAAATGTTCTTGTAGTTCTGTTCTTTTTCGGATGATGGAAGACCTATATCTATAAAGAAAATAAGCTTGAAATTGTATTTCTGAGTATTTCTTCATTCAATGCATGCATCAGATGAAGAAATGCTTTTGAAATTACTTGAATCGGCGTTGTACAAGCCACTACGATGAGCCACAAGCTCCCTGCTTTGCTCCATTCGGGTGCATCCACTTGGAGACGACCATAATTTTGCCTGAAAACTTCATAATCCTAATTAAAAGACCACTGGCAACCCCTTTAGAATAGATCAAAAGATGATTGGAGTGGGACCTTAATGTAGCTAATTATGGGTAAAGGGGGTTTCATTCCAAGTGTAAATTTGTTTTTGAATATGGGTTGAAAAATAGATCAAAATTTATTCCAATCTTATTGTAAATCCAATCAAAAGACGTCTCTAGAGTGTCTCTTCTTGTTTTCAGAGGGGACCATGATGGTCCATCAAGTCCTCCATGCAGACATCTCACTGCTGTTACCGTCTGGTCTTATAATAAAGGTCTAATCTAGACTAGAGTACAAATGTCACAACAACACATAGGATTTAGTTCCAGAACGAGGCTTTTTGACTTGTCCTGAACATTTTCCACATTTGTTGTTACGTAGCAGTTGTGGAGTCAGTTTTGCTCTTGTTCTGCAGTGAGTGGAAATGAAGACTGTCTGTGGTACGTGGACAAAAACGGCACATGGCACAATGGCTTTGACTGCCCTCTCATCTCGTTCTGCTGCGGCAACTGTCAGCGGCGCTACTGTTGCCTGGACGCCTTCAAAATGATCACAGAAAGGGAGCAGAAACGCTGCATGCTCTTTCAGTTCAGGTATGGACAGAAACTCCAGCATGGTTGTTGTATTTTTTAATGAACATTCAATAATTCTGGTACTTTAGACTAAAAGCTATTTTTTTTCTTTAAAAGGTCAGTATCATGAAATCCTTTATACTTAAAAATACTGTGAAAATACCGCAGCAAAGTACTTGACAGCTAAATTCTTCTAAAGTGATGTAAAAACACATTTTCTCGCAGATTGACAAAATCACAATTCTGCACACCCATATTAGTTCATCTGTCATAATACAGAGGCAGCTTTGGCACACAACTACTTTTTCAAAGTGTGAAGTACACATTTCTGTAACTTGATTCTTCTGATTTTCTCCTCCTGCCTGCTCAGCCCCACCACTTTGGCCGGTATTGCGTCCTCCATTCTCCTGTTTGTGGCCATCATCGCGGCGATGGTCTGCTGCTTCATGTGTTCCTGCTGTTACCTCTACCAGAGGAGGCAGCAGAGGGGAAGGACACCCTATGATGGTAAGACTTCAGCTCTTTATGGGGGATAAACACTATGAGATGACTCAATAAAATGTTCCATGTGTCTTTTTTGACCTGCAGTGCAGCAGATTCCCATGGCTAGCTATCCCGTGGAGCACATGTATGACGCTTACGGAAAGCCGCTGGGACCGTCGGAGTATCCACACGCGGGTTATCCCATGGCGCCCCAGTATCCGGGCATGCCTCCACAGTACCCTGTGATGCAACCAGGGCTGTACCCGACCCAACCACTGGACCCCTCCTACAGTCAGGGTAAAAGCAGCAGAACCTTTGAATGAAGGTTATTGTGAAGCATTCCCAGTGGTCTTTTCATTCTGATTATGCCGTTTTAAGCCAAGATTTTAAAATGGTCATTTTGAAGGACATAGTTTCTGCAGAGCAGCAGCAGTTCATTAGAAATGAAACTGTTGGCAGGGGATCATGTCCTGCTCCGCCCCCCTATCCATCACCCTTTTGTTTACACTCTTTTACACTAGCGTATAGCCCCTCACAGCCCCCCTAACCTAACATTATCGGTGCAACAAAAATCGGAGCTATCAAGCCAGATGTCAGCTCAGAGAAGGAAAACAAAGGCGTACATGGATCTGTTCATCTGCAAGAAAAACACCATTTTCATCGGAGTGGGTCTTAAACTGTTTTATTTGACAATGAATCTGACTTGTCCAAGCGGCTAAACTCAGTTGCTGATTATAAATTAGAACTAAAAAATGTTATTTGGGAGTTGGTTCAAATGTTAACTTTCCTTTTGTCTCTTTCTCTCTCTCTCTCTCTCCTCCAGCTCCACCTCCTTACTCTCCACCTCAGTATCCTGGCCACTGATGGGCTCCTCTGAACTCAGACAGCATCGGAGAAACGGCTGCACCTGAAACAAATGACTGTTCCAAAAAAGAATCAGACGCCAGCCGCGCTCCTTCACGCACAGTCTAACACACTAATAACAGCTACAGCTCGACTAGCAAACGTTTTCCTGCTGAGGAGAACAGAAAGCACTTTAAGGTTTGTTATGTTTTTGTTTGTTTTCTTGACGTTTTCCAGCATTTTCCTACTTTCCCAGGAGATCGCAGTAGATCAGATTCTGCCCTGCAACTCGACTCCAGCCGCTTGGACGTGTGTTAAGAAGGATCTGCATCTTGATCCTTCTACTTTGACTCCATTATCTCAGCGAAAGGCTGCCATTAAAAAAAGCTTCCTTTGTAGAAATGAACTGATAAAGAGAACATTTTTCTGGAATTCTATTTAATTTGTTAAAATTTTAAAGAACTTGAGCCAACATTCCAGGTCATTTCAGATCCACATTTATGGAGTTTACGATGCCAACTGCTAGCCAATTCAGTTACATTTTTTAACTTCTAAAGGATGAAGCCACTGATTAAATGAATACATCGAGGAATCAATATGATACTAAAGCAAAGAACAGACAACCAACATGAGAACATTTCAGCGTGTACCCTGCTCAACCTTTTATTTTTTTTTATTTTTATAAACGGCTTTTTCAGCATTTCTTGAAGCTTTCTCACATGCTGACAGATTAAACTGTAAACACCGACTGCATGGGTCTCCAACTGCACTGTTGCTGCATCCGATGCTTCTGCCTGTTATTTATTATCCTCCAAGCAGTTTTGGTCAAACTCAAAGATTATTTCCTCCTTCTATATTAAATTATATTCAGCTTAGTGTCGGTGTGTAGATTATATGACACACGTATTCAAAATTAGACTGAATTTCTTTCAATGTAAGTCAAATGCATAATTATTTTTGAGGCATTTGAAAATCAGAATTCTTCAAAATAAAAGCACCAGAAAAGTTTAAGATATAAGGTCTGAAAAAAGCAAAAGAATAGAATAAAAGCTATAATTTAAACATAAATTGAATAAAGAGAAGCAACAGTTTGGTTGTAAATAATAATAATTAGGGAGTTTCAAGGTAGACTAAAACCATTTCTGTTACCCTTAAACACATTTTTGCAATGATTGGTAACCTGGCCGAATGTGACAAGAGTTTGCCACCTCCCTTCCTAATGAATTCAGTTTATTTGACCATTTACCATTTTGTCAGTTAACATTTTTCGACTAAGTTAAAGTCACTTTTGAAATGTTGTCAGTAGTTTGGAAGCTTTAAGTTGTGTAGACAAAAACAGTTGGTAAAGAGAATAATTATGAATATTAAAAGATGCTTCGACAAAGGCCTTCACTCATTTAACTCTTTCCTCTTCTCTTTATGAAGTGAGTACATTTTAATAGTTACTTTATAGTGGCACCCTTTTCACCTACAACCTACGGACTAAGAGTACTAGCCAGCTTCCTGTTGTCTTCTGCTTTTTTTCTGAGATTCTTTAGAAACTAGTTTGAGCATTAGAATCAAACGTCCATGTGGGCTGTGCGATGCTTTAGGTTCGTCTCTTGTTACTTACTGAGGTCAAAAAGGAAGTTGTAGGACTTGCTGAATAATGCAAACAAAATGTTTTTCCTTACTTATTAATAAAAGAAGAGATTAACTTTTAAAATATTTTGTAAATCTTTACTTCAGTTGATGATGCTGTAACAAGTTGTTATTTGTCTGTACCATGAGACCCCATGTTCTGACATTCTCCTACTGAGTATTTATTTATTATTACTGTTGTTACCTCTTACTGTAAAGGATTTCTCACCATCTGGACTAAGCTAAAAATCCATAAATGAGCTATGTTGAAGACTTCCCAGAATTCTTTGAAGTTTCTCGGAAATCCATTCATGTTGCTTTCTACTGACAGACTCCGTTTTACTGGAGTCTCTGAATGAGGACAGTTGTTCGGTTGAAACACTAAAATGGGATTAATTTTAGATTAAAATGGAGAAATACTCAACTAGATTAAAACAAATGCTCAATTATTCAATCGAAATATATTCACGTAAAGCAGATGGGTAAGATTTCAGTGAATCAATTCCATTTTTTAACTCCAAGAACTTTATTTCCTTCATTTTTCTTACGCAGTGTTTGATTAGCTCTTCTAGAAATCCGAAAAGAAACTGCTAGAACCTCTAAAATAAGGAGCAACTAGCTATAAAAAGTGTCACCAAACTGTCAACTTAAATTTGATCTGTCTTTTTCTCATCTAAATGGCCATCTTTGTGCAGTACAGGAGGTTTTTAAGTGACAAAATTCTGGAGTCTTTAATGACTAAATGTAAAGTGAAATCCAAGTCCCTGTGTAAACACTGTTGACATGTCCTTCCTGACCCAGGTTATGTTTTCTTTGCGGTTTAGAAAAGCAAAAAAAGAGTAACCCGTCCAGCAATATGGAAACAGACCATTTGATAAAATATTGATGCGAATTTTAGTTTTCCTCTATTACCATAATTTACCCCATCTGCTGGATTTCAAAAATCGAAAGCGCCTAATGGATTTCCTTCTACGTCAAAGTTTTCTTTTGGCCTCTAACTGTAAAATGGTTTTGTCTCCAAATGTTCTGACCCATAATCTTTGTCAGGTTTCGATGATCCATGTGATCGGGTTGAGCGGTGGGTGAGAAACCTACCACTCCAAATTGTGTTAAAGCAAAACCTTGCATGAGTTTGATGAAACTTGATGTTCTTACCAGGTAAAATCCAATAAAGGATGACTGTTTAGACACGTACAGACTTGTGGAAACTTTGTAAAGCACAAGAATAATGCTGATAAATGTCCGATATGACGTTCTCAGATGTAAGTTGACATTTGCTCAAGGATGTTTGCTTAAACCACCTTTTATAGAAGGTTTAGGGAAATGGACATCTGGAGGAACATTTGTCTGCATGTGGCTTTTGTCTGTTGTCATATAGATGATATGACTTTTTAATATATGTGGGTGAAGGGGGTGTAATATTTGTATTAACATAAAGTCTAATTTTTGGATGTAAAATACGACTTTTCTGTGTTGTTTTTTTTCTAGAAAGCAACGATGTCTCTACTAAGCGTTTGCAACCTGAATCTCTGGAGCCACTTGCAGCTCTTTTATGCCTTTTTGTGGGATCTTAATAGAATAAGATTAAAGCACATTTTCTTATCTTCTGCTGAGCAACAGAAGCAAAGTTTGTAATTGCATTTACATAACTGGATTAAAAGAATATTTTGAGCCGATTTTGTCATATTCATATACCTTAGTAAAAGGGAACAAGATGAAGGTACATCAAAATCATATTGATAAAAAAAATACCATGTTTGACTTGACTTCCTTGCGTTTTTAAATCAAGTGAATCTGACGCTTATTTGACACGATGTGAATTTTATTTTGAAAGGATCTTGGATGTGCTACTGCCAAAAGCAAAAAAAAAAAAAAGCTAAAATTGTCAAATATAAAGTAATAATACTGTTATCATTCATTTATTACAATTATTTAAAGCTACAGTTTATAAATGAAAACATAAATAAACCAAAGGCTATTTTTCCAAATAGTGAAGTGGGGTTTTATGGCTCTCGCTGGGTTTTGGTCAGT
Source organism: Adrianichthys oophorus (assembly GCA_036245035.1). Lineage (NCBI taxonomy): Eukaryota > Metazoa > Chordata > Actinopteri > Beloniformes > Adrianichthyidae > Adrianichthys > Adrianichthys oophorus. The sequence continues at coordinate 19,352,055 of BSAI01000073.1, read as the reverse complement.
AAGAAACTGGACCAAATGGCTCTTTTATCTTTAAAGGTTGCAGACCCCTGATTTCTACCATAGACTGTGAATAAACAAATATGGTTTCTACCAAAACACGGGCTGTAACTCTAACTTTGACCACTAAATGTCGCTGTGGGGCGCCGTGTTTAAGAGGTTGGGGAGAGTTTTTTCTGAACTCTCATTAAACAAATATATTTATGCACATAAAAATTACCTCAAAATAGTCTTTTTTAATGTTACTGCTTGTAACATGATGTGATTCAATTCTTAGACAGCGTTTCAGTTTTATAAATTACAAATCCTCCTAAATTTCTAAATACAAATCAAAGTGAAGGTGTTATGTTTTCGAATGAAAATATTTTTGTGTCATTGCTTTTGGTTTTATTTGTGTGAGTAAAATAGACAAATGAACAACTTTCAACAACAGAATTAGGTATAATAAGGGGAAAAAGGTTGGTATTTAAAAAGCTAAAGTAATAGAAGTGAACGCTCAGACTGAACTTATTTTTTTAGAATCCAGTTTGTTTAAAGTATGATCCTCAGATAAACGTAAGTGGTAGTGAGTCAAATAAAATCCAATTTTCCTTTTAGTTTAATGAAAAATTTGCACTTCACTGGGAACGTTTGGGAAACTGCTGACCTGGAAAAAACTTGACTAGCACAAAAAAAGGCAATTGATGCAAATTGTAACCAATTATTCAGCTGTCATGAAATGTTTATTTTTCTCCATATTTGAATGATTTGCTTGCCTCAGCAGGTACCATGCAGTCCTTTAGGATGAAGCAGATTAAGAAGCTTTTATTTATGGAAGTTTATTCATTAAATAAACTTCTACTGTTCAGGGAGTCAAAACTATCAATGATTTTAGAGCCTAATATAAAAAAAGACATTTTTACTAAGGTCAATCGAATTGAAGCAGTCTGTTTATAACAAAGGCACGCATTAAACCAGTTCTTGTTTTTTCTTAATTTAGTATATTTTTTAACTCTAGTACAATCCTCCAATTTACAAAAACACAATAAAGATTGGAAAAATGTGAGTCCCTGATACTCTTTCCATTGTAAATGTTAGAAAGCAGGATAAATCTTTAGGTTTTACCTTTTGGTGCTGTTTTGATTCCGTCCCCGTCAACAGACTTTGTAGTTTTTATTTTATAGATTGTAACATGCAAGTGCTTCCACTTAAATGAGCTTTCACACTCATTTAAACAGCTTTTTCCTCACAGTTTCTTGATGTTTTTTGTTTAAAAAGCCCAAATTGTACACAAAGTATTTTTTTCGGCGGAAAACTTTTTTTTTTTACAGGATCCATAAAATAAATTATGAGCAGTCTCTTGTGTAAACATAAATTAGGTAATGGGACGTCTGTGTGGGTCTGCTTTATAAACTTCTGCCCTTCCCATTACCATGAAAGGAGCATGGACCCTGAACTAAATATGGACATGCACTTTAACAGGATTTCGAGGAATGTCCCAGCCTCACAGCGCTCTTTGATGAAACCAGCCTCTTGCAGTTCGTCACTGGTACCCCTCACTTCAAATCTGCCAGTTCAACCCCTTTTTGCTCTGGGATTAATACCTCTGATGCCTTTGTGTTAATGCGACGTGGCAGGACGGCTCAGCCTCAGCACATCTGAAAGCTCATCCTCCTGGTTAATCGCAATCCGTTTCACCAGAAAGTACTTCAGATTTCAATTCAGTCTCATGTCCAGGAGAAAAGTGAAAGGCCTGACCCAAACCGGCCGTCAGGTCAGTGAAGACCCGGACCTGGACAACCTGCTGTCCACCCTCTCTCCTGAGGAAATTTTAGAGCTGAATAAGGACTTGAAGAATGTACCAGACATCAACCTGGAGGATGGGAAGATCCCCATCCAAGGAGGCAGCCAGGCTGCACAGCCACATCCGAGCAGCAGGGATGGCAGAGGGAAGCTCAGTCAGAGGCAGCAGTCATTTGAGGTGAGTGAAAAACAGATGTTGATATTTGAGCTTCTTCTGAACAAGAACCCATCTCTCAGAGCGTACGCATGTGTGCATCTAGACCCTGCTGCTCCCGGATTGCATCAAATTAAGCCTCAGCGATCCTACGGAGTTACTAAATCTGTGCTTTCCCCACTGAGGTGTTTGCTTCCACCCCTTTCTCCTGCATGGTCCACACAGAAAGAGCTTATCAGAACCTCACAGAGCCATTTCAAATTCTGAGACGAGCGGCAATATTTTTTTTAATCAAAAACTAAAAGACCCCTCAGCTCAGACTGAGTCTGTGAGTTCAAAGAGACGCACTCCAGAGGATGGAGCAGCGTCTTAATCCTGGCCTGATGGAATTCCTCGGCTGATTGCTCCCACGCCGGCTGCCTTTTAAGGATACATCTGCTAGGGCCGTGGCCTTGCACTCCCAAACAGATGGAGAAGCACAAATTAAACACTTAGCAAGCTACTAGCTGCAAATCTTTTCTATGCTTTTAAGATGAGCTCTCTGGTCCTTTTGCTGTCCGCAAATACTCAGGCACCTTAAAGCCTGATGCTGTGAACTTCATTAAAATAAAGGTTTTTAAAGTTTCTGTTTAAATGAAGGTCATTTCATCTGGTGACAATTCCCACTTTGTCCTCCCGCAGAGTGACCTGAAAAGAGAGAGCCGGAAGCAGGAATACCTGAGGAAAATGGGCCTCAGCCAGGAGGAGAACGGAGACACCAGAGCAGGAGTGAGCAGGCAGTCCAGCGTCTCCAACGAAATGGACAACAACAACAGAAAAGGTCCAGACGGTTTCAAAGAGGACCTCGGCTGGAGCGCAGGTCAAAGCAGGAGTAGGGAGAGCAAAGAGAGCTCTCCGAAAGAGGACGTCAAGGAGAAAGGGAAATACGAAGACAGCAGGTCAAGAAGCAGAGCAGAAAACAGGGAAAGCACAGGCAGCAAAACGAAAGATGTGATCACAAGGTTGCAAGAGAAAAAGGAAGATGGCAAAGAAAAGGACAGGAGAGATGACCTCAGGAAAAGAGACGACAGCAAAACCAAGGACATTATCTCGAAGCTTCGAGAGAAAAGCGAGAAGGATGCAAGAAAGGACAAGGAGAGAAGATCTGAGGGCATCAGAACTCAGGGGCTCGTCTCAAAAATGCTTGAGAAGCAGAGCAAGGCACCAGAAAAGGAGGCCCAGGAGAGCCAACCGCAAGAGAAGAATCCAAAAGCAGGGGAGAACGATGCAGAGGTCAGAAGGAAAGTCCTGCGCCAACCTTCTGAGAAGGACGAGGGGCCAGTGAAGCAGAATTGTGTGGATTTCAGAGCGGACGGGGAATGTGTGAGTAACCATGGAGATGATGGAAAAGAGGAAGCTCCAAAGACGAGTGTGAGGAGGAAAGCAGACGACGGCAGATCTGGAAAAGCTGAGGAAAAAGAGAAACTTGGTAAGTGTGTGACTAAAAACAGCCCAAAGACGAAGCAGGAGGAGGAAGAGGAGGAAGACTCCAGCATGTTCGATGAGCTGATGCAGAAAGTTCAAAGCAACGACCCCTTCCTGTCCGAGCTCAACGTCAACAACTCTGAGGTCATCAAGGCCAAAACGCTCATCGAGTTCACAGAAGCGCTGCACACCAACACCCACGTTAAGATGTTCGCTCTTGCCAACTGCCGTGCAGATGACCACGTGGCGTACGCCATTGCTGGCATGCTCCGCCGCAACAAGGTCATCACCAGCATCAACCTGGACTCTAACCATCTCACAGGCAAAGGCATCCTCTCTCTCATCCAGTCACTGCAGCACAACTCCACGCTGACCGAGCTTCGCTTTCAGAACCAGCGCCACATCTGCGGAGGGAAGACGGAAATGGAGATGGTCAAGATCCTCAAAGAAAACACCACTCTGCTTAAGCTGGGCTACCACTTTGAGTTACAAGGACCCAGGATGACCATGACCAACATCCTGAGTCGCAACATGGACCGGCAGAGGCAGAGACGCCTGCAGGAGCAGAAGGAGGCTCAGGGCAATGGGGAGAAGAAGGGGGCGTTGGAAGTGCCCAAGGTCGGAGGGGGAGGATCTCTGAGGAGCTCCCCGAAGTCCTCTCCCAAACCATCTCCCATCCCTTCTCCTATGCCCTCACCAAAGTTAACTCCAAGGAAAGGAGCTGTGGGTCCAGCTCCACCACCTCCTCCACCTCCTCCTGGGGGTGGGCCCCCACCTCCTCCACCTCCTCCCATGATGGATGGAGGCCATTCAGGCAGGAGCTCAAGGGACCAACTGCTGGCTTCCATCCGAGGAAGCAATATCAAGCATCTAAAGAAGGTAAGTAGAGCCAGGAAAAATCTTTATTTTAAAGAAGGGTAAAGCTGCTTTTCAAAGATTTGATCTTCTGTGCAGGTGCCAGTGCCAAAGTGGCTGCAATAACTCTGATGAGGAGTCAAAAAGGAGAACAGACATCTCACTCTGAAGTTTTTTTTAGTCAATAAACTCCACATTCCTGCAGCTGGCTAGAGAGCTGAACGTAGAGACGAACAGGAAAAGCAGGAGATGGTCGGATGACCTGCCCTCGTTCTGAGTTCTCCCCTCAAATGCTGGACCAAAAGGACTCCGGGGAGAATGAGCGATGCAGGCTCATCAGAACAGGAGGTTCAGCTGTCTGTGTCATTTCTGATGCTTTTTTTTTGCACTAAGAAATTGGAAGCTGATCATAGAATAGATTGGACGTGTTTAATGGAATGACTGTGTGACAAGCTTCAGTTCAAATAATAGCTTTAATAATGTTAAATTGATCATTTATTATTTATTGGTGAAGAAGCAATTTATTTGAACTCTGTAGATGCAAATATCAGAATTTTAGACAAACTTGGCAGGCTTAAAAGAAAATGAAAAGTGTTTACAAATTAAGAGTCTTTAATTGTGATTCACATCATCAAATCTCAAGACACAAACAGCCAGAACTTATGACAGAATGCAGTTTTAAACAGCAAACAACTATCCTTCAGTGTCTGCTATTCTATTTTATACAGAGATGCTCTAGCTTGAGTGTTTGATGTTTTTATCTTTATGCAAATCCAGCTTTGTGTCTAAAGTTCGGTGGGACATGTTTCCTCATTAGTGCTGTGTCATTAAACATTGTGCTGAGAGGGACTCGCGGGTTAGATTGCACCTGTGTTTAACAGAATGTCCAAAATAAAAGAGTCTGACATGACTGCAAGGGTAAGGTCAGCATGAAGGCCTATGTCTCTATTCATTTGGATGTTGAAAACTGATCAAACTCTTTTTCCTGCTTCTGTACAAACTACCACGCTGTACAGTTTGGATATTAAGAAGTTACTTCCCGTGTACTGAAAAGCAAGGCATCTCAGCATGTCCTGAGACTAACTTAGACAATATAAAGCTGGACGCTTGAATTTCTTATTTTCCTGTGAAGCATTTTCAGTATTTTAACTAGTTCAGATAACCACGTTTATTTACATATTTCAGTTTTTTTAAGAAGATAATTTTTCTAATTATTCAAACCTTTTTTTTTTTTATATTCAGAATGTGACAGTCGCTTGGTACAAATGACCTACTCCTTTGAATCCACAGCAGCATTCCCTCTGTTGCTGACAACAAATCAAAAGCGGTTAGAAAACGCTTGGTGTCTACATGAGAGGTAACCATCAGTATGAAACAGAGGAGAGGGGAGCTGCACTGGCTGCAGGCCAGGTTGTGTCTCCAAACTCAGTCCTTACATCCATGAAATGCCCATGTTTGGTCATTTCTCAATGAAAGCTCACTCTGCAAGTCATTCCTTTCCTATTTCTAATAATGGGCTTCGTGCCAGCTTTCTCTCCCTGACCACTGGTGCTGGTATTTACTTGGGGGGGGAACTGAGACAAATCTATTTTAAATGAAGAAACGAACTGTAATGATGCTATTCACCGATTAAAGACAGGAAAAGAAATCTCATCTTAAAAAAAAAATTACTAGAATGTAGTAAAATGATGTGTTCATGCAGCAAGTCATGTATGCTTAGCAAGAAACTTATAAGATATCAAAATCTGGAAACAAGTAGTTCCACACAAGCATTCAATTACCTGAAAAAGCTAGCTTAAAACAACTTGAAACTGAATGTTATACATCCCGATAATAAGGATGTTTTTGCAAAGTCTACGCAAATGGTTTCTATTTTTTGAGTTTTTATTTACAAAATTGTTGTTTATTTTGATAACCGTGACAAGAAACTAGTGTGATGAGTGGAAATTACTCATTTTAGAACAAAAAAATCATCATAAAATGTTAAACTAGCACTTATTCTTAGAATATAAATATACATTTTTGTTTCCAAAATAATCGCAATGCTTTTATTAAACTTAAAGATAATGTACTTAAATGACCAAAAATGACTGTAATTTTAGGTTTTCAGAATCTGAAATAAACGTTTTTTTCTTGTCAGGAGTATGAAGCAAAAGGATTTTGACTCATTAATTTCTTATTTTTGGATCCCAGCTTCTGAGACCAAAAGTTCTTAACTGGACAGATTTTGAGAAAAGCTGGGGAAGGTGTAGGTCAAAGAGAATTTGAGGCAACTTTAAACTAAACACAAGGTTTTCAGTATTTAAAAGTATCACATAGTAATCTTGAGTGTATTATTTGTTTTAGTTTAGCTTTTAGATGCTCTGAATTACATTTGCCGCATTCTTTCCTACAAAGTGATGTTCAAGTTGGCAAACAATCAATTCCAACGCCTTTAAGTAGCTGACATTTCAGTTCTTACATGAGCTGTCACAGAAAACACCTCATTACCTCCAGTTTAATGATTTAAAAATCATCAGACACTTGAAGTTCCAGCAATCCATGAGCTGAAAGTGTTATCAGAAATGGTCCTACCCCCTCCAGTAAAGTGTTTTTTTTCTTTTTATTATTATTATTTTAAAACCAAGCTGTAATGTTTCTGATGTTGTAGACTAAATTCTACAATGATTCATAATCTGTCTTTAGTCACATGTATAATATGTTAGCTGGATGTCCTGTCAAAATATCAATTCATGGCTGTTATTTAGAACCTTGTCAACCACAGAGGGTTAATATATCACCTTTAGGAAATAAAACTATCTAATCAATTAATTTTGGATTTATTTCTAATCAGAAGAGACACAAATGTCATAAAATAATAATTATTTTGAACTAAATGGGAAATCCTGATGAAACCTATTTTCATTTTTTAATGATGATTTTATTCATTTATTATAAATAATTTATTTAATAACAGTGAGCTATTGGCGTGTCCACGAGTATTGATATCAAATTAACTAGAAATTTCAGATTTTTTTTATTCTTGTCTTCTGTTTAAAGACCAAAAAGTGTGAGAAAAGTCGACATTGAACCTGTAATTACACGTGCACTCAATAGATGGCGGTAGCCGATACTGTCATCCATTGGTTTGCGTTCTGTGTGGTAAAGAAGAAGAGCTTACATCAGGACGTTTAGGGAAACACAAGGAACAAAATGGAGGAATATGCTAGAGAGCCATGGTGAGTTTTTTCTTCTTCTTCTGTTTTTTAAAAAAACATTCTTTAGTTGTCTGATTTAAAAAATAAGTCATATTTGTTCCTTAACTTTGAGTTCTTATCCTGATCACTACTTGTGATTACTTTGTTTTCCCCTAAGTGTTACTTTGATGCTAGTTAGCAGCATTAGCCGAAATGCTAATTTCTCCGTTGAAATCTATTGGTAGCTCAATGCTAACGACATACCGGCACGGTTTAATCACGTTGTTGGTGACCTTGTGGGCTACTTCGTCCACATGTAACCCTACTGACTCTACTGACCACAGTAGTTGACCGTGCACAGAGTAGATCACAAATGACATCAAGTACTAAAAGCCAACACCAAAATTGTTGATTCTATAGAGGAAATCAAACAGCTTATGTGGTCTTTAGCTATGTCGTATCTCTGCTGTCAACCTGTGAGTGATCTTTTTTAGATCACCCAACACAATTTTTTAACATCCTATAAACTTAAAAAAAAATCAAGCGTGAATTAAGTTAATAGTATAGGTGGACTGTGTAATAAATCATCTGAATTTCACGCCTTATTGTCATTTATTGTGACTGTATGTTGTTATATTTAGCTGACACCTATTTTTGATTTGCAGATGTCCAACTAAACTATATGACAGTATGAACTTAACTAAACAAATGAAGTTGATGCAATGTTGCTTGATTTTCAGCAAAAAAAAAAGGAAGAGAGAGAAAATTGGACAGCCTTCCGCTTTGATTTTAAAACAGATTTACACTTGTGTCATCTCAACAAAATGCAGAGACCTGCATGCTATTTCCTCTTTCTTTTTTACTTTTGGTCTTCAATAGCTTTCATATTGGATAATATGGGCGTGACTGTAATTAAGTCTTGTGCAGCACATTCTAAGAGTTTCAGTGGTATTTAAGACCTGGATATCGAGTTAGTCAGTCCATGCTTGAAAATGTCTAGTGTTCCCAGAATGAGACTTTTTCAAATCTTAGGCTAGCATACTGGAGTGCGATACACTCCCCAACACACGCACAATTAATACATTTAAGTTTTAAATTATTGTATTTAGTGCTTAACGAGCCAAGACACGTTTTGAGGATGTTTAGGACAACAAAAAGTCTAAATTATTTATGTGCGCAGTGACTTTTGTTTTCTCAGTTTGATGCATTAATCTGTTTGTCTTTCATTTATTTATTTGGAACTCATTAACCAACAATAACCAGTTGTTTTTTTTAATATATATATATATATATATATATTCGTGAATGTGTTCTATTATCTGCAGCTCCATGAATACAGCATGAGTTAAAACTTTCTTTACATCATTTGTTTTTTAGCCCCTGGAGGATTGTGGATGACTGTGGTGGAGCATTCACCATGGGAGCTATTGGAGGAGGGATATTCCAGGCAGTGAAGGGCTTCAGAAATGCACCCTCTGTAAGTTCTGTTTCAACATTTGAACTGTATATGTGTGCAGTCACATGGGTTTGCTGTGATTATCATTCACATACCTGTAATGGCAGCGCTAGTGTTTTGAAAACCTTGGCCTTCTGGTTCAATGACTCGCTCAAGGAAGCTTTAAATATTTTCAAAGTTGCTTGGTGTTGTGAGAAATGTTTATTTACTTTTTGCACTTTTTAAAATGTGTTTTGCTTGTATGTTTTGTAGGGAATGAGCCACAGGATGAGGGGTAGTTTGACTGCCATTAAGACCAGAGCCCCCCAACTGGGAGGTAAGAAAAAAAATCCACATAGACAGACACTTAAAAGGGTTGTTCTTCTGTTTCTGGCAGCAGGTTGTTTACCACGTTTACAATGAAAGCACTGAAACTCATGTCAACTTCACCAAAATATATAATCTTCATGAGTTTGTTGCCTGTAATCCATTATCTTGTTGAAATGAGTAGTTTTACTATTTTTCTGAGGTTCTGTCCATAAACAAGTTTATACCATTTTCTTGTCTCATAATTATTTGTGGATGTGTGTGTTGCAGGTAGCTTTGCGGTGTGGGGAGGCCTCTTTTCCATGATTGACTGCGGTTTAGTAAAAGTGCGAGGGAAAGAAGACCCCTGGAATTCAATAACAAGTGGTGCCATGACTGGTGCTATTCTCGCTGCAAGAAGTAAGTGCATGTTTGCCCTTTTTAAAAAAAAAAAAAAAATCAAGGTGAAATTTCATCTTGATCTAACTTAGAACTCATGTAATGATGTAGGATTTCAGTAACTATTTAACATTTGCGCAGATTTAAATCCTTGAATACTATCTAGATGGTCACACACACCAGAACATTTTTACCTTGAAAAGGTACTTTGGTTGAAATGTCAGTTTTGCACTTTCCTGGGTCGTTGACACTTAACAAATCAGAAACTATTACTGATGCAGTGTCTTCAAGTCCCACTCCAATCATCTTTTGATCTATTTTAAAAGTATCTTCAATGGTCTTTTAATCATGTTTATGCCTTTTTTAGGAAAAATAAAACAACCTGTGTGTTTTTCTAGGACATGGTTTCTGGAGAGTGGCAGTAGTTCAATAGATATTCACCCCTGCATGCTGTCACCTATCCGTTTACACTCTCTCCCACTTCACTTAGTGCCCCTTACAACCTCAAGCTAACTATACCAGCGCAACAAAAATGGTGAGAAATTTTGTAGCTATCCAGTCATAAATTTTTGATGAAGATGCCATCTCCGACGAGGAAAACAAAGATGTACGTGAATCTATCCGTCTACAAGTGAATGCTTCAGAATGGATCGGAGCAGAGAGACTGTGGCTTGTTGTAGTAGCTTCTATGTCACACCTACAAGCTTTTTCAAACTGGATTTTTTTTTTGGATCTATTCCTGATTTTCAATGATTTGAACAAATAAATAATTTCAAGCTTAATATTTTTTACACATGTCCTCCATCTTGAGAAAAATGCCACGAGGACATGTTAAAACACCAAACTTTAAAAAAGGTGGAGCTGTATTTAGATTGCAGCTAAATCCACAAACTTATCATAAAAGAAAAAAAAAGTAATTGCATCTAATAAACTATATAACTTCAGTAAATATTTTTTAATGGCGTGGTCAATCTGTCAACACATAATGCAAGAATGAGACTGTCTGTTTTATACAACCTGTAAAAGTGACATTGCAGTGTGTTTCTTTTAAATGTCCTTTTTTGGCCTCTTTTAGTTGCTCTTTTCTTAAGATTGTTTAAATTGTGAGATGTGTGTTTCCTGCTGTTTACAAAGGCTTTCGCCTGATCAGAGCTCCACATTGAGCTCTGTGGAGACAGAACTCATTTAATTCTCTTGCTAAAGTTACAAGCCTGTGTGTGACCTGCTGGGATTTTAGGAAACCTACGAAAATGAAGACATTTGTTTTATCCACAAAGCCTGCATAGCTTCTGGTAAACTATTGTGGAACTTGGCAATTTTTGTGTGCATTTCTGTCAGTTAATGCTACACAACTGTAGCTTGCTGCTTTACTTGGAAAGCCTAATGCTAGAAATTACTTCCGAATAAGTCAAGTGATTGAGCTTTCAGACTTGCACTATATTTAGCATTACCATAACCTTCCGATTTCTGTAAATTTATGTGAAGAGGTTTATTGTGTGTTTCTTTGTAGATGGACCTGTAGCAATGGTTGGCTCTGCTGCTATGGGTGGTATTCTGCTGGCATTGATAGAGGGCGCTGGAATCTTGCTCACAAGGTTTGCCTCTTCACAATTCCCAACTGGTGAGTGATGTTTCTGATGAAGACACGCTGTTATTTGACTCACTATAACTGGCTCTGGGGTGGATTTTAAAAATAAAACAAACTGTTCTCTTTTATGCAAACCAAATCCTTAAATCCATTTGACCAACCTTATGGTTGATGACAGCTTCAAACAAACACAAACAAGCATTGTTTGATAGAATAGTAAGTCATCAATAGGAATGACTGTAGATGAAGGGTGACGTAAAGAAAGAAACGGCTGCTTTAACAACAGCTTCATCTCTGAGCGCCTCAGGGCGAACATGCTCGTTTCCTTTAGGAGCATTAGTCACACCGTTACCTGCTGCTTCATGCAAAAACAGTGATGTGCCAATCACATAAAAATATGGACTGTAAATAATACTTCTCATGGATATTAGAAGACTTTTTTTAGTGGAGCGAAAAGAAAATGACGATGTGGATTTTTATTTTGAAATTATTGTTTTTATTATTTTTTTTAAGTTTTATTCTCATGTTCACAATAAATAATGAAAAAACAAAAACTGAATAGTTTGTTGGATATGGTTTTTGTTTGTATGAATCTTTTTTTATTTTGTTTTTGGGGTGGGGGTGGGGGGCGGGGGCGGGGCTGAACTCCAATGATAAATGGAAGCTGATTTTCTAAGCTATTTTCAAAATAAACATTCAAGTCCAGCTTTATTTTGTTTTAATTTGTACTTTTCTATGATATACTACAAGTAAAATGATCTAAATAGATAATCATGTCATTATATTATAAGATCTACTTTTAATTGTTCTATTATCATCTGCAGGACCTCAATTTGCAGAGGAACCTGGCCCCGCCCCAATGCCTTCCCCTCCCTTTGGAGACTACAGACAATATCAGTGAGAGAACACCACATCCCATGATCCGCTAGGCCTTTTGGAATTCCTTGTTGAAGTTATTGTGAAGGAGTAGAGGTGCAGACTACCGATTGCATCGCACTCGAGAAACAAAGTTACCATTTGACTACATCAGAGACGTGATGGATGGAATTCATCTTAATTTCCCCTTCAAGAACCATGTGCAGATCTGCCTTTTGCCATTCTTAGTCCTGTCATGTGCATCTGTGACACCCCACACTGGTTCAGACACAAGTTGAGTTTTGAGACATTTGTGGGCTTGAGGCCCAAACTCTGCACTTGCATGCAGTGTCCAACCCTAAGCAGACAGCCCGAGTGATGAATCTTGTAAAAAATAGGAGTTATGAAAAGTGATGAATTACTTTTTGTATATAAAGTAAAGGTTCTCTGCTTCTTATTACATACGTTAGTCCTATTTTCAGGTAATGTGTCACGCTTGTGCTGGCCGTCAACACTTGACTGGCGTTTGATTTTCAGTCTGAGTTAAAGAGGCAGATGTCTGTCCGATACAATGCCATTCCTAGAGTGCTAGTTTGTTTTAAAGTGATTTATTTATTTATAGAGTTAAACCATATTATATACAACAGTGATTTTTACATTCAACATATAGATATGGCAGGGGGGGCAGCGATTGACAGCGGCTAGTTCAGGCAGATATAATAAATGGTAAAACTCAAGCAAGCGGCTGATGCATATTGTTTAAAATCTGTTTTACAGATTGTTCTATGGTAAAATAAAAAATACAATTTCAAATGTGTGGAGTTTTATGAGAGCAGCTATACATTACTGTTCTATTCAGGTTTATGTAATACAGAAACGAAGAGGAAAGTCTTCTGTTGTGTGCTTCTCTATTAGAGGGACTGACTTGAGTTTTCAGGTCTCCCCAGCATCTTTTAGCTTTCTCTTTAAGATTTGGAGAACACCAAGGTTTGCTTTCCACCCACATCCTCCAGTGTTAGTATCACACACCTTTAAAGCTGGAAATTCTGCAGTTAAGACCACGCAACTTCTGCAACATATCAGCTGTTTGATTTTTGCTATATGCAATTGTTTGCTATTGTGAGAAGAGTAAATTTATCATCAGATTACAAAGCTCAGATATATTAAATGTAGGGGTGTAATGAATAATTGATGAATCAATTCATATTTTTACAATCCAACCAGACTGATCTGTCTGAGGCAAGTTGTTAATCGGCTTGACCTATACCAATATAAAATCATTTCAAAATGAAATAAATCAAATATATTAGAAAATATCTATTGGATTGAGGCACGGTAGGTTTATTTAACTATAATGGAAAAACGATCAAGTGCCATCACAGTGGACAATGCACAGAAATACAAAAAATCTGGAAAACTTCACCTGCACTGTTCAGTATGCAGGTATTTGTCTCTGAGTCACAGTAGTTAAAGTGTTCTGGATCGATTTTAGGCGTTCAAAATGAACCGATACTGAAAATAAAGTAATCAGCAACCACAAATGTTGATATGAATCAAATTGTTAAAATGAATTGTTATACCCCTACTCAAATGAGAAAGAAAACAGATGTATACATTTAAAGGTGCTTCGTGAGTTTGTGTAGTTTTTTCTTAACTGTCAAAAAGAAGAAAACACAATTCCACTTATTTTGTGCAATAGTAAATGATTTTTTGTGACTAACACATTCAAAAGTTGTATTAATGGTAATATTTTATTAAAACTTACAAATGTGTGATTTTATCACGGAAATCCTTTTATCTTCAGTCAAATAAACTGACCCCATATGAGGAACTGGTATATTAATATGACCTGTCTTTTTGTGACTCGGACTTTTATTTGATCACACTAACATTTGTCTTTCAAAAAATGCAAATGTTAGAATTTAAAGTTTAATTTTAACTTTTACTGTTAAAATACAAGAAAATAAAGGGAGCGGTTTATTTTATTTACACAGGGAATATCTAAATTGATAGAGAAAAAAAAATGTCCTCGACACAGTGTTGTGGTGCACGGTTATTTAGAGGGTGACCCGCGTCGTTTCGGCGCAGCCCTCTGCCATGCAAATGATGTGGCCCGCGTGTCATGCCCTTTTAAGAAGAATGAGAAACAGTCAGTGACGTCCTCTGCGTACAGACGCTGCCGGAGGCGAACTCACCAAGTGACACTTGCGGAGCAGCCAGAGACAGCGAGCCACAGACGGTGAGCACAACGCCAAACTTTACTGCATGCTAAGGTGGTCTATTCAGCCGTTTGTTAGGCGGGCGCCACGCGGACGTGTGAGTGGCGGTAAGCGCGTGCAGCGGGGGCCACGCCGCGCGCTTCGTTTGTCTGGTAAAAGGAGAAGAATTGCCCTCAAAGTGAAAAAAAGAAGTGTGCACTCCCGTTTTAGTCAAGGCCAGGCGGAAGGACAGGTAACGTTAGCTACAGGCTGTGGGTTCCCTGTGAAATTTCACAGGTCGACGTGATTTAAAGCCTATGGTGTTTGTTTGTTTGACGTTCTGTATATTAAAATACTTCGGTTGTGGTACGTTTTTGACACGCTGGCTATGTTTTGGTGAGGCGTCGAGGAGAGGATTGTGTCGGCTAGTTAGCACGGCAGCTAACGAGCCGCAGCTAACGGTACAAGAAGTGTCGATCGCCCGGAGCTGGCAGTTAAGCTAGCTAGTTAGCGGTATTTGCTAACAAGCTTCATAACGGTATTTAGAGTGGATGCCGGGTTTGGTCTGGATTGTTTGTGAGCAGATGCACTCTCAAATGTCTGGATTACGGGCTGTATTATTTTAAGGATTTAACTATAAATGGGATTAAGACCTATGCTGAATTTGAATCACGTTTTAAAAATGTTGGAACGATTACACATCGACTTTGATTTGGCTGCCGCCTGAGTCACAGATTGCCGGGACTTAACATGACCTGGAGTGATAAGCATATGCTTCTGCCGTAAGCAAATTAAGTAGAATCACAACGGGATAACCCAAAAGCACAATCTACTTTCTCTTGTCCTCTCTCAAGCTATAGTAGATTATTTTTCTTTCGATAGTTAAGCGAAAATACAATTACAAACTGCGTCAAGTTTTACTGAAAAGTCATCAAAAAGCTGGTAATTTTCCTTATTCTTGAAGCTGGTGTGGTACATTGGTATAATCACCTGCTCACTGTCTTTACACTCAACGTTTTGAAGATGAAATGTAGGTTATTAATACCCCATCCCCCATCGACATTCCCCTTCTCTTTAAAGCTACCTAGTCTGCTGTTTGAGTAGAACAGGAACAGAGTCTGGAGGTGACTATTTTAGTTATTAGAGACTTCTTTTCCATCCTATCAGCGTGAAGTCTTCTTGTGCTTTGGAAAGAGGATGTGGTCACAGGTCACAGCCCAAGTGACAGACACTTTGGCTGACAAAGTGTTTGTCAGTTGCAAGTCTTTATCGTGTTAGTCACAGAAAAGCTCTTTTAGCCTGTAGCTGCAGTTTTACATTGAATGACTGAGATGTTATACTACCTGGAATTTAGAAAGATGTTGTAGTCCATAGGTGCATGAACACACTTTCTGATTTGAATGAAGATTTAGATCAAAGGCCTGTAATTGGTTTGTAATGCAGTAAATCTCAGCTTTTTCCTCCGACTAAAACATTAGGAAATTGTTTTTTTAAACGTTATTTCTTATAAATTGTATTCACTGATAGTATCTGCTAGATTTTCTTTAAAGTTGGCTGTGGTGGTAATTCTTTATTTTACAGGCTTGTAAAGTCCTAATTTCCTGGGGAAGTTTACAAGTGCGCTATGTAATTATAGTAAATTACAGACAGGTAAGTTCAGTTCTTCAGACTAATTATCTAATCTAACTCATAGACTTCTTTACCTATACTATGCAGCAGGATATGGGAAATGTGTTATCTATGGCAAAACAAGCCGTTCTATACAGAGATTAAAAAATCTTTTTTTAAATTAATTCAGAAAACCAAATGTAAAGTTGGTATTGTATCTATTATTCCAATTATTGCATTTTCAGGTTGTTAAAAAATATTTTGCTATTTTTGTTAGAAATGAGTTGTGACCAGTACACTATCTTCATCACCTTGAGTTTTTGAGAGGTCATTTAGCCTGAATGTTTAAAAAAGCGTTGACCGCAGCGCTTGTAATGTGTAACTCGTGCTTCCTGGCATCAGGGTCTACATACGTACGAGAGCTGGTATCATTGCAGCTCCTTTAACAGGCGGATGTGTGCATTTCCACCATCTGCACTTGTTGGTTGATTTGAAAGGCCGCTGTCAGTTATCCCATGCTGCTGAGTCAGTTGCTGTGACAGCTTCATTACTTTCAGGGCAGCAGGAAATGACAGATCCTGAATTTTGGACGCGAGTTGTAAAGCCACCTGTTTCTTTGATAAATGTTTTACTTCATTTTGGAGACCAAAATGTGCTGCGTGTTCTTACCACCAGTTCCACCTTATGCAATCTCCAACCTTAGATGGAGACATACCTTTGGCTTTAGCTGTTAAGGGATGCATTGGTGTCATGTTGGAGCACGTTTTCTGTGTCACATGGTCTTCTCTCACTCCTTATTTGCTAGTGTTATTACGCCAGCTGTGGAATGGTAGCAGTGTGTTTGTTTTGTTTGAAATGACAGTGTGTAGTGAAGTAAGAGAGTGGTTTGGCTGTGAAGTCTGATGTCCTTAAATGGCTTTGTGCATGTTTTTGTGTGGTGCGAGTCTCTTGACAGACAGATGAGAAAGTACAGCACTGTATGGAGTTCACCCAGCATGAAAGTTTGTTATAAGAAGGTAACATCTTAAAGACCCACTCCAATGAAAATTGTGTTTTCAACAGGTTCTTATGACATTTTTCTCATGATGGAGGACATGGATAAGAAAAATTAAAAGGAAAATTGTATTTCTGATTCTTTCTTTATTAAAATTGTTGTGAATCAGGAGCGGACGAAAAAATGCACTTGGAAAAAATGTTGCTACTATGGCAAGCCACAAGCTCCCTGTTCTGCTCCATTCATATGCATCCACTTGTAGATGACTAGATCCATGTACATCTTCATTTTCCTTGTCTGAGGTGGTATCTGGTTTAAACTGTTGAGGTAAGCTGGATAGCTCCAATATTTCACAATTTTTGTTGCAGCTTGTGATGTTAGATTTGAGTTGTAAGGGGCTGTAAGCTAGTGGAAGAGCACATAAACAGATGGATGATGGGAAATAAGGGCAGACTTACTCCAGTCCAACAGTTCTGCCCACAACTAATAAACTCCTGCCGTTCTGCCAAAACTATGTCCTAGAAAACGACACTGGTTTCTCTACTGTAGCTAAAAACGGCATAATCATGATTAAGACAACTAGGGAAAGATTTGACAATAGATCAAAATATGATTGCACTGGAACTTTAACCAGGGTCTCAATTTCAACTATTCTTCTTTACTCTGCCTGTGTTGGGGTTTGGAAGCTGACATTTTTGGTGAAAAGATTTCACTGCCTGCTACTTAATTCACTCACTCATACTCTGGTTCTTTTGGTTGGGTTAAGCAAAGAATTGCATTGTTATCTTGATAACCACATCTATCAGTTCTTCTTTCCGTTATTTAGGTTAAGGTTTGTGTTCAGTTATAACAAAATTGATCACATTTGTTGGTTTTGCATAAACCTTGAAAAAATATATTGAAAGCCTTCTGTATCATTAAGAAAATATCACATTTGTATTCATAAATGCGATATTTATAAATACAAATGTGATATTTTCTTAACGATACAGAAAATACCACATTTGTATTTATAATTGCATCAAAGTAGTTTATGCAGAAATTTTAATTTTTTCCTGTCTCAGATGCAATTTTACTTCTTACTTGAGGGTTTTCTTGAAATTTTTACAATACTACCAGCATATACAATGTCACTGACATCTGTATGTGCTTCATTAAATAAAGAAGCCTTAAAAAATTGCCATTTGGAATTTGAAGGCACTTTTTTCCAGAGAAATGTCGCTTCTATAGTAATTTCTGGAGCATTTTGGTCATCTGCTTCTTTTTATATTTTAGTGTTCTTCTGATGTCTTGTGTCAGCAATGGTCCATCCACAGTCTTCATGTGGCCAATGGGACGTGTAGATAACTGACAAGTTAATTCTAGGCTAAATCTGAAAGGGACTTTGTATGGATGATGTGACTGTGCACATGATGCTGAGCCTGACGTGTGTTAGCACAAGTCATCCAGTCTTGTTCGTCTTTTCCATGCATTTAAATTTGTATAAACTTTTATTCAAGGTTATTGATTTTTCACAGTTTAGGCTTCATGACTTTCAAAGTGAATATTTTTGGTCGTTTGTGTTTTGTACAGCCTCCTTAAGAGGCCAGAAAATACCATTTTAAAAACTGTAGCCTTGAAGGGCAATTATCTTTGTCTCAGAATAGCTGATGATTAGCTTTTTAATAACCTCCAAAAAGGGTTGATTTATCAATAGAGGTAATGTGGTCACACTTGGGAACTGATTTCAAAGTAAAGTGCTTGTTAATGAGTTAATACAGCCTTGGTGAAACTGAATTGTACTTTTTAATCCATTGACTAAAGCGCTAGTCTATACTCGCAGGGCTGGAATTAGCTGGTGGTCTTCAAATTTCAGCAGTGTTTAAATAGTAGAAACTTGTATCTATAACAGAATAAATGTGGAATGGTTTGCCTATGTTGTTGTCAAAGTGCAACATCACATATGTTTGAAGGTACCTTGCTGCTACATTTATTTGATGTTTTAAACTGGAACAAATATAAATGTTGGTACTAGTACAAAATGTTTGACAAGTTTGATGCCTTTTGTCAGCACCACTAAAGTCTTAGTCACATGCACCCATAAGGGTTGTTGACCCAAATGGATGCTGTGGGTTTTTGGGTTGTCCAGAGGGTCATGGGGAGGAGCAGCTGCATTTTAAGGAGAGTGCAGGTATGTTTTGTACAGTCACCTCAAGTGGCGCCATGAAAATGGAATATACAATTGTCATGCACGAGGTTAGTGAATTGTGAAGTATTCGTAAGGCTAACTTAAGTTGTTTGCACTTGTGACGTAAAGGTGATGTTGTTGTACGGTGCCCTTATGCCACATTCTAGTTATTAGTGAAGTGTGAGTACTTCCTTACTGACCCTGACTCTGCGCAAATGTGCACGCACGAGGTATGCACGTGATACATAAGTGCATGCAAGACTCCCATAGGATGCCCACACAAACTATGCATGTTCCGTACAGGTTTACCCATTTTTTTGCCCACAGTATTTAGCCAGAAGGGCAGTTGCGACTAAGGCTTTAGGTCCATGTTTCTTATGTAGTTTAGGTTGAAGGGACCTATTTGGCTTGCTCAAATACCTCCTTTCAGTGTAAAGTTCCTGTAATTTTAAGTCTCTAAATATCTCCGAAGGGTAATCCAGTGATTTCCCAATTTTGCTAGCTTTCACTTCCTTCATCTGTTTTCTGTCATTAATAAAGAGGCAAACACCATTTTGGTCTATTCTAAACACCAAAATGGAATGACTAAGAATTCTGACAGCAGTGTGTGTTCCAGAGTGAGAAGACCAGATGATTGTGTCATTTGAAGGAATATCTGCCAAAGTCTTTTATAGTCTTCCCTTCACATCCTTTTTCACTTGCTTTCACCACAGCTGGTTTGTGTTAGAGAAGGGTCACATACTCTTCACCTCCTCCACCCAGCAGCAGCTCCTCTTATGGGTGTTCCCTCCATTGTTGTTCTCCTCTTGTTCATAACTTCTAAGAATGAGTGGAATCCCTGTTTTTGAGCAGAAAACCTTCCAAACGTTCCATTTCTGTTTTGAACAGCAACAAGTATTTTTCCTGTTCAGAAACAAATTCTCGTTTTTTCTAATTTTCTGTATTTCGCCCTTGTTTTTCATACAGATTGTTGGGCTTTCCAGTGAAGTGATCCCACCATGCGTGAATACAAGCTTGTTGTGTTAGGCTCTGGAGGTGTGGGCAAGTCTGCTCTGGTGAGTATGCCCTCGTGATCACCCTTCCAGCCTATTATATTTATGCATTGAATATGTTTATGCGATTGTGTTTGGTTTTATGACATTTTTTTTTTCCGTTTATGTGACTATAGAGATATGTTTAAATTGACATGGGCATGTTAGTCAAAGTAAATGTAGGAATTCATGTTTTTCCATCTATATTTTGAGTGAAATTATTCCTGCAAGTATATATACACATACATTTGTATTCACCTGCTGAATACAGTTCAGATTCTCCTGAAACTTCTTGCCTGGAAACTCCTGGTAAAAATAGTTATCTCTACATGAATTTTTAGTTAAAATTTCATAACAATTCACAGAGGGATAACCAACACAGAAATTGAAGTATTGAGAACTTGTTGAATAGGGCTGTATTAACTGCCTTATAAAGCCTGAACAACACAGGCTGACAAAACACAAGACACAAAATCCCCACAAAATGCCAAATTTTAATTTGTTCCCTTTTCTGAAACGCTTTCAGACAACCTCTGTTGAGAAATGATGCTTGAAAAATAAGCCAAATTGATAAAAAATGTATTTCAGGCCTTATTGATCTAGTTTATGTGTATCACCACTAACTTCTGGATGCAAATACAAATGCTTGTCAACAAAACGTGAAGGAAAAAGCTCTAAAAGCAAATATGAAACGCTTTTTTGAAAAAAACTACTTTTTAAAAAACATTTTTAAAAACCTTTTATTGATTATACCTTCTTTCGTTTCTTTCTACTTTTAGTTAAAATATATTCATAATCTAATTTACCAGAGCAATCTCTGTTGATGACTTACTTAACAACATACAGTGAAGCAGTTTAAGAAAACATTCAGATTATCCTGTAGTTATCATGTGACAAAGAACAGAAATATTGTCTGTTTTTGAAATCAGGTCTTTAAAATATGACATGTGTCTAAAACATAGAGCTGCCCTACTTTAATTACCTACCAGGTGTCAGAGTGTGGCTTATCCGCTGAGCTAGTAGGATTAAGGTGCTGTCAGATGAACTTAGAACACCTACTGTGTAAGTTTACCACAGAGCCCTGTGCTTTTTATAAAGAACAGTTCAACATACAGGCTTTTATATTAACTTACAGTCTGGTCTGAGACACTCAAGCACTGCTATTCTATTACCAAATTGTTCCCTTTTTTAATGGAATGTCTGCCATATCCACAAGCTTCCCAATTCCAGGTCCTGACTTGTTGAAGAGATTGTTAAATTGTTTTTGTGTACCAACAGAAATGCCACCTGCATGTTTGTTTGATGGTGGATTTTGCCTGTGCCTTCTTTTGCAGACAGTTCAGTTTGTGCAGGGAATCTTTGTGGAAAAATATGATCCTACAATAGAAGACTCGTACAGAAAGGTGAGTGTGTCCTGAGAGACAATGGAGGGATGTAATTGTAATTAAGTTAACTGTCTGCAATTTATAAATCTAGTTTAGGTCTCCAGTTTAATCCTGTCATTTATTTCTCTACTAGAGTTTTCTGAAGTTTATCAGATTTAGAACAGTGAAGCCTAAACGTAGGTCTTACATCGTTGCCATGTTTTCATATTTACTTGTTTTCTTCTTTTCAGCAAGTGGAGGTAGATGGGCAGCAATGTATGCTTGAAATTCTTGATACAGCAGGCACTGTAAGTAAAGATGACTTTTTTGACATCTCTGTAAATATTCACTCTTCTTTAGATACTCCTGAATACATTTATCAGACACTGTCAGGGGTCAGAGGTCAAGACATTTCAGAGAGAATAAACTTTTTAAAATCTCTCAAAGTGAATTTAAACATCCTCCAAGTGTTGCTGATTACCCTCATTTATCTGTGTGCATTGGGCACTAAAATGTCCATGCTGTACTACTGCAAGATGTGCTTTTGTATTTACATTAAATGATATGTAAGTGTTAACATGTATTTGTTTTTTTTTTGTTTGATCTCTTGAATTTTTTTATATTTTCTGAACAAAACGTGTCACTCTACACAAGTTGCAAAATGTGAACACAAACATAAACCAGAGTTTTTTTTCCATGAGCAATAAGGAAATTGTTAGTCAGAAATCATTCTTCTTTTTTTTTTTTTTCTCAAAAACAGGAACAGTTCACAGCAATGAGAGACTTGTACATGAAAAATGGTCAAGGCTTCGCCCTCGTATACTCCATCACAGCACAGTCCACCTTCAACGACCTTCAAGACCTTAGAGAACAGATTCTTCGAGTAAAGGACACAGAGGATGTGAGTGTACTGTTCATGGGGGGTGGGGGGGTGGGTGTACTTACTATACTTTATTGACTCTTCCCACTTAGCTAAACTTTATCGTCATGCTGACTTTTTTATAGTTGGCAGGTATTTTAAAGATTTTAGATGGCTTATTGTAGTATTATTTACATGATTTTGCCGTGGGTACCAGTTATTCTTTTCATTATTGCATCTTGTGCTGCGTTCACACCGAATGGAAACAGCTTGTTTCAATGTTAAGTCAGTAGACACTCATGACTAAAGGTCCTGCAGTGTGATTTTAAACAGCGTATGCATTCCAAATTTTTACGTAAAATTGGAGAATATTTGTGTTGCGTCAACTAATCAGGAACAATCAGTGACATGCCGATGTTTTCAGCGGGATGGAGTATAAAATCAACTTGATGGAGAATCTTATCATTGCTTTTTGTACTCCTGATCTTCAAAATGTTTTTCCTATTAGTGTTGAGACAAAACTAAAAATATATTCTCCGTTTTTATTTTTTCTTCCACGAACAAATGCTAATTTGACAACTCAACAAGCTGGGCCTCAAAGAAGTGGTAGTACTGGATGTACTGGGACCCTCGCTGAATGATCTCATGAACCCAGAGATGGTTGCTTGCTTGCGCATTTGAAAAGCTCTCCAAAACAAAATCAAAAGTCTCCAAAACCCAAGCCACTCTCTCATCATCCTCCATGTCTTCCATAATGTAGCAATGAGACCCCTAAAAATGTGTGGCAGTAGCTCCTCCCACATGCACATTTGTCTGATGTGAATTTCTGTGTGGTTTATAAACATACTGCTTTACACGCCAATAGGGGCAAATTTACTGCGTGGCCAAACAGAGGGGAAGAAGGCAAATTTGATCCAGTCTGAACCCAGCATTATGCTAGAGATTAAGGCAGTTGTAAATTGACTTTGAGTTTACAAACAATTAAAACAAACGTACTCCTGATGAGCATTAGCTCCTAAAAAGATGCTTGTTATTCTTAGTTTGTATTCTTGTTGATTGTTCAATAAAACACAAATCCCGATGGTCACTTTGGGAATACTTCCAGTTCCAGAAAATGTCCCCAGACGTCCGAGTCAGCTTCTAATTTCAATTAAAAAAGAACTATGAAAATATTATTTTGGAGAACAGGCTGTCATATCTCTATTTTTCTATTAGTGTTTTTTTTTTTTTCAGCAGCCATCATCCAACTTTTCTTCTCTTTTCTGGAGGAGCAGATCATGCGTCAGCAAGATCTGAGATGCCCTTTTTTGGTGATCTTTGGAGGGATTGTATGTTACTGTAACCCCTACCCTTTCCTTTTCTTAACTCCGTTTTCCTCTTCCCTTTCAAGCATCAATATAACTTTTCTCTTGGCTGAGTTTTGCTCCACTCGTTTTTTTCTTTCTGTCCTGGCTCCTCTTGGACCGTGTCTTTGCTAGTTCTCATCTTTGTTTGTTTATTTTTTAATGGCCTTTTCAGCTCTTGCCCAGTTTTTGTGGTCTTCGTTGTGGCCTCACTGTGGTCTGGCACTGTTGGGGTGATTGGACTGTGGGGGATGATGTGCAAGGAAAGCTTCAGCTCATATCAAAAGCACCCTAGATTGTAAAGCTGTGGTGCTTCATTACAGTCTTTGTGGTTAACAAACCAACATTGGCCTCAAGCTAACATATGGGCTGGGGGATCTGTGGCGTGCAAGAAAGCGTTTAATTTACCTTTTCTACCCAAATGTGGTTTTCTTTTATTAGGCTTTATTTTCAATGGTTTTGCTTATCTGGTTGTTATGGCTACTCTGTCAGCTTTCCACTCAGGTGAATTGAGCATATACCTAGAACAGCTGGGACATTTGTTTTTCTGTCTTACCCTGTGCAGGAATACCCTACCAGATGAAATTCTAAGCATATTTTCTTTTAATCATCTGTAAAGACCCATTGCTTATTTGGGTTAAGTTTTTAGGCCATTGCAAAGTTAAAACAGATCGTTCTTTTCTTTTTTTTGCCCACACCATATGTGTCTCCTAGCGGAAGTCAGTGGGAGTAATAAAGAAAAAAAAATCAGCATTAAAAATCCTTCTTTCTTTACTTTGTTCTATAATTCTTATGTAAGAGATCTTATGATTGCTATCTCTGCTTGTGCCTATATTTAAGTGACAATTAAATTAAAATGGGGATTCTTTCATTATGGTAATGCTGCTGACAAACTTTCTTTTTTCCCCCATCTTTGCATTCCTGTCTTTCCACCCATGTTTCTTGTCCCAGCTTGGCTGAGTGCTCATGCTTGCAGTGCACTCCATTTCTTTCCTAGCAGCCCTTAGAGAAGTGTTGCTCAGCAGTTCAGTGAAGGATTGTTTAGATATCAAACATCAAGCAGGCTCACTGTGTACACGTCGGTTTCCTGTCATATGATTCTTAAATAGAGTAATGCAGGGAAAAAGCTATTCTAGAAATGTATTGTTTTTATTTTGTCTCAAGGAAAGTAATCACATTACACAAAAAACAAGTGTCTTGTTTTATTTAATCAACAAAAAATGCTAGATATTACTTCTGGAAGAGAAGAAAGTACAATAAATAAAAGAATAAAGACAAAACTTTCCAAGTATAGATGCTTTTTTTTCCCACTGGATTCCAACCACAAATAGATTTCTCCTGGCTGATATTTTATTAATGGCTGTTGTGCTGTAAAAGTTTCCATTAGGTGATTGTTTGTTTGTTGGAGGCCAGTGGCAAAAATGGAAACGTCTTGTGAACTGTGACAAAAGTTGATGCCTTGCTTCTTTTTCCTCCCTCGTCACAGTTCCCAAGTAAACTAAACTGTTAAACACACAAAAATGTCACACACAACGCAATCACACACCATCCAATTCCACAGAGCAGCTGGAGCATGGAATACAGCTGAAATGTTGGAGAACATTCAGGAAGGAAAGCAATGTTTTTCCCGGCTGGGCGGGGCCGCCGTGACTTCCTTCGGGCCAGCATTCTCCCAAGATAGTTAGTCAGGAAACAGCAGACAGGATGAGACGCATCCCGACAACCCTCACTGCTCTGTGTTTGCAGATTGTAATATTGGAGCCCTAAACTGGACTAAAGATTTCCGTCTTCCTCCACCTTTTTATTTGCCCTGCTTTTTACTGTAAAAGTGTTGACAAACAAAAGGAGAAGTGGTGTCTGTTTAAAAAGGTCCTGTAACCACATCTCAGCACATTCAGCACTCTGTCAGCTTTCTTTAGAAATGTTTCCTAATAAAAGAAAAACAAAAAGCTAAGTTTTCCCAGCAGTCTGTTCATTTTTTGATTTGTCAGCTATACACTAGTAATTTTTTTTAAAACCCCTCTCCTCATTTGTTTGCCTTTTGTCACGAGTTGATAGAATAGATAAGAATTTTGCTGTCCTGGAGTAAGCATGTGCCGGATCAGTCTAAACTTGCTCAGTTTGCAGTTGCATGTACATGTTTTACTATGCATGTCTTTTTGATGGCTGAAAGCTGTACAAAAAAAGAAGCATTTCCATCGGTGTGGAATTTATGTGATTGTATGTCACAGTGACAGAAGTCCCTCATATTTTAAAGGGAAAAGTTTGTGTAGTGACTTTGATAAAAAGATGACACTTGTAAGATTCTATGCAGAAGTTTCACTGGCAAACAAATATTATGGAGGCTTTTTCATCACTTCATGTGTTCAACTTTCTGTCTGACATTTAAAAATGCCTAAATAACAGAAACAAAATAGGAAAAGGATGTGTCTTGTCCTTTGCACTGCTGGATATGCCACTCCAGTTTTGTTCCATACCCCTAAAATAATAGTGGAAATTTGACTGTAATTATTAAGGAGTAGATTTTGGGTTAAAGCACAGATTCATTTCTTTTTTTCTTCATTTTTGAATCCCCCATCGGTCCTTCTGCACATCTGGAATACTTTATTATGGTTTTAATTATTCTAGCTTTTTCTTTCATACTTACTGGAATATTTCTTATGACTTTCAAGTGTACGACTGTTAAAAGTGAAACCTTTGACACTTGGATAAAATGGGTCTCCCTTGTGACACAGACTTGCCCGTTCTAGTTTCTCTAAGTGCTAAAGAAGCTTTAGCAAAGTCCACTCCCATCCCCAGGTAGTAGCAGGGCTTTTTTCTGCACTAAATCAGGGTTAAATGAAGATTAACTTGGTAAGTTGTTACAAAGATGATGATGTTGTGGGTGTTTTGTCAGTTTATCAACTAGTTAAGTTTTATGGTAAATGTTAAATGGTGGGTTCTGCTGTTTTTAGGATTTGACTCGTAACGTGTTCTTTGGCCTCAAATTGCCATCACAGATGGACTTTGGACTGTTTTTATGCTTAGCATATGTTGGATGAGACAGTGAACTAACGCATGCAGTTCAGAGTAACTATGAAAAAATATGTCATAACAGTCATATGAAAGACTTTGGTTTACCTGTGTTGAATTAATGCAATCTAAACAACCTTCAGTAAAGATGATGTCATGTTTCCTGAAACAGTTGATTGCATTGATTAATTTTTAGGATAACAAAGTTAAAAAAAAAAAAATTAACATGCATTCTGGCCTGTTTTCTATTGTTTTTGTTGCAGGTGCCGATGATCCTGGTAGGGAACAAGTGTGACTTAGAAGATGAGCGAGTAGTGGGGAAGGAGCAAGGCCAGAACCTGGCCAGACAGTGGAACAACTGTGCCTTTTTAGAGTCCTCTGCTAAGTCAAAGATCAACGTCCTTGATGTGAGTACACCTATAAGAATGAACTGGATGCCCAAATCATAAAAAAGCAGGCAAACACTTAGTTGTTGCTGTCATTTATTTTATTTTATTTTCTAAAGTCCTTAAATCATGATGTACAAAATTACAGATAGAATCTTGCTTTTTCCCATTATCGCTCTTCAGGTATTTTATTTTTACAGTGTTAAAGGAGTCCTGGATTTATTGTTTTTTTTTTTTTTACCCACCATTTTTACAAGTCAAAAAAAATTTAGGGATTATTGCATTTATCCCCCCAGCCTACAGTTTTCCTTCTGTGTATTTTTTTCATCATGCTTTAAATATGAACAATATCAATTATTGGAATGACTGAATTTGTTCATGTCTTTTGCATCCTCTAGATCTTCTATGACCTGGTAAGGCAGATAAATAGGAAAACACCCGTGGAAAAAAAGAAGGCAAAAAAGAAATCCAACTGTGTCCTGCTTTAAACGCCCCCTCCAGCCCCTGCAGCAGATCTGAGCCAGGTGAGTGTGTGTGCTTCAGTCCACACAGATAAAATGTAGGCCTAGTTTGTGTAACAGTTTTAACAATAACGTTTAAGAGAGCTCCCCCTGGAGAGATTAAAGGGAACAACAGAAGGTTTAAGAATATAATTTACAGGTGATAATCTTATCTGAACCTGATTTATCCAATCCAAGCTTGATGAGATTTAGGTTTTCTGGAGCAAATAAACTAAAAAATGCCATGTTAGCTGTAATTGGCAAATAAAGTTGTTAAAAAATATAACAGACAATTGTAACTGTATATCTGGTCTGCAAGTAAATATTATTTTTTTCCCACTTGTTTAATAAATTCTTTAAATGTTCCTATTTTTTTTTTTTTTTTAGTTTTTATGTTAAACAGTCATTGTGTGTTTAGAATTATAATTTTGAACCTCAGCAACT
This sequence comes from Adrianichthys oophorus, assembly GCA_036245035.1. Lineage (NCBI taxonomy): Eukaryota > Metazoa > Chordata > Actinopteri > Beloniformes > Adrianichthyidae > Adrianichthys > Adrianichthys oophorus. The sequence goes on along the minus strand of BSAI01000073.1, from coordinate 19,324,138 downwards.
TTCTCAGAAGAGCTATGCTTACTCAAGTTGAATTTCTTTTTAGACTTAACAGAAACCAGTCCTTTATGACTAAATTTAGAGAATATTTTGTCATATTGATGACTAATATAGTAATTTTTTAAAATAGTAAATTTACTCTAAATTTAAAGATAAATGTATGGCTAAGTATACTATAGATTTTGTCATAAATCTATTCAGGCATTTATTATTTAAGTCTTTAATAATGTTATAATAACTTGAGAAATTCTTGACTTTTTTCAAACACTATTTTTTTCATAAAAATTTATTTTACTTTTATTAGTATTTCGGAAACCATTGGAAAATTCATTGCAAAAATAATGTACAACGTATTGATTTATAATAATTAGTATTTTTTTATCTTCCAAAACTAGAAATATTCCTATGGTTAAACCTAATGTACCCTTCAACAGTTGATATTTTAATCTCTATTTTAAAAATGTCAGTATATTTAGCATTTTTCAAACAATATTTCTTACGTGTTGGGCTTTATCAAATTGTTCTTAAACATTTTTATTTTTCATGAAACTTTTGCATGTTTGGAACAATCCTGCCTTCTAAACAGTAATCGGATCAAGCTCTAAACTGGGAATCACACACTATCTGCATGTGTTTTGTTTGAAAACTGCTGCAATATTGGACATTTAATTTTAGCATATGTTGAATGAGACCCTGAACTAGCACATTCAGTTCAGAGTAACTGTGAAAAAAAACAACAGATTTGTTTCTTTGTATTAGATCCAGGTCAAACTTGTGTTTGATTTATTTTCAAATGGAAAAGCGAATGTTACCATTTTGTCACAAATAACTTCCCTCTTGGAACAGCTGTTATTTCATTAGACATCCGCGAAAGCACATGACTGCGTTTAGCTTGAAGATCAGCGGCCTGTGAAAACAGGAAGAATTCAGGAATGATTTGTGCCGGAGAAGCTGTTGCGGCTTTGAACTACGCTTGGTGATGGTGTTCTCTAGTAATTGAATCCTTCTAGGGAACGAATACCTTTCCGGCCTGCCAACAGTTCTGCAACACATCATCATCATTCACATCTTTAAAGCACAGTAATATTTCCACTTCAGTTTACTGATTCCAAGCATGAAGCTCTTCTGCTTAACCTTCTGTTGTTGTCAGATGTCTACCATCTCTGTTAATATGTTGGATTAAACATGAAATCAGCCTGCCTTCTGTTACTACAACACCTTTGTGTTTGGAGTAAGGCATGGTTTTTAAGTGCAACTATACGTTTGCCATATTAATGGCTATAATGCAAGTCTTGATGAGGTTAAAAAAAAAGATACAGCATAAAGAGAAGTTTTATAGTCACATTTGCTGTTTTCTGTTTGGATTCAGTGTTGCCAAACAACCACGTTTGTAATTTTTTTTTTTTTTTACTTTTCATTTTTCTTTTCCCCTCATCTCCAAGCATAATTCCAGTCTGTTTACATATTTAGGCAAATGTTGGCCGAAGAAAACTTTGAGGTTGCCATAACAAAAGGTTATGCGGGTTTATGACTACCTTCTGCTGTGAACAGATTGGAGAATGCAGGAATAAAATGACTGATAACATCTAATAGATCAAGCATAAATCATTGGATTCAGACCCACAGGGGTTACCAAGCAACTTAATTCAAATAACTCTGTTATTTAGGCCTCTCTCGTTCATGCTCATAGTGCTTTAGTTTGCATATGAAAGGTTTTAATTCCAGCCGCAGGAAGAAGCACTGAGAATGTATTACAAAAAACAGTTTGATGCTGTTTTTGCTGTTTGTTTACATTCCTACGCAAAAGTATGATCTTTCCCTGGGCCTTCAAGGAAGGTAGGAAAGTGCTATACAAGTATACGCCATTTACCATTTGGAACAATGGAAGGGCGAAGACCCCCCTCTGTTTTGTCTTTGTTTAAAGTTCTATGGATTCATTTAGAATACACAAGTAACAACTCAGGTTTATGTGTTTTATGCCACTGTTCCATGGAAAAGCTGGATAAAGTGGGTCCCAAAGCCTGTGTGATGTGAACAGCAGTTGTCCGAGTTGGGCTGTACGTCCATTGGTATATTAGTTTTATACTTCTCAGATTTACCACTCCCTTGTAAAACTTTTTTTTTAAAACGCTGAAGATGGAAATGGCTAAACATGGGACTGTCTTGAATCCTCTAACAGATTCCAGGCAGGTTATCTGAGCTTTTGTAATGCCAAACTTTTATGAGTAAATAAAGATTTTACAACAACAGTACAAACTGTACATGCAATTTTTTTAAAGTCACTATGACATGTCTTGGTTTAAAATATTGTTGGACCATTTAATTAAAAGCTGTTTGACTAAAAAGTCAGTCATATGTAAAAATTTAGAAGTTTTAAATATACCACATAAGCTGTAAATACTGTAGATTACACACTTATTAAAGTGACAGCTGCAGTAACATTATTTTGACACAATATTTTCTAGTCTTTTTTCTAGTTTTTTTGTTTTAAATTGGCTAAAATGTTAACTTGATTTAGGCATTTGATATTTGAATTACGAGTAAAATATTGAATATATATAATAATGCTAATATATTGAATAAAAATATGTAATTAAATTTTTTTGTAACACCACATATTATTTTTGCAGTTATTTATGTAGGTTAATGTAAGTCTTATCTTTAGGAACTTTGTTTTTTTCTTTGAAAAGTTTCAATATTTCCATTCTCAATTATAGGGGTAATAATGTTTGTCTTTTTCTTGGCTGACTTTTTGCATCTTACATCAAAATATTTGAAATTGTGTATTTAAAGGTACATTGATGTCACAAATCGCAATAAACCACAGCAGGTGTGCATTCTGTTTCTGCTGTTTGGCACATGCATGCATTTACAAATGACCTGATTAATGTTCTCTGTGTGGCTCAAAGCCCTCCGCATTGACTGCATTCACAGTACATACATGAGGGAGTAATTCCACTGCTTTTACTGGTGCAGCTTCAAGATGCTGAAATTGGCAGAATTTTTTTCAAACATAAGTTTTCATGTTCTCTAAAAGTCAATTTTAGTTTTAGTGTGACTCAGGTAAGTGTGTTACACAACAGTGATTATTTGCATAAGCACTTTGCACTTTCTGACTCGGCATAAGGCAGAGCAGGGGCTTTAAACTGAATGCTTTATGGGGTGCAAAGGTAAATAAAACAATATTAACTTTACCTTATCTAGAGTTTCCAGCCATAGTGTTTTTAAGGAGGAAAATTTAATGTTACACTTGTACACAACAAATTTAGTCTGAGTGGATCAGTTTTTAATCTAAAATGTTAGAGGTGTAACAATTCATTTTAACAATGATATGACGCAGATCTTAATTTGTGGTTACTGAAATGATTCATATTAGTTCATTTTGAACGATCCAATCAATCCGGGACATCTTTAGCAAAGTCTTAAACCAGCGTGACTCAGAGATAAATACCTGGTACTGAACAGTGCAGGTGAAGTTTTTTTGAAGTGTAAATTAATTGTGTACAAACAAACAAGTAATAACTAATGGAAAATTAATTCTCTTTTTTTTTATTTCATAAAGTTCAGCCCACTGTTGTTTTTGCACATCAAAATAATACAAAGGAATATTATTAGAACGTTATACCACATGGAATGATATATTGATCATTTTTACTGCCATCACATGTGTGGTATCTGCTGTAATGGTACTTGGTTGTTTTTATGTTATAGTAAAATACTGTGCCTGAATCCAAATCGTATTTTCCATTATTTCTTTAATCTTTATTTTTTCATTCTCAAACTATTTTACAATGAAATAAGTCGATTTAATAAAAAATTTGCCTCAGACAGATCGATCTGGTTGAATTGTAGGAATATAAATTGTGTTATTTGTTACAACCCAATTAAATGTTTTTTTTCTTTCTTCTGTTCTTTGTCTTACAAATAGTTGTGAAAATAAGTGCAATGCAATATTCTCTAGATGGCACCAGTGTCTGTTTTTTGTGTGAATGTGTGTGGTAAACAGTAAATGCTGTTTTGCAGAAATGCTGTAATGAAGAACTGTTGCCGTGATTGGAACGTGCCAGCATTCCAACAGCCCCGCCCCCTCCCTCCATCAGCCTAAAATGGTGAATCAGCTGACTGGACTGCTCCTTTCAAAGCCGAGGATGACCCTACAAGAGAGTACAGAGAAAGAAAGACAGTAAGAGAGAGGGACAACTCTGGTCTGCTGCCTCTGGAGACATTCCTGTCTCGACAGCAGTGTGAAAACGGACAGTCTATACTTCTGCACCACCACCGGATAACGATGTTAAAAATCAGCAAAGTCTTTGAAAGTTTAGTGTCCATGAGCTGCCCCATGGGAAAGAGCAACCCCTTATTTTATTTAACCCTTTCATTTTTTTTCTTTTTTTTTTTCTTCCAACAATTACGCTTAAAGAAAATAACGTCAAATAAGAATGAAGTCAAAGATAGAATTCAGATTCAGTATTTTTCATCTTTTTTTTAATATCAATATTGTATTTGAAAGACATGGAAGTTGACTTTAGTTGTATGATTATAAATATTCTAAAACAAGCATGAAAAAAATGCATCAGTTAATGTGTAGATGTTTTCAAGTGGAAAAGTGACCATTTTTTTTAATAGCCATACACCTCTTCTCCATGCCTGTCAAGTCAGTGATGATAGAACAAGGTCTACAATGTCTTATTTTTATTATTATATATTTTTCTTTGTTCGCCCTGTTGTTCATGGACTTCTCTCTTCAAATATCTCTCTCTGATGTGACTTAATTTTATACTCAGTCACTGGGATTTCATAGCTCCCATAATATATTCTAATGCCATTTTTTTTGCATAATGCTTCAGAAAAATGGGTCTTTTATAGAAGAAATATGGGGGAAAAATAAGGAATGATTTCTATGTCTCTTGAAGCTGAAATATATTATACTAAACCAACTCTAATAATGCTTCATGTGTTTTTCTGTCAATGATGTTCCAGCTTTTATGGATTATTAAAGTACATTTTAGTACATTTTCATTATACTGGTCAATGTATTTTTGTGAATTAAAATTGTTATTCAAGTGGATTTGACTTATTTGAGAGACATGAAATTAAATGTTTCATTCAGGGTTGCCAGCTTTTGATTTTAACTCAGATGAGCATTATTTTGTTGGCATTAGTTAAATATTGATCTTAAAGAGTTAAACAAAAAACAAAACATGTCTGAAAGAAATGTGCTGCATTACTACAAATGACCTGTAGGTGGCAGTGTAAGAATTGAATTTGTTCATTTGTCCATGCAAAATGAAGTTTGAAAGCCTTCATCACAATGTTGTATTTCATATTTGTTCTCTTGGGGTGAAAAACCCTTACAATTGTCACTTTAATTAGTATTATTTGTAGTTTCAAGGTTTTTTAAAGACAGATTACAGCAAAACATATTTTTACTCTAAAAAAGAAAAGAGCAAATTACAAGTGTTGCTATATTACTTTTGAAAATTCAGAACTTGGACTGAGAACAATTCAAAATAGGTTCAAATACTTAACATCTAGAAAGTTTTTAACATGTTAAATTACTAAAAGCAAGAAAATTGTCATGGGGGGGATTAAAAACTACAGTAAAGCTTAATAGTAGTTTTAAAAAAAGTTCACGAGAACATGAATATATAGCGTCATCTAAGCTTCCTTAAGTCTCTTGTGTCAAGCAGAGGAAGCTGCAAGTCCACTCCAGAGGTAGGTCATGAAGTATTCATAGTATATCACTCACTGCTTCCTGTTTTTGACCACTACCTGCTCTGCAACCTTGATTAAGCTTCCAGTCTGTAGAGTCTAGAAGCCTAGTTGAAGCAAACTAGGTTTACCTCCTGACTTCTTCTGAGGTGATGCAGATTATTCCTTATGGAAAATTAAGGTTTTATGGGACCAGGCAGGTTTGAATGAATGCATTATATGCAGCGCAGTTCCCATTTTCCGGATCAGGTGCACTACATGGCAGAGATGCTCACAAGCCTCAGTCAACTCCAGATGTTGTGAATTTAAGTTCAAGTCAAACCTATAGTTTTTGGTGATCTAAGTCAAATCACTAGTCTTCAGCTGTATTTACAAGTCAGGTCTTCAAGTTTTTATCTAATATGTTTTTCTTAATGCAAATACATTGTGAAGAGAGTTTTTAATTTAGTGCAGTCTGCGAAAATAAGCATAAACTAATGAAAATTGTGCACAAGTCCCGAACTTCAACTCTCAAATCCTCATCCCTGTTACATTGAACCACAAGTTTGACGCTAATTAATATTGATGTAATAACTTTTTTTTTTTTTTTTTTTTACATTTAGCAGGTCAGAGCTTTTGGGGGGGGGCAACCCAGCAAAAAGCTTTGCCCCTTGACCCCAATTTTTGAGTCAATATTAGTATCACTGACAAAGATTAAGAAATTATCAATACAAGTTTTCTTCAAGAATTGCGAAATAGCAAAAACAATATTTTAAATCAAATCTTTCAACCTTTCAAGAATGTCTGCAGTTTAAATTTTTTTGCCACTTCTTTACATTAGAGTAGTACTGCTATTTTAATATTAATAAAAAATTATAAAACAGTTTGAAATACATAATTTAAATCTCTTCATTTGTAATTTCCTTCCACTCTGCTCTTTTCATTTGCCACCCTTTCCAAAGTCTCCTGCCCCCCAACTGACCCACTACTGCATTGCATTCTTATGATATCATGGTGGTCTTTACATTTAAATCTTCATCATCTGAAAGTATAAAAGTTTAAAACTAGTAAGACAAGTTTCTATCAGAAAAAGACCCAATTTTGTCTTTTGCTTTAATTTAAAATGAGAATTTGAGCTCTGATGCCTTCAGCATGAGCTGTCCTCCATTAGAAGTTATTAAATTGAAGCAGATGTGAATCACATTTATTTAATTTTCGGTGCTTGTGTCGTCCAGTTGTTGTTAAGTGACAGCAGGAAGAAAGCAACAGCTAATTCAGCATTGAATCATGCATATGTGTGTGCACACACCTTCCTCTCCACAGATCAATGAACAGATTGGTGTGTGTGGAACAGACTGAAGGATCCGGCATGTCGGCCGTGGCTAATGCATTTTCTGGAGAGCAAGGGAACATGAGCTTCTCTCTTTGGGGATCATTGACAGTTTGGAGTGCAAGGTTACATCCTGAGCCACTTCCTGTCTAAAATTCATTTTTTTCATGATTGAGAAAATACTGCAGTGTCTTCAGTTTTTCCCCCAATATGCTTTGTTGCATATTTTTCCGGTACAAAAACAAGTTACATGTGAGACGTTTTGTTCTTGCGAGCCTTAGCTGTAAATAAATCCTTTCTCCTGCAGGAATTTTTAGAATCAGACATTTGTTAACAGCAAACTACACCTGTATTTACTGTACACAGGTGACCTCAAAGCCTTTTGTTTTGTCTGTTATAGCATTCTCACTGACAACAAAAGTTTACTCAATTACTATGGAGTTTACATCATATAAGGTAATAGTTGTATTATTAATGTGGGCTAGAAATCTGTATTTGTTGGAGGCAAAAGTGTGTGACTGTGTGACAATTCCCTAAAGGGATGCCATGTTCTGTACTCAGTGATCTCCCAAATGCAAATGACAATGACTTGGCAAAAGAAAGATCAACAGTTGATGCTATGATATGAACTTGCTTGGTCATGATTGCTCATCTATTTATTTATTTTGATGACATTAATTTAAAGTGGGTTAAAATGAGTGTGATGTCAAAGAAAGTGATCACAAAGACCAGAAATGTACCTGCAATGTCACAGAATATGTTAAAATATATAATTGGTGTATTTATAAAACATGACCTTATTTCTGGCCTTAGCTGGAAGGACATTGGCTACTATTTTATTAGCATTTTGATAAAAAGTGAGCTTTTTAGAGGCTTTGTCACGCCTGTTATGTTGCTTAAGGTCTTGCGTACAGAATGCTACAAGAAACAACATGTTAATGTTGATTTGGTATTAACATTCTGCTGAGTTTTTAGAGCTGCTTGAGTGCTCTCCTCCCTGTCCTTTCAGAAAAACCTGTCCTTAAGCAAACACAAATGTAAATTGGAAAAAAAAAAAGTAGCTATTTGGACCACATATCAAAATCCCAACCCATTCTATAAGCCAATATCCTATATTTGTTATAAGGTCATCTAAGAGGGGGGATCCCATTTATCCCATAATGCACAGCATTAATGCTCTTTTTGGAGAAGGGGGGGTTGCCTTGAGTTTGGTGTATTTATGTTAATAGGTGGGAGCTAAGCTGCTTTTAGAACCTGGATTGGCATGTAAGGAAAACACTCCACCATGCACAGAATAATCCCTATCGGAGCTAAAGACGGTTGAAATGGGACAAAAACGGGAAGAAAAAAAAATGTTCAACTGGCACAAATAGCACAAATTGTTGGCACATGTGTTCCTTTAGTACTCCTGGTTGCTGAGTTGTCCATTTTCCTGCAGTGAACTATGGAGGTCCAATATATGTATGTATATATATATATATATATATATATATATATATATATATATATATATATATATATATATATATGTATACACCATCAAATCCTAAAAAATAAAGTATCATTAATTATCTAAAATCGGAAATCAACAAATAAATGTTTAAATATATGTGGGATTAAAATAATTATTGACACTTTTATTTAGCGATTTAATGGTACATAATTTATTTTATTTAGTCTCTTCTGGACCTCCATATAAACTTGCCTTGTTTTAGGGTTTTTTTTCCAAAAAGAAGCTGGGGTGTTTCCATGTACTGTAAGGGATCTGCATTTTTTTCTTTTTTCGTGTGAACCAGCCCAAGCTTTGCTAAAGATCCGCTCCAAAAAAGTGGTGTTTTTAACATGTTCTTGTAGAATTTTTCTTATGATGGAGGACCCATATAAAGAAACTTAAGGTTAAAATTGTATTTCTGAGTACTTCCTCATTCATGTCGTGATGAATCAGGAGCAGATAAAAATAGCAGTTTTTAAAAAGATTGTAGCAGTAATTTAGAAGCTTCAATCGGTGGGCCCCAAGCTCCCTGCTCCGTTTCAGTCTGATGCATCCACTTGTAGACAAATAGATCCATGCACGTCTTTGTTTTCCTCATCTGGGCTGGAATCTGGTAAATTTCTAATGAACTGCTGCTCTGCGGAGATTTTGTCCTAGAAAATGACACGTTTTTTATTTTGCCTGAAAACCACATAATCATAATTAAAAGACACTATTACAATAGTTAAAAAGATGATCAGAGTGGGACTTTGATGGACTTCTTGTTTTGGAGTTTGTATGGTTTTAAACAGGATTTTCTCGACCTACGCTCCACAGCTCTGGTGCCAAATGAACTGAACAATCAAAATCTGACATTTATCTGCAATGATTATGCTGATATTGTTTTAAATACTATTTTAAAAGTGATTTATGGCATAATTTTATTGCATAAAACGTTTCCCTCTTTGTCTCATCTGCTGCGTTGCATTTGCTCCCATTTCATGTCTTGAAGAGTCTGTGATGACACAGGAACCCAGGAAAATCAATGGTAAAGTGTTTAAGGGACCAGAGTGGCAGACAGTCTTTAGGGACCTGCCTGTGTTCACTGGCTCCAGTTCCAGTGCTCTCTTTGGTATCAGCAGTAATGTGCTTGAATGGAGATGGAGCCTCTGACTGATGACAGGAGGCTGTCATCAGTAACATCTGGCCAATCCATGGCATCGTTATTCATCAGGCTGAATGAAAAATACATCATCCAGAGCAAACTCTTACTTAGAACAAAAAACACAATCAAGCAATAGCTCGGTTTGAATATTGCATGTTTCAAAAGACACATAGAAATGTAATTATGAAGTTCAGATTATTCTGTCTGATGCAGACAAAACAATCTGTTCTGCTAAGTTCCCATGTGAGATGGCTAACAAAATAGTGTTTGGTTAGTATTTGATGTTAAAGTCATTAAAAAATTTTTTTAGATTTTGTAAAGCACTTATGAACAGAACTAAAATCCTCTGATAAGAGAGAATTTGCAGTAATTTAAACATACAACTTTTATAAAAGATCTCAAAAATTGTGGACCTAAATTTAAGGAACTGAAGCCTCAGCAGGCAAAAAAAAAAATAAAGAAAAACGACAGATGTACACTTGGTTATCTTTGGAGAAAAAAAACAATGACAACAGCAGCTCAGCGCAAAGATTTTGTGTCAGTTGTGAATCACAAAGAGAGTGGAGGAATGGTTTAGCGTTTTTAGTCACGTAGCCATGAGTCACATATGAGGTAACCTGTTTGAAAGACAGTCGCAACTTCAGGCAACACATATATCCTTTTTAAAAAGTACTCTTAGCTCAGTCGACTTAAGCCCAAGCTTGGCAAAGCAAGTTGCAGGAAGCACTTCTGCTATGTTCACACCAGGCAGCTAAACCCGTATTCTTGAACGCTCTCACAGCATGTGCTGTTCACACTGGGCGAGCAGGGAGGGGCTTCTCTTTTTTTCCCCTAATGTTTACTAACACATGTACGCCACCTACAGTTGAAAGACACTTGGTGCAAAATGTGGAAACGATGCACATTTTGGCTACAAATCAGGTTTTTTCTTTCTCAGCTGTATTCTGATTCATGAAAGCCTCGATGTCATAGAATTTCTTCTTCATGATTAATTTTTGAAAATTTATCGGCACTTCCGGGATTTCAAGAGGATGCCATCCATTTGTTACACATCCGTGTCCCTGATTGGTCAAAGTCCGACCTGGTTCAACCCGGTTTGACTTTGAACGTGCGTTCAATGGTCAAAAATGGTCATAAAACTTGTGTGTATACGAGAATTTTGAATGTGGATGTCCAAAACGCACATTTAGACGCATTTGCATAGACTTTTTATTGGAAGTGGTAGCATGAATGCCTGTTGCTGAAGGTGGTGTCAACATAGCTTTACCAAATATTTAAGTGTATAGTTTACGTAAAAGTGTGAGAACATTTGACTGAGGATGGCTTTTTCATAACCAATATTTCTACAAAGAAAAAATTTAGAAAAAAAAACATAAATCACAGCGGCCAAAAACATCCCTTCTGAAGAAAGAGTTAGGCTCATTCTTTAAATTATTCTATTTCGGATAAAAGTTGCAAAGCTAACAATGACAAACACACAAATAACACATACTAACTCAATCCATCAGTGGTTCTCAAAACACATCTTGTGCAGATTTATTGTATCAAATCACACTGTGAGCAGCTTTGATTTTGATGAATAGGTTCTTTTGGGATGTGGCTGATTTTCTGCAGTTGAACAAATTGGAAAAAGTTCTAATTCTGTTTATGTCACATGAAAAAAATATACAATTTTGTTCACAAAATATTCTTGCTAATTTATAATCCAATAAATCTTCACTGTAAGTCCCAAACCCACCATGCCAACTAATCTGACTTTTAATTTTTAAAATCTAACCATTATCAGATTTATAAAACATTTGATGCTGATGCTTTTTAGAAGCCAGGCTTGTCAGCCCGTCTTCATCATCTGTCGAGGTGCTCATTGGAAGAGGCTCGCCTCTTATCTCCTTGGTGCCATTACCTCACTCTCCCCACTGGTCTCCAGCTCCCCCGTGCAATAGGCAACGTGTGCATGTGAGCTGATCTGCATTCATCTCTTTGTGAGTGGATTGTAGCTGCAGACACATCGCTGACGCTTCAATTCAACTGAAACACAATTTAACAGCATGAAAGCAAATAAAATGTGCCATCATTCCGTTTTTGTGGTGGTCTCTGTTTATTTGATGAACACAGTTGTGGATGTAGTGTTCACATCACAGACAAAGCCTTCTTTAATCCAAAAAACACATTTTTCCCCTAAAATTATAACGATGGCAGAGACAGCGAGGTCTCATATTACAGCTGCAAACCACAACTGCTGGAGTCTCAAGCTCAATTACTTTCTGTCATAATTCACCTTGGTCTGAAAACTGCAGAACATTCTTATATCGATTTAAACCATCGTTATGTACACAGGGGAGTTCATATTATCTCATGGCTTAGTTTGTTCTTTAGATTAACTGAGAGCATTTTCTTTATGAACAAAAACACATTAAGTGCACTCATGTTGTGTAGATTATTGCTCTTGTCTGGTTATGAAAACCCTTAATACCTCACTTTGCATCGAACAGATCCATCTCATTATCCACTGCCTTCAGTTGCATTTAGAAAAATGAAAGGACAATGGAAAAAACAATGATGGGGGATGGGATGAGTGGGTTCAGAGTACCAGGGAATTGAAACTTCCACTGGAAAAGGCTGCCCTCTCATTTCTACCAGTTGTTGCTGACTTGCAGGTTTGTGACTGTATTGAAAACCATTCCTGGGATTTTCAGGGCTTCCCTGAGCTGCTCTGAGTTCACATGCAGCGCAACAGAAGGCAGACACCTCTACTGCACAAGCAGACCCTCGGATTTTCCCCTTCTCCTGGGCTGCTGCTTAATGAAATTCATAGCTCGTGCAAAATGAGTTTTGTGCTCTTGCAGGTTTTTATATTTGGCTGTAAGCGCCCTGCAAGAAAGCACGTGCCACTTCAATAAACCAAAACACCATCGGCACTGCCAACACAGGCAAACAGGGCTTCTGCTTCTTATGCAGGGTTGAAATTCTAATAAAGTAAATCTAAAATTTAAAATAAAATAAAACAGGGACTTTCATTTTTAGATATATACTTAAACATAAATCAATAACTCCTTAAAATTCACTTTCAGATCATCTTGATCCATTTTAAAAGCATTCCCAGTGGTCTTTTAATTGTGATTACACTGTTTTTAGCCAAATAATTTAGCCAATCCATGACATAGTCTTTGCAGAGTGGCGGTAGTTCATCTGAAATTACCTCTGAGTTGTGGTCTGTTGGTGCAGAGTAAGCCCTTTCCCATCATGCATCTTTTTGCGATCTTTCCCGCTGGCTTACAGCCCCCTACAACCCCAATCTAACATTACTGGTGCAACAAAAATGACGAAAAATATGGGAGCTATCCAGTTCTACAGTTTTGAGCCAGATGCCAGCTCAGATGAGGAAAATGATCTACATTATCTGCTTGGATCTAGTTGTCTACAAGTGGATCCATCAGAAAAGAGCAGAGCAGGGAACAACTTGTAATTTGTGAGTCAAAAAAAAGTCTAAAAGAAAAAGTCTAGGTGTGATGTAGATCCCTGTGGGCCGCCCCTGTAATTTCTATGTCACACCTACAAGCTTTTCTTTGTCTGCTCTTGACTGAAAACAATTTGAATAAAGAAATACTCAGAAATGCAATTTTGAGATTCTTTTCTTTATTTTATGTCCTCCATCACCAGAAAAAAACAGAAGTTTCATCATAGCGGGTCTTTAAATCCCCTCTATATTTGTCCTATTTTGACAACAGCCATCACAAAATAACCTTTATTTTTCTAAATGTATTCTTTATTCCTTTTATTCTTTATCATTTATTCCCTCCCACCACATGAAACTGCCTGAATGCTGTTAGATATTTCTTTTTGCTTGGTCTCAATAAACTAAAAGTAACAATTGTAGCTTTTCTCATTTAAGCGTCACAAGAACATGCTAGAGCTGCAGGTCAACTTCTTTAATAAAGGATTTTTAGATTATGAAGCAATACAGATTGAAACAAGGTGTTTTTGCTGATATTTTGAACATTTAATCTACCTACCTACAAAAAAAACTAGCTCTGGAGAAAGTTAAGCAGTGACAAAACAAAAGAATAAAAACCTGAAGAGAAAATGAATGATTTATTTTACTGTTTTTGAAACAAAATAGACTTTTAACAAATATACATATAAAAAAAGAAATTATATTTTGCTACTAGATAGCATGGGAATGCAAAAAAAGTGTCTTCCTCCACCCTGATATTCATTTTCTCTGATCTCTTATGAGTTCAATTTCAATGAATATGATATAAATATATATATATTTTAAATAGCAAAATAAAGTCATTATTGTGAGAATCCAAAGAAAATGACTCACCCCGCTGTACACATACTATACATACTGAGTCAAACCAAAAGGCCTGCAGCTTAAAAGAGACAGCCTTTCATCACATTAATAGTTTATTGAAACCGTTATTTTCCTCCACAAAGACAGCATTAAAGCAGCAACGTGTGCTGATATTTCTTCAAAAAAGTCGTGATAATCTTTGGTTGAATTTCTTGAGTGGTAACATTAACAATGAATGGTTGTGAATTTGACATTCCCAAAATGTGATCCAGGTCTGCAGTAAACTGTAAAGGGAACATGCACTCAAAACACAGCAGACACTGACATCTAATACATTAAATATCTGTACTGTGCCACTAACATTTTTATAAAGGCTTTGTGCATGGTGCAAACAAGTTTATTCATTTTTTAAAATTCATCTTTATATTATTGTGACACCAAGTTGACAGCGTAGACTTCAACATTTATCCAACAAAAATAACATTAGTTTGATCTGATATAACCGTCTTCATCTTTTCTTTAGTGTTTTATTTTAGATGCAAGAATCATTTCTAACTAAAAATATTTTTTTTGCTAACAAATTAAAATATATTCTCTCAAGTAGTTTCTGGTTTTACTTTTCCAAAGAAGCACATCTTCTGCAAATATGGGCCAAGAATTGGATGTCAGAGCTGTGTGTAAGTGAGATTGGAGTTCTGCAAAGAACTGCTTTGGTGCATTTTATTTTTATTTAGCTTATCTCAGACTTGCTTCTTAACTCTGGTTGTTGCAACCTCTGCAGGCAGTTCTATTGTTGGTCAAATCGTCTGTGACAGGAGCAGTATCGATAAAATTAGACGGTAATAACTGAAAGGCTTAAGATGTGCCAGTAATCTGAGTTTTCAATATAGTAAAGCTGCCAGCGTGGTCCTATAACTAAAATCTTTACAACGATGTGAAACTATGCTGTAACCTGCATGCTCAAATATAAACAAATAGTTTGAAAACATTTTGTGTGCTCCGCTTGTGTTTAGTCTGAAATGTTTTAGTGCCCTGAGGAAAAAAAAAAGTAATACTGATTCACATGTCACAAAATAATTGACATTATTCTAATAATACTCTGAATCTACAGTAAATCTCAGCAACATTTGAAAGTAAACCTTTCAGACAGAAAGTGTCAGTTGCAAAACTTTGCCTGAACATTCATTATTTTCATGGCTTGTGCCACTTTAAGAACGACAAAGATGGGACGTGAGCTTCTGTGCGGACGGCTGCTTTGTGCTGTGACAACCTCCCGCCACGACGTGCCAACACGCCACACTAGACAAGCCAAGAGCGAATCTAAAACACACACTAAAAAAAAAGTTGAACCAGAAAGAAAGATTACAGGTAGTCTGATTAACTTTACTGATAATAGAAGCATTTAATTCTTTGCAGAACATTGCTAAAAAATGTTTGTCTTTCATTGATTTATGAATTTTTTTTTTCAAGTGATGAGCCATTCCTCATCTTCTTAGCTAATACTGAGTTTTTGATGAGTGCGACTTCAGTCAGAATTGAACAATTTTAACTCATTTACAGAAAATATATTTTAAAAATGGACTAACGTTTTTTTTTGTTTTGTCTCATCTTATTTGAGTATTGATGCTATCGAGGTAAAATGTTTTTATAAATTAGTCAGCATGTCATGCACACTGCAAACGAATCATTCATGCTGAAGCTACTAAATTATCTTAATAAAATATGATGTTTGTGTAACAATCTTCACCAAAAATGACTGTATTCACTGCGCCGTGCATCATCCTGCTTCCAGTAACAGAATTCTGTCTGCAGTGGTTGGATTTATTTGGTTATTGCCACATTTTCTAACTGAGGTGGACATAAAACAGGGTTGGGTTGAAAACAAACAGAAGTACAAACACTTCTAGTTTTTACATCTGAGCCTCTGGGGTCTGAGCACATGGCCTGAGTTCCTGCTACATAAATAAAGACTAACATGCGTCGTTGTGCTTTCATGTCACAGAGGAGGTTTTGCTCCTCGTGTTCAGAGAAAGTAGGAATGTGTTCAGGCTGAATACACGTTTCAATTGACATAAAAGTGTGTTAGTCAGCCAAAATGTAAACAAGAATTTATGCATTTTTCTTTTGGTAGAATTAAACCTTTTTGGCTTCCATAACATTTATTGTCACATTTTTATATATGCTACTTTTAATAAATTGGTCTACCAAAACAAAATGTCAGCAATCAGATAGCAAATATGAAAAAAAGGTTATTTTTTAGGAGAAAATGATAAATGCAATCCAAACATGTTTGGTTTGAATGCTGCAGCGGCTGAGAGGCAATGCGTCTGTCAGCCTCTCATTAACTGTGCGACAGTTCAGCTTAAACTGTGAGGAAACAGACAGATCCCATTTAAATGAGACAGCCAGGCAGAGAAGCCTGATGGGGGGGGAGAGAGAGAGATTGGAGCACACATACATTTTCCAGCAATTTCTACACTGTCGCTGCAGACCAATGCAAGCTCCAAAGACATCAACCGCACAGCCAAAAATAGAGCAGAAAATAAAACACAGGTTGTAGAAAGGTATGAGGATGCCAAAACAAAAGCACAGATAGGTGAACTCCAGAATCCACAAGAGCCAAACAACATGCAAAGACAACATGAAATTGTTGATTTGTCTTTGAGCATCAACATTGGAGAATAAGGCCATACCTGACTGATGTAATGACAAATCCAGTGTGCAAACAGATTCACAATTCTGTTTAGAGTGTAGGAATTGAAGTTCCAACATTTCTCTTTTTTGAAAAGGTTTTAGACCATGTTCACACTGGCATCGGCAAACAGGGACTTGGATTCATTAGTGACGTATGGGTAGCATTCTTTTCAGTTCATAGAAGTACCAAACATTTCAAAATGCATCATGAAGGACAAATGAATCATTGTGGTTTGTGTCTGGCCAGAATCATATGACCGCAAGTCTTTTATATATTGGAATAAAGTCGCGAAAGAAAAAGCCTGGAGCAAGATTCCCAAGATTTCCACCTCTTAAACATTTCGTACCAAGTCTATTCTAGCGGTAGGTTCTTGTGCTTGTATCGGGTAGTGACCACATGCTAAAAGCGCATACATTGAGTTCCTTTTCAAATGCCCAGAGTGTGCGCTGCAAACGATTCCTGCAGCATACACTGCAAGTCTCTCAGGTTTTTCAACTCTTTACGTCTTTATGAACACATTTGTCTTTTTAAAAGTTATTCATACATTCATGAGTGGAAATCACCCCACTTTTGCTAACCTTCATGTGCATTTGACTTCTACTCCATCATCAAGATCATCATTGAGAATCTGATGCATTCATTCTAAATGAATTTCTCTCCCTGAATCTCCAGACGTTTAAAAAACATTTTTTTTGCCTTTTGGCTGCTCTCCATTACAGAGGTCGCTGCAGTGAAGTAATCCATTCAGAGATTTAGCAGAGGTTTTACAACAGCCTCCCCTCCCTTGTGCAAACAGACACAGACTAAACCTGGTTTTGAATCACTGACTTGAAGATTAAAAGTGTGCAGTAGACAAGCAGAAATGTCACATATTCAAAGGGATTAAGAAGATAATCATAAAATCACACCATACACAGTAGTTTAATAATATTTATATTTGATCATGTTTTAATCCTGGCTTGATTGTTTTGATCCTTTTTTACGTTTTATCATTTTATTATTAAAATGAACTATATCAATAACATTAACAGTGAAATAATGTTTATTTTTAGTAACTTGTCTCTCATTTTGAGCATTAAATGTGTTTTTGGTGTTTTCAACATGTTCTTGTGGCATATTTCTGATGATGGAGAACACATACAAAGACGATTCATATTTAAACTGCATTTTTCAATATTTCTTTATTCAAATAATTGTGAATCAGGAGCAGATGAAAAAACAAACACCACTTGAAAAAGCTTGGTAAGCGGTAATGTTAGGTTAGAGTTGTGAGGAGCTGTAAGCTAGCAGGAGAGTGCTCAAAAACATGGGTGACAGGAAGTGGGGGCTGGGTTGCTCTGTGCCAACAGTCTCGCTCACAACTTGCAGGTGACTTCCGAATGAACTCCTGCTGCTCTGCAGAAAATATTTCCTAGAAAAAGACACAGGCTTTTTGATTTTGTCTAAAAAAACGCCTAATCATAATAATAATAATCAAAAAAGCCCTGGAAGTGTTTTTACAATAGATTAAATATGACTAGAGTGGGACTTTAAAGATTCTCACAACAGAGCAGACCATAACCATCAACACATGTACAACCCATGTCAAACTAATGCAGAAAGTTTAACAGTTTTACAATAAAAATGGAAACAATTCAATCTTTAGTATCTTACAACATATCTTGGACCATCTCTATGTTAACCTCCTCAGGATTTTTGTGGACTAAAGATGATGAAAACGTAAGAAGAGGGTTTCACTTTGCCTCCAGTGGTTTCAATGTTTTGTCTTGTTCCCGTAGAGAAACCTGCTCTGAGCTAAAGCAAACGTGTGTCACAGTCCAACATAAACAAACTGGGAACAAATGGAGTCAAGATTTGCATCTTTGTCCTGGGAGAACACTGTCTCTTTGTCTGCCGGGAACAAGATGCACCATGTTTTTATTTGTGGCCCCGATCAGCAACTGGATAATAAAAGTGGCGAGACAGACTGTTACCCTGTGAGCCGGCCGAGGAAACACTGATTCAACAGACACACTTATGGACAAGAGAGCGCAGCAACATAAGTTTGCATGTAAATGTTCATAAAGGCATCCAGCCACAAAAAAGCTCTTACTCTCTAATGATAGCTGTCATGTGACATTAATGATTATTCAAGATAACTCAGCATTTAAAAGTTTGAGACATGGCGTACGGTGTCACACGGTATCACTGACTGCTTCAACAGCAGGAGGCTTTGTTATTTATTTGACATTTTTGATCAAATTCCACCATGGGCAATTTCTTGTACTTCCAAACAAGTCTTCTTGCTCAGAAAGGGCAGGAAAAGCCTGCAGCTGCTGAAAACAAAGTGTGTTTGTGAGGGTAACATAGTGTAACGGCGGCAGTAATGAATGAGTAACCTTATCCAAAAACAGAAAAGAGCTGGTGCCTTTGAGCAAATCACACAACTGTTCATAAGTGACCTTAATTTTCTTTGTCACGATATGATTTCATTTGTTTTTCTGTCGTTGCGGTTTATCATTTCCTATGTCACTGTGGAGCATTTCAGATGATCTTTAAGTGTGGCGTCAAAAGAGAAGTTAGATCATAGACTTTATCGTGAACAGGCCTAAAATTATACAATATTTTAATATGCCCCGGTAAGCAGGAAAACATAAAATAAGAATCATCAAATGAAAGAATTGAACGAAAAATGTCTTATATAAAAATTTGGGTTTTAAGACATTTCTTAACAAGGAGGATTTGTTTCCATCTAGGGGATTTTTTTTATATCAACTTTATAGTTTAATGGATTAACATAAGTTTCAAATAAAAGGCTTGCTTTCAGGAAGCACTGTGATGATTCACAAAGAGAATTAATTAAATAGGGTAAAATGCTCTTTAATGTTTGCTTGAACCCTTCAGAAAAGGCTCAGGACCATGTTAAACTCTAAATAACCATTCGTTAGTTAGTTTCTTTTTTATTATTTTATTATCATTATTAATTTTTTAGTTATAAATGTGTGGATCAAATCTGAGACAGTGGATAGTAAGGTACTTTTTTCCTGAACGCTCATGTCAATATTGTTGCATCTCAAACTAACATTGTTGTGAGAAAAACGTAACAAATCACCCAACGTATTATGATTGATATTAACCCTACTGACAGAACAATCTTTTGTTCGTGAGTCAAAGTGATTGTTTTCAAGGCAGAAAAAGTCCATTTCCTCCATCTGCAAGCACGCCAGCTGAGATGACACAGAAAAGGAAGCCATGACACAGAAATAACCCAACCGAGTTTGCAGTCTAATGGGTTAGTGTGCTGCTGTGCACCAAGAGGTGATGTGATGTAAGGCTACACAAGGACGGCTTTAAGCCAGCAGCACAATCCTGGCCTGGTTTGCCTTCACATTGCTCATGTGATGTCAGAGGCGCCTTGCATATTTATGCGCTGAGGGAAAAGAATGCTTTTGCACTGAGTAAGTTGTAAAAGTAAGGCGTTGAATGTTTCATGGCTCCTGTGGTGGTGAACTTTGATGCAGAATAGTTGTGGGACCGGGTGGGAGGAGTGGAAACGCTGCGAGGAAGACTGTTTAATCCACAGTTTTTCTCTAAGTTCGTCTGTGCTCCATCTCAGCCATTTACATTGCTGTTCGAAGAGCCAGGAGATTTCAACTGGACCCGGGCTACAAATCTTAATGCACATGGTAAATTGCAGTTGAATTTGGTCCAAAACCAAAGGTGCTTTCCACCTTGTGCCTTGAACTATTGGTTTCCTCCTCCAAAACACACTAACTCGTTGGTCTTTTTGAACACAACTTTCATTTTTGAACATAAATCCTCCATTAAAAAAACAAAATCTGCATAAAAACACGTCCACATAAGGTTTCCAGGGCTTTCTAGAGGCTCGTAACTAAATGTTGTCATGTTTGGGGGAACTGAAGTGCATTAAACATTAATGGCATATAACGCAATACTTAATGGATGTTCTAAAATCCAAGCCTAAATGAAGATGCCTTTAAAAAGGAAGCATTTTTAGTGGCCCAACCTTAACCAATCAGTGGCTGATAAAATAGAATAGAATAAAACTTTATTGTTCCCACAAAGTGGGAAATATCTTGTTACTGTGGCTCAATTAAAAACAGCAGATGAATAATAAATAACACAAAAATACACTTTAAAAATTAATAACAACAATAATAATTGTCCAGTGTCTATTGTCCAGTGTCTAGTGGATTCAACTTGTGGCATAAATAATAAGAAATCTAAATGTTTGTAACATCCTGTGTGTTCTTCCTTGATGATAGTTAGTGCTAAAAACGAATTTAAGTGTATTATATTTTAAAAGCAACACACAATAGTTCAAGGATGTGTCTTTTTGATTGTTTTAATATGGCAGAGGTTTAGTTTCTGCCTTTGTCTTCATTAGGTGTTCTGACCAACTCCGTTTTTTCCCATTTTGTTTTAGCCATTGTGTTACCTTTTGTCCTCATATAATTTGCATGTCAACTACGAAAAATAAAAAAAAAATAAAAAGAATATTCTGCAAAAACACGTCAAAAGTTTTTGTTTTTACCCCAGTGGCAGTTTGTCATTACATAAGCAGAAAAATGGTCTTATAAAGTATTTTTATTTTAAGATTCTAATCTCGTTTTCTCATATCGTATCATTATTTTGCCACTGAAAAAAACATTATTGATAAGATTGCTTTTCTTGCAAGACAGAAACAAAGAGCCTTTTACATTCTTAATATTCAGTTTTTGCTGTGTACAATTATTCTAAAGCCACATTACTCAATTAAGCATCTCCTTTTAAACCCGCGTTGTACAGTTTGACTGGGATTGTTGTAAACACCACAAGTCAGAGACGGTCTGAGGATGAAACCCCACTTAGCAGTCGGTGGGGGTGGGTAGGTCGTGGTGTCACATGCAGGGATATTTTAAGGACTGTCTCCAGCTGAATGCTTCTCTAACCTTAGTCTGGGCTTCACCACTGGGTGCCCTTTAATTGCAATAGCAGAACAGCTGCACCGGCTCTAGGCAGGGCCGAGCCAAGCCGAGTTTCCTCACAGGGGTTAAAGATGGACTTCACATCTTTAATTTGGGATCTATACACGGAAGATAATCACAGAGCTTGGAAACAGTCAACTTTTGGTCATTCATTACTCTGTTCTTTGCACATTTGCAGCGTGTGTCCAAAGTGTGCATGGGCATAAAGCGGAACCATCATTTATCCAAGTTTTTCCTTCACACGTAAAACACGAGTGAACATGAACTACTAGGGGGTTTTCCATTAAAAAAGATGTCAGGATTCATTGTGAAACAAATATCTCAAATAGATCACTTTGTTGATTCGCCTCACGGGCAGCTGTGAACGTCTGGTCCGATCACCATCATGATCCTCCTGTCGGTTCCTAAAATAAAAATCAGAAGCAGTTTAATTTTTGATGAGCAAAAGGAACACTTAAAATTGGGATGTTTCAACCATCTCAGTTCTGTGGTGGTAGATTTCTTAGAGTATTGCAGGTGCTGATGTCCACATAATTGATCAGATCATGTTTTATTGCCTCAGAAATGAAAAGTAGAATTTTCATCTGCCTGCTTTGCTTTGTTTGAGTACTTGAGCATTTTATAGCATTAATATTTGCTGCAGTTTTTCCGTGCTGCTTTGTCCTTTTATTCTTCGTTTGTCTGTTAATTGCTGTTAAATGTCACACCTAGTTCCGATTCTTCTCACCGCAGCTTCTTCTTGTTTATATCGTCTCTCTGTGTATGCTCTCTGGTTTCAGATGGCAGATGCCTGACTGGTTGTTTTTTTCTCATCTGTCTGTTTTGTGTTTACAAGGCCTCTACCAGCTGTTTTTTTCCTCTCTCTTTTGGGTGCATCAGTTCATGTCTTAAATCTGTTGACTTTTTACCTGCCTGCTGCCTGTCTCCCATACTTAGGTGCTCGCAGACAAACTGACCCTGACAGCTTTAATGTTCCGCCTCACCACTGTGGAAATGGTCTAGTTTGTAGAAGCCAGTCAGCAACTATTAGCTGGAAAAATGGCTTTTAATCCAGCAGTCGAACATCTTTAGAGTCTTGAGTTAAGTTTTCATGTATGCCTTTAAACTTCCTATTTTTTAAATTGTAACTTAAACAGAAAATATTAAACGTTTTTTTTTTATTTTTCCAACACTTTGCCAGCTAAAAGTTGATATGACAGAAGTGATAGAAATGTAGGACTGCCCTCCCCTTTTATCTGCCCCATCTTAACCACTTTCCCCCCATTTCTAGCATCCCACTCTATCCTTCTCTCTTGTTTTTTTTCCCGTCCATTCCAACAAGGAATTCGTATACACCTAATTATTATTAATGAAACTTAACCTCAAATACAAAAGGGGGCTTGTACAAATATGCACATCGTTTTTCCAACGATCCATGAGTCCCTATTGTAACAGTAAGATGTGTTCAACCCAAGAGGCTATAAGCTCTTATCTGCCTGCTCAGTTGTTGGACAGGACAAGGTATTTGAGTAGGAATTTGTCCTAGTAAGCATGAAATAAGGATCAGTGGTGTTAAAGGCAACAGATTTTCCCTATATAACATTCGTGTCATTTTCATATTCACACTTCTGAGATCTGTATTTTTTTTGAATGATCCAAACTTTCCTTAAGAACCAATTGGTCCATGTTTTCTGTCCTGTAGTTCATCCTCGCTCCACTAGAAGCAGTAGAAGGACTTTTCCTGTTCATTTCAAAATGGCTGCTTTCACAAAATCTCAAGAACACTTTAGCGGAAAAGATTTAGCTAATTTTCAAAACCTTATGGTGAGAATAACTCATTCATTGTTATTCATCATAAAAAATGTTTACTTGCTCTTTTGAAGGAATGCAACATTTGTTGAGGCGTTTGTCGTGCAGCGGTAAGGCAGTCGATCTCTGAAGATTGGATTGGAAGATTGAGAGCTCAATTCTCACCTTGACTGCCCGTGTGTTGAAGAGTCCTTGGGCAAGACTCTGAACCCCCCAATATTGGTGCATTTTAAACTAATATTTTTGTACGAAAAAAATAAACGTACCAAATTGCCCATTGTATCATAATTGATACTATTTCTCATTAAAAAGGATGTTGCAATTTTTTGTGGATTTAATCAAAACATCTTACTTCCAAAAAATTTATTGTATTTTTGTCATTTCTTTGATGTAGTGGCCATTACGGGGTCAAAGCATCAAACTAGCAGCAGAGCGTAAAAGACGCAAACCCCCTAGAGCAAGTTTTATGCTGCCTTTAAAATCAGGCCAGCCTTTCTTTTTTTTAAACAGGTAAGACCTGAAACTTTAAACGTCAGAGTTTTTCCCCCTTCCATCAATTATTAATCCCACATTGCTCGATGTCACAGAGAATGAACCAACATCCTGCAAATGGCTTCGGATGCTAATCAGTCGGAAACAGCGCAGAGTTATTTCTGTGGCACGAAACTCCCTTTCAGAGAACTTCTGGAAAATGCATTTAGACCCATGACTTCAAATGACAAACGCCGTCCTGCTGCTGTCGGAACAAATGTCATCATAACCCTTCTCCTGCACCTTTGTGATTTTGTTCCTTCGTTTTCAGATCCATCTGTCTCTGTGGATTCTCAGTGATGAGACATTGCAGTGTAATGAGGAGAACGTTTCTGGAACATCAAGTTTCTAGGTAGCGGCCAGAATGAGGGTCATGTTCTTAAGTCACCATGCGTAACATAAGAAAAAAAACTCATGGATTTTACTCTGCTCTATGGGTGTAAACATTTGAGAAAATATGTTTAGAAGTGGGGCTGCATGTGGCAAGGTGGTTAGCGCTCTAACCTCACAGCGAGGCTCTGGTTCAAATCCAGCTGGGTTTTTTTCTGTGTACAGTTTGCATGTTCTCCCCGTGCATTAGTGGGCTGTCTTTCTCCCACAGTCCAAAAACACACTTTATAGATTAATTGGTAGTCTCTAAATTGTCTCTAAGTGTGCATGTGATTGTGTGGCCCTGCAATGCACTGGTGACCTCTTCACGGTGTACCACATCTTTGCCCAACAATAGCTTTGTAGGCCCTGTGACCCCAAAAGGGATTCAACAGGCTCTGAAGACAGATGGGTGTTTGGATGTAAAGATCATGGCAAGAATTAAATAAAAAAAAAAAGTAACAAGCACATAGACTTAGCACATACTAGTTTTCTTCATTAAAACAATGATTCTTGAGAACATGCTAAAAACACCAAAAAACCCAATTTTTATTGGAGTAGGTTTTTAAGCTCAATTTCTTGCAGCAGTGTTGTCTTCATGACAGGTATGCTTAACTTTAGGCCAAAAATTTTCACAAATGGAAATTATTTTTGAAAAGATTTGGTCACGTGACATTTCTACACTGTAAAATAAACCCAACAATTACAATTATTAATACCTTTTAAAATCAAATGACCTTTCATAAAACAGTAAAGAAGTCAGAGCCTCCGCCTACTGTTGATAAATGTATGAACTGCAGGAGCTGCACTCTGCTGCTGGAGTCTCGCCACACCACACATTGTTTTCTAGAAAAACTGCTTCTGGCAAAAATGTGAAAGAAAACATGCAGTGACAGCCGGGACAGTCTGCAGGTCAGGTTCGGGGTTACTGACTCAAATGTCAGAATGTGGAGTTCATCTTGCGGGGACACATGGTTGTAGAGAAAACTTCAGAAAGACATCTCTACTGTACCGTTGTTGTAAAAACTCCAAATTGCCAAACACTGATGACTTCTGTTGAGTAACAGCGTGCACGTTAAATAACTGTGGGTGTGAGTCAGAACCGGAGATTTTGTACTTAATCTGGATTAACAATGATGAAGAGCCCCCATTGGTCTTCAGTTTACGACTTAGTGAAAGCCGAACCCCCTGCAGGCTGTGGTGTGTACTTGTTGGGGCTTTTTTTAATCTTAAACATGGACTTTGTGACAATCAGCAGGGCAGTGGTTATTGGCAAAGTAGAAATGATTGAATCTTTTTCTGGTCCAAACCCAACGTAATTCCGCCTTTGTTAAATATTGGCGTTTGCCTTCAACGATAATATGTAACGTCTGTGTTTGTATTAGGCTACACACAGTAAATCCTTATAGTTGTAACGTCGTGTTAATTGTAGCTTGTTCACTTATGTGTGTGTTTCATCTCTCCTCGGTGGCATTTGGGCGAGTGTGTGCAACATTAGGAGAGCATTACCCTGCAGACATAAAACCACCGAACAACAGGGTTCAATTATCCACCGTTTGAGGGATTTTACAGAATTGCAGGGGCTTCATAAAAATGAATGCTTTTGGGGGGGGCTCTTGCAGTTTAAACGGAGGCCACTCAGCTATCTGCAGGGGTCACCTCCATTTCCAGAGTATTTCGTCCACCCCATTGATAGAAAGCTTTTCCTTCTGATTGGAGGAGGGACTGCTGGGCGGCTGGGAGAAACCAGCTCCTGTTTAATAATGACAAACAACGCAATGCAAGTGAAGAAAGAAAGCTTGTGTGCTGCTGCTGCTCTGCAGGCGCTCCGCTTTAAAGCTGCTACAGTCAGATGATCTCGTAAATCATCACTGGGAGGCAGCGACTGGAAACAGCACTTAATGAAATGTTGTGGTGCTGTCAGAGTGGGAGGCGGCAGGTTTCATGCAGCTTGACTCGACAGAAACAGAAGAAACATAAATTTATTGGTACCTTTTGCCTCATTGCTGTGCTTGCTAATGTGAGACAGTCTGGCACGTTTGATTATTTTTTTATTCGGTTAGAATCTGCCAACAATTTGCTTGATCTGTAAAACAGGATTTATAATCTTCTTACAAAGAGAACGCTCGTTACTGCTCCATGCAATCAATAACCAGAATTTATTTCATCAAATGTAGAAGGGGGAGTTATTTTTAAGTTCTAATTCAGATTTCTGTTAATCCAAAAATCTGAGCTGCACATTCAGTGACAGGATCAAACCATCAGTGTTTTAGATCTCTGCCCCCCCCCCCACGTAGATGACATGTGCCGGACTCAGCAGGAGTCGGAGCTAAGAGCCCTGAAACAACACCCTGGCGGCACTTCTGTCATTCTGCGGTGGAGCTGGGGCAGCATCGCTGCATTGGAGAGAGGGCTCTTGAATTCCTCACACTGTGAGAGGACTGGTGGCCTGCAAGCACCTCAAAGCATAAAGACATTCCTGTCTGCTGGTCTCACCTGTCAAAAGGCTTAAACACATCAATCATGGCTCCATAGTGAGTAGAGAGTGGTCTGCAGGGAGCTCCAAAATCTACACACATATAAATATAGAATAAATAACGTATGTGACAATCATTATGCATGCACATTTCTGACTTTGTTGAACAGTTGTTTAGAAAAGTTAATTTTTCTCCATAACGAGTACAAAAAAATCTTAATTATTTTGATTTGATTAAAATATATTTTAAGAATTGTGGAATTTATTTAAAGTATCACTCCAGTCATCTTTTGATCATTTTAAAAGCATTCCCATTGGTCTTTTAATTATGATTATGCTGTTTTTAGCCAAAAAAAAAAAAAAAAAAAAAAAAGTGTCATTTGTAGGACATAGTTTCTGCAGAGCGGCTGAAGCTCATTAGAAATTTTCCCTTTAAGTTGTGGGCGGGACCATTGGCACGTAGTAAGTCACTTCCTATCATCCATTTGTTTAAACATTTTCCCGCTAGCTTAAAGCCCCTCACAATCCCTAACCTAACAGTATCGGAACTATCAATCCATACAGTTTTCAGTTTAAAGATGCGGATGATGAAAACAAAGATGTACATGCATCTACTTGTCTGCAAGTGGATGCATCAGAATTCATTATAATTCATATTCCATTGCTGTAATGTATAAAAAGTGTATTTTTAATTAAATTATATAAACCATCTCTGTTCTGTTTTAAACATTCCTCTCCATGAAAACACAACGAACAAAAGTAAAGAAAGGACTGTACATGCAATATTTTTAAGGATTTTCATTTCGGATTAGTAAGGCTTTTCAAAATAAGTGACTGATGTGAATCCTTACCATTGTGCTGTAAAGCAGCCAGATGTTCCATCCAAAATTATTTAGCCTGGGTTTAACCCTTTCCATCTATCTCTCTGACAAATCTGCATCTGCTTTTGTGGCTCTTAGATCTAGTCTCTCATTTCCAAAAGTGGAGGTGTTTATGCGCTCCCACTAACGACGAGTGGTTTTGTCCGCTTTAGCATGTGCAAGTGCATGTATGAAGTGGTTTCCTGTTACTGGTGGGAAACTTCTGAGAGCCTCATGCAGGGACAATCTTGGACTTCTGGTTGCTGACGATCATAAAAAGTGAAACACGAGTGCATTCCTGAGGGTTAAGGAGAGCAGAGCGGCTGCACAGCTGAGGGCTCATTGAAAGACATGCACTGTGCAGGAAATTAGCCTACACAAGTCACAGGAACGTGTGGTGCCCCTGCATTCTTTACTCAGCTTCTACCACTCATTAAAAGCACCTCTTTTTCTGTTTCATCATTTAAAAGTTATGATCAGCTTCTGTATTTTCAGGCTCAAAGGGATGCTGATTGATTTTCTTGTGCTTGTGTTTCTAAGCTTTGCAGACTGAGTCATACCGCCGTTTAGGCATCACTTGTCCCACATTTAGGAAGGGAGCAGTGTTGTGAAGCTGTGAGAGCGTCACTGCTGATGATCTGGGACCAGGGAGAGGAGGAGGGAGCAGCAGGAGGATGTGGGCAGACACTCAGCAGCATCTACTGCGAGGATCCCTAGGGAAACAGAGCTACAAGAAAAGGGACCACACTTGCAGCTGTTGTTGAAGGCACACACACATCCACACACAAACGCACACACGAGCACACAGATTACTCTTATCCGATTTCACATGAACCCAGCGTCTGTTTCTCTCTTATTTTCTTACATATTAAAAGTGCTCACTGACCTGTTTGTGCAGAGTTATGTAAAACCATTAAATGTTCCTGGAAATTATTAAAAATTCTGGAAAAGATTCTCAGAGTTTCTTTGAGCTTGTGTTTTATTTGCAGCATAAACTCTGATGCTCCACTTTTACAACTTGACATCTTATGTTGTTCTTCAAAGTCCCACTCTGATGATCTTTTGATCTATAGTAAAAGTGTTCCCAGTGGTCTTTTAATTATGATTATGCCGTTTTAAGCAGAGCAGATGAAGTTCATTGGAAATTTACCTGAGTTGTAGGTGGGATTGATGGTCACCCCCGTTTTCCATCACCTATCTGCTTACACTCTCTCGTGCTAGCGTAAAGCCCATCACACCTCCAATTTAACATATCTGCACAACAAAAATGGCGAGCAATGTTGGAGCCATCCAGCCATACAGCTTTGATCCAGATGCCAGCTCAGACGAGGAAAACAAAGACGTTCATGGATCTGGTCGTCTGCAAGTGGATGCATCAGAATGGAGCGGAGCAGGGAGCTTGTGGCCCACCCGTTGTAGATTTTACATCACAACTACAAGCTTTTTCAAACAGAGTTCTTGTTTCTGCTCCTGATTCACAATGATTTGAATAAAGAAATAGTGAATATTAAATGCAGTTTTAAGCTTAATCTTCCTTATATCTGTCCTCTATCATGGGAAAGATGCTACAAGAACATTTTAAAAACATCATTTTCAATGGAGTGTCTTTAAAGTGACAACTGAATGAGTATAACTAATATGTCCACAAAACTAAAAACAAAAATCACTCTTTAATGATTTGTCTTTTTGTAACATTTAAAAAAAGGCTAATTGTCATCCTTGATTTTTGTTGGTCCATAAAATATACAAATTTAACTGCACAACATTTTGTAGTTCATTTTTTAACTCTTAAGTGTTTACAAACACTTTACAATTATTTAAAGCCATACATTATATGGTTTAATTAGTAATTACACAAAAAAGAACTGAAAAACTGCAAAAAAAAAAACACATTCTTTTGATTGAAAACCACCCACAATACAAATTCAGCCACAAGGAAGAGAACATGTTTCATAAAAAGCCCCAGAACTTTGCAATGGACCTGACTTTTCTACAAATCTCATTGGGATTAAGAACCTGAATGATAGATGTGGTTTCATCTGTATCTCCTAAAAAGCATCTTCAGAAAAATGTTATGGAGATACAAGGAACTGTAATGCATTTGCCTGTGTTTTTTTTATTTATTAAAGACACACATGGAGTTGTGTTACAGATTTAGAGTCCATTTGCTGCACCACTGACGACAGGACTGCGAGTAAAGACTTTTGCCCTCAGTGGATGAGATGGTCACGCGGCATGTTTTCCTGCAGAGGGGATGCAGAGCAGAAAAGACATGATTCTGCCCAATAGCTGCACATTCAAGTAAAAGCTGAAATGAGACACTTTCATGCTTCTTTTAAAATTCACATTGTACAATGTTATCAACAAAACATGATCAAAAATCTTTAAAGCATTCCAATTGAATTGCATTAGACATTGTACATTATTTGATGCAAGTATGCTTTCTGGTGATACATTTTCTGTTGAAAAGCCAGTTCTCGCTTATATGATTGTGATTGACCTTTGCCTGTCTGACCCTGAGTTAGCTTTGTAAACTCGTAGCTGTCCTTGACTCCTGTCTGCATAAATATACCTGCTGCAAGCGGAACCAGCTGTCTGTCCTTTAGTGATACTGTGTCCATAATAAGCCAAATTTCTCTCTGTGGAAGGATGATTGAGGCTCTGAACCTTTTTGTTAATAAAGTTTTTTTTTTTTTTTTGCCAATCTCTACTAGTGCATTGATTATTCCAATAAAAGGATCTTTAACATTTAATTTAAAAAAGAATTGGGTAGTTTACCCAAAAGTTTGATATCTCTTTTAGGCTCATTTTGCCCTTTTCTCAAAAATAAACAAACAAAAAAATCCAAGTCCTTGATGTTTTTCACTTCGGTACTCTTCTGGTTCTCAACTATTGTTAAATTCCTAAATTCTGGCTTCAAGTCTTATATATTTCTTTTATTCTTGATATTTCTATTTGTCTTTCTTCTATTGGTAAACTGTTTTTGATGTTTGCAGCTGACACCTTGGCCAGCTCGCCGTTGCAAAAAAAAAAAAAAAATCGTATCTAGCTTTATTATCTGGTTAATAAAAGCCTGTTATAGCAGATGCTGAAAGCTCTCTGGTGTTGTTATCTTCTTAGGATATGGTGTTAACATGACTCTTAATGTCTGAAATGGAAGTTCCTTGGCTTTCTAGAGCAGGGCTGCCCAATCCTGGTCCGTTCTGCCTGTTTTACTGATCTCTCTGCACTACTTTCTATTGACTTGGGTGTTTCCTTCTTCTGATTGATTAAACTCACCTGATCCAGGTAATCAGCAGCAAGAAGTGCAGAGAGTGCTGGAAAACCGGCAGGGTGTTATATATCTAGGACCAGGACCGGCAGTCCAGTTCTAAAGAATATTTGTGACTGACGGTTCAGTAAAGGTTTTGTGTTTCACTGGGCTGGGACTCAAACTCTTTGGTTTCACACAACTGGAATGACGTAGCCTAACGTTGCATATCACAAACATATTTGTGCTTTTAGGTTTTCATTTTTGTTTCTAAGTAGTCTTTGTTTTGATAGTTTAGCTTTGGGGACTCACTGAAACTAAATAATTGAAACAATTCCATACCCATTTTTTGGTAAAAACAATTGAGAACATGAGACTATGAAACTATGAAAAAGAAGTAGAAAGTTGCTTCTGTCATCATGTGTTAGATGTTGGTTAGTCCTGATGGTCCTATATTGTACTTTTTTTGTTTGGCACTGACATGTTTTGTTTTTAATGTCTTTGTACAGAAAACAATTTCACACACATTTTCATTGAGGAGACAGAATATGCTTTTCTTTGTAAAGAGATTTAATTTATAAAGAGTCATCAACAGTTTTACAGTGCACATGTCATAGAAACTACTAAAGGTTTGCAGAACCCTAATGAAAAACATCCACAAAGGTGCAGAAAACTACACTTAAGAGACAGATTCAATAGAAAAAAGAGAAAAAACTGTGTCAGCTCAATATGTGTGTGTAGGACCGTCAGAACATGCAGAATGTATTGACCTGGATACTGACGTGGCACCATATGCATCAGCTGGCCAAGACATTAAAAGAGATCTGCGGCCTAACTCCTTTGCTGGCTGAGTTTGTTCATCTGGAACAGCATTACTGTTATGGAATGCTTTTTTAAAATGAGTTCAGAGATTGTTCTTGCATAAGAGTGGTCTTTCATCAGACACAAAGCATTCTGGGTGACAGTGGGCAGTGTTCCTTGCTTTCCTGGGAAAAAGTGGCTTTAACTTCAGCTGGCATTGTGCTGTTTGTGTTAAATTATCCAGTTTATTAGAAGAAAGAAAATACTGACCTGGCATTACTTTCAATAAAGGACTGTTATTTTGATATAATTGATTTTTACAAAATTGATGAAAGCCTTGCCATGGGATCTCCAGTATTACTCATGTTTGGTTGATGAAAAATATATACAAAGCTCTATACAAATGTGTTAACTTAATTCTGAATGAACAAATTCCTGTCTGTGTCCTCAAATCTGTCATTTCAGCTGTATCACAACCTTGTTCAGTAATAATCTATCTTTATATACATCGTCTCCAGTGTTATCCTCCTAATCCTGCATTCAAATCTCATTTTGAAAGTTTGTACTGCTTCAAACATGCTTTGTGTAATAAATGTACGCCAGATGGTGGTCAGTTAGTCCGTACCCATGATGAGCTGCTCCATGTTAGCCCCTGTCTACACGGCAACAACCTCAGAGGACTTACAGTTGTCTCACCATTTGCTGTGGCCACATGGCAGCGAAGATAGCACTTTATTCATTATAGTAAGCACTAGATTACAGAACACACTGTGTTTCTATTGTACGACAGAATATTGGAGCCACCATTAAATAAATACACACATTTATGAAAATAAAGACATAACATTATGAGAAAAAGTAGTCATTCTCATAATGTAATGACTTTATCTTCAAAAAAATATTTTTTTTCTCATGATTTTAGGACTTGTTGCTTATGATTTTAAATCTTTTTTTCTCGTAAAAAATGTCTTTCGTCTTTTAATTTTACTATATTTAGAAAAAAAATTTCATCTTTTTTCTCAAAAGATTACAACCTTTTTTCATAATTTTACGACTTTTCTCTCGTAATTTTACTACCTTTATTTCTTGCAAAATTGCATTTTTTTCTCTTAATTTTACTATTTTTTAAAAATTCATAATTTTGTCTTTTTTCTCATAAAATGACAACTTTTTCCTCATAATTTTACAACTTATTATCGTAAATGTATCTTTTTTTATGGTGCCTCCAACACTTTGTTGTACTGTTAAGCCTGGACCAATCAATATTTAAAATCCATTTAACATGTTTTCTGATTAAATTGACTTTTTTCCTGTTATTTAGCCAAAATATTAATACAAAAAACAAGCAGCTAACTCAAAAAACACCGGCCTTAGTTTTTCTTTCAGTAAAGAAATTTTAACAGCCAAATAAAGCATAGGTTGCATATATTGAATTACACAATTGTTCTCCATATAGAGGATTAGATTTGGCAGCTTTAATATTTTCATTTATTTCCTGAGCAAAGGGATTGAGACGAGTCCGGTCTCTGAGACTTTTGGAAACTCTAAAAAGAATACAAAGGTTTGGTGGCAGTGCGCTCTGAAACAGCCTCAACCTGTTTCCATGCAGTCAACCCTTGGTTTTGCTAGCGACAATTAGGTGAGTTGTACAAATGTGAACATGAAATAGTTTAGAACTAAGAGAAAACTAAGACATATCAGTCATGCCTTGTTGCAGATTAGTGAAAAACGTTTTTTTGATTAAAAAGGACTTTATAGGAGAAAAACGGCTAATTTTATGGTACCAAAACAACCTAGCACTCCGCTCACTTATCTGTATGCGTACAGGGAACTGAATATAGATCATCAATTAAAAAATAATTAAAACAAAAGAACATGGAATAAAAGCATGTACATATGCTGCACTCATACACACAGTAAACAATGTCCAGCATTTGGGGCTGATGGACAAAACCATATTCTGATAACCTCTTAGTCACTGGAGGACCATGTGGTGAGTGCCAAGTTCATCATTCCCTTTTGGAAGGTAATTGTACCCGAGTTTTTTACTCATTCATCCATCCTTCTTTCACGTCCTGAACCTGTCATGCATTCAGTCTGACAAAAGTGACAGTCTTTTGGCTGAGGATTCACTCCTACACCCACACAGCTGTGTTATAGTCAAACAAGGGCTGCATTTTCTCCAAGCCAGGCTGTCTCCTGTCTAAATAAATCCCAGTGAACGGCTGCTGCTGGAAGTGGGGGAAGGGTTGAAGGTGGCTGCTCCTCTCTGGACATGGCCTGCCTTTGCCCTGTTGCCCATTAGCCCAGAAAGGCAGATAAAAACTGCCTTTAGAACTTTTTGGAGCCACTTTCTTTGGTCGTTTGAAAATATCCCCCTCTGGAAGCTCAGGAGCCATCCAGCCCGGTCTCTCCTTGAGCAGTTTGTCCCGGTCTGGCCGGACGCTGCGCAGGAACTTCTTGAAGATGTTGGTGGTGAGGGAGAACTTTTTGCAGATCTCTTGTGAGCGGCTCAGCCGTAGCGGGTGTGCAGGCGTGTCTGGTCTATCCAAACTGCCTTTTAATGTCCTCTCATCTCTCCTTTTTCTCCATTCTTTGTTTTTTCCTTCCTCTCGTTCCACCTCAGGCAAGTCCAACCAATTGCCTACGAGGTCTGCAAACACGTTGTCACCTAACACCAAGGGCTGACGGTTGCGACTGCTGCTCATGAGTGAAGACGTCCAGTCACTGCCATCATCTGCGCTGTCCTGAGAGTAGTCACTGTCTAAGGAAGGACCCTCTCTGGAGAGGCTGTAGAGGATTCCAGGCAGGTCCATCACCTGTGCTGACCGAGGAGACTTTGAATGAAGGTAAGGTTCTGATGGTGGGTTTCCTACTACTGGTCCACAGAAGTCCACCTGAGGAGCTGTGTACCCTGACCACCTCCTGGGTATTGACTCCAGGTCATTCTCACTTCTTGAATTTCTTGCACTTCTCAAACTTTCTTCACTCTCAGTCTCACTCTCAAGACTGGATGTTGAAGACGAGGTTTCCAGGCTGCTCCTGCTTCGAGAAGAAATCTCATCATCTCTGCTTAAGGAGTTTGGGCTGTCCACAGACAGCCTTGGACTCAGCATTGGAGATGGGCTCTGTTCATCCATCATGGTTTGCCTCATACTTGAGCTGCGCTCTTCAGTTGAAGCTGCTGCTGGTGGGTGAGAGGGAGCTGCTGGAGCTGGATGTGGCATGCCTCTGTTGATGGGTCGTCCTGATATGTCGAGACTTTCCAGTGCAGTTTGGAC
Organism: Adrianichthys oophorus; assembly: GCA_036245035.1. Classification (NCBI taxonomy): domain Eukaryota; kingdom Metazoa; phylum Chordata; class Actinopteri; order Beloniformes; family Adrianichthyidae; genus Adrianichthys; species Adrianichthys oophorus. Next base: position 19,289,169 of record BSAI01000073.1, on the reverse strand, counting down.
CTGAAGGAGCTTGAGTTCCTGGAGGGCTCCCATCATCGAGTTCATCTGTGCATGGAGACCATCTCCAGCTTCTTTCATGGACAACTGCAATTAGAAGAAAGAAAAAATGAGTCCAATAAGTCCCAAAACTGAATCAATCATTGAGCCGCAGCATAATTCATCTCCTCTAAGTAAAATAGATTTACTCCATTACATCTTTTTATGATGTAGAATCAAAAATATAATCATACATAGTCAATAAAGAACAGCATAATTACATCAAGGAGCACTGATAGAAATAACTGACAACTACCTCTGCAGGTTAAAAACTGTGGTTCTTTTATGGGTGTCAGACTGTGCACTTTGGTTAATTCTAAGGTCATGTGCCCTAGTTTTGGACGGCACACACAAGTGTCCCATATGGTCAGCGTATGAAAGGATCCAACCAGTGACAGCTGTACAGTGGACTGTTTTTAAAAAAAAAAAATCTAACTTCTTCTTCATCCCTTCATTAGTTTTCTGTTTCTTTTTTCAGCTCTGTACTCTTTCATCTGCAACACACTGCTTTTATCCATCACTTTCTCTACGTTCTCTTTTATTCAGGAGCCCGTGTCAAATGGCTCGGACTAAGTGACTCCAGGTGAAAGAGGAAATCCAAACTGCTGCTTCCTGACTTGTGTCTCCTCTTGCAAGTTTAAGCATTTCCCTGCTTTATATTGTTCTTTAAAGTCCCATTCCGATCACCTTTCAATCCAGTGTAAAAGTGTTCCCAGTGGTCTTTTAATTTTGATTATGATGTTTTTAGCTAGGACATAACTAGCACATAGTTTCTGCAGAGCGGCAGGAGTTCATCAGAAATTCACTTCTAATTTTGTGGGTGGGACTGTTGGCACGGAGGAAGCCTTCTCCCATTTCCCATCATCTATCTGTTGACGCACTCTCCCGCTACCTTACAGCCCCTCACAACCCCAACCTAAGATTAGTGGTGCAACAAAAATGTTCAGCAATATTGGAGCTTTCCAGCTGTACAGTTTTAATGTCGTCTACATTTGGAAGCATCAGAAACAGCTTTTTTTCATCTGCTTCTAATTCTTGAATAAAGAAATACTCCGAAATCTAATGTTAAGATGAATTTTCTTTGTATACGTGCTTTTTCATGTGAAAAATGCCACAAGAACATGTTAAAATCTCCCAAAACACAATTTTCATCAGACTGCAACCTTAGGAACAAACCAAGATTCCTGTGGGAAGAAAAAAGGAAGCACGCATTGAATTTTTAAAGAGATTTTTAAAAAGTTTAACAGTTAAAGGACAGCTTTAAAAGACTTAAAAATGGAATATTTATAATAAAACACTTTCATGACCAAATAAATACATGTAACTACCTGGCAGCTACGTTAAAATGTAAAATCCCTCATCTTACCTCCTAAAAACAGGAGTTTCTCTGTTTGTCTGTGCCTTGCCTCTGTTATGGTTCACTCTTCCACTTTCAAACCAATCTGTATGACTCCTATATGTACTCCCTCCAATGGAGGGTCATCGCTGCACCTAACAGCCAATCAGGACCGCCCTTCTGGATTATAATCCCCGACAGGAGGGTGGGGGTAACGGCGGCAGGGGGGAGGCTCACTGATGCAGAAACAGACTGAAAATGAGAAGGGGTAGAATAGGAGCAGCAGGAGGAGCGGTGAGAGTCAGTTGGCCGTGGGGATGATGGTGGAGGGGGGTGTTCCTCGCCATATGTTTGAATGTCGAAGAGAAAACTGTTGATGGATTTAATTATGGATGACAATGTTAGAACAAAAGAGGGGTGTGTGTGGGAGCCATAACACCAGGTTGGTGGGGAAGGGGGTGGCTGTGTTGACCCGGGATGGGAAAAGTGACAGCGTTGCACAACTGACAGTGCAACATCCTAAACCTTGGGATGTATACACAATCCTAAAGAGAGAATTATTGACGTGTGGGAAAATACACACATGCAACCACAGTTAGCTACAAAAATAAACATAATTTACCCAAACGTCCCAGCTTTTATTAACTAAATGTAAAACCATAACTATGTTGATCTGATGCAATTAAGTCACAAAACATATTACTATATTAGAGAAGGAAAAAAAAAACATAAATAAAAAAGTCTGATAACATTCTTTTTTGTTTTATTTTTTTAACACCTAAACCTGCCCTTGACACTTACACAGTATTAAACACTTTGCCTGTCTGACATATGGCTGAGTGGGAGCATAAAGGCATGAATAACCAGGAAGATCAGGTGATAAGGCTATCAGCGCACATCCTGGGAACAAAAGCCTCAGAGCTCCCTGCTGGCACTAGAAATTAGGGAGTGATGGTAGTAGTAATTAATGCAATCAGGCTGTCCCTCATCTTTTTGCCTTCCACATACACTCGACTTCGTTAGTTAATTGTATGTGTCCTGATGGAGGCTGCAAAGAAGAAAATAATAATCTTTTTCCTTCTCTTTTTTTGCCACCACTTCTGGGTCCAGTGCATTGTTCATACGCTCAGCTGTTGTTGTCGCCTCTCAACAAAAAATGTAGCAGGACATCACTGTTAATATTTTTTTAATTATTATTATTCAGCAGAGCTATGGTATTAAGATAATGTACCTGCCAGGGGAACAATAACATCCCAAAAAGTTTACTGGTAACTCTATTTGAGTTTGACAAATGAGCCTCAACGTGCATGCTTACTCTGTTGAATTGATGCTTCAGGAATCGATGTATATGCATGTGACCATATTTTTGACAGTTTGTTAATAGGAGACATTTGTATTCAAGACAAGCAAGAGTCGTATTCAAAACAGACATGTCAAACATAAAACAAAATGTTGTATTCATATTTTATTTGCAAAGTTGTGCAAATGTTATCTTTATGAACATGTTTCTTATTGACAGTTACCTTACCTCATATGTTTAGCCCATGATGTTCACATTATACACATTATTTTTACATAGAGCCCAAAAACGGTCATAGTGTGTAGCTTCGCTTCAAGAGTTTTTAAGACGAAAGCCCAAAATGAAAATTTACACACGTTAACACAGTCTTTTCATTGACAGGGGCTGCTTGAACGCGAGTTGCTGAAAGCGAAGTGAACTTTATGTCATGAAAACTTGAGGCAAAAACAAATGTATGACCCTTTTAACCTCAGTAATCAAGACTGAATTCTTACAGATCATTGTAGGTCAGTAGTGTGTCCATATTTCTGTATTTTGATTAGTTTGCAGGCTTCTTGTTTTCCAAGTTTTTTTCTTGCACTGCGTTACCTGAGGGATTTTTACTCCACTCTGAGCTGCTGGTGAAATCTCATTCACTTCTGTGTATTTTGGAAATATCATATCAATCCAGTCTTGTGCAATCGGTAGAAACTGTGCATATTTATACATGTAAACCCATAACAACTTCAGCACTGCCTCCATCGCCATATGAAAAGAAGTCATTGTAAATTGTTTTTCTATTCTCCGATAGTTTCAGTAATTCATTTTACACTAATGAGAAAAACACAGACTCTGTAGGTAATGGTTTGTCCAACTAACTCCAGGCGCTCCAAAACTGCCATTTAAAAGATGAACTTTCTGGCCCAAATATGTCACACCTCTCAACTCGCATTTTGCCATTTATGAAGGAGGATAAAGGTGACTTAATGCCTTCTGGAAATTCCTGGATTAGATAAGAAAAGGCAGAAAACCTGACGTCTGATGCGTGAATCATCCGAGGGCCTCATTAGGACAGACACAGAGGACACAGACCTGGCAAGCATGACTCAGACAGAATGAGGTGTGTGCACAGAAAAACTGAGATCAGACCTGAACTAGTAATATGAAAAAACTGAGATACAAATAAAATGGCATGAAGTGGATTTACTGCCCAGAAGAACCTTAACATTATTATTCAACCTTGTAAAGTTTAGCCAAATCTTCTCAACAAACCCAAAGTTCAAGTATTTGATATTTTTCATTTGTCTTTTTTTATGAACAGATTGAGGAAATAAAAATGAAAGTAAATGCAAGAAAGACAATGCAGTCTCCAGCCCCTACCCCCTTCTCCCATCACTATTTTTTCCTGGCTGTGTTTGAATCAGCCAACCATGTTAATTACCTATCAAAGATGGAATAGTTCAGAGTTTAAGAACAAAGGCTGGCAGAATCAAATTAAGGCTTAATGGAAACTTCTTCAAGTCTTCTGGGTGTTAACAAAAGAAAGAACTGGATTGGATTTTATTTTAAGGGGGAATTCAATTAAATTATTGTATAAATAAATCAATGCTCCTCCTCTGCTGTGTGTTGAAATATACATCTATGCCTTCTGTCAGCGATGGAGAGAATGAGCTGAGTGAACACAGAGTCAACACTTCATCATGTGCAAAACTGTCCTCGCACGAGGCGGAAGGTTCCTTTATGCTGAATTTACTGATCTGCTGTATAATTAAGAGAAATGCAAAGACAAACAAATCTAAAAGCCTGCTGTTGTTGTTTGTTATTTGGCTGGAGGGAGGAGGAAAAGCCAAGGTTATCTGAACCAAAAAGTCTTCCTGTCTGGAAGGCGTCGGCCAATAGCTGCATATACAGTGCCCTTCATCGTCCCTCCACCTGAATGGCTCATTAAAAATGAATGGTGGGGCTGTGCGGGTCAAGGACAGGAACGGAGCCTCTGTCCCCGGGACACAGAGAAGGTCTCTGTGGCTGGACTGCTGTGAACGGCAATGAACTCACAATCAATGGAGCAGCAGATCTGCCAAACAGTCATTAACAGAAATGAGTTTCTGTGCACAAGGCAATGAATGCCTCTTTGGTAAGGAAGATTAATATGCCGACTGTTTGCTCCAAACTGCCCCCAGGGTCACACTCTGGAGCAGAGCAGAATTATCTTTAGCAAAAGAAGCTGTGTGTCAAGTTCTGGGATTTTTTTTTCTTACTTTGATTTCCCGTTCATTAAACCTACAGTTTTTTGTAATTGTTTTTGGCTAAGTTTCAGTGAGGTTTGTTATTTATTTAATTTATGTTTTTGGAGTTTTTCATGTGCTCTTGTGGCATTTATCTCATGATGAAGGACATATATAAAGAAAGTTAAGCTTAAGATTGCATGTTTGAATATTTCTTTGTTCAAATCGTTGTTAGTCAGGAACAGATGAAAAAATACAGTTGGGGAAAGTTTGTAGCTGTGACATATAAGCAACAATCAGCAGGCCGCACGCTCCCTGCTCCGCTCCGCTCCATTTGGATGCATCCACTTATACATGACTAGATCTACACGTCTTTGTTTTCCTCGTCGATATTGCTACTATTGTTGTTGCTCCTGTAATGTTGGATTGAGAGCGTGAAGGGCTGTAAGATACCGGGAGAGAGTGCGAACAGATGGATGACGGGAAGTGGGGGCAGGCTTACTCATTGACAACAGTCCCACCCCCAACCCAAAGTGGAATTTCTTGAAATGATACATTTAAAAACGTTATTTTTTTTGTCTAAAAAACACATAATTATAAATAAAAAACCACTGGGAACGCTTTTACTTTGATCGGTGTGGTCCTTTAACCTACATCTACACAAGGTCACTGATTTTTGCATTAACATCTACATTTTGCACAGATTTGCTAATTTTAATTAAAATTCTTTTGTTTATTCTGATTCCAACTTACAAATGCATTCATTTGTAGCATGTCTGCCCGTGAAACGTCCCAAATGTCACATACATATGGGTCTTTCCCTTTCCACAAACTACATCAATAGCTCCATGTTACTTTGGGTGGTTCTTCTTTCAAAATAAATATAACTGACTTGTTAATTTTCAAGAATAACTGGCACTAAGGGAGGCTGCGTTTCTAGAGTGCACGCTAGGTTTTCTCGTACCGATCTGATCGAATAAGCAATTCCTCAAAGTGCGGTCGATTAACCAGTGAAAGTAACTCAGAGATCAAAGGATAAACGACAAATTACGTCTACCTCCTCTTTAAAACTAAGTCATTTAGACCCAATCGTTCCCAGCATCTAAAACCTGCTGTCCGGCAAAGACTCCCCGACGCCCCTTTTTCAGAGACAGGGAGGTGGTTTAATGACTCATTTCCTGCAAGAACTCATTTACGCAATCAGAAAGGATGCTGGCTGCTGCCGTGGGAGGCACAAGACGATTAGCATCCATATCATCTTCTTTGGCAGATATGTGGAGACAGTGTCAGATCTGTTGTCTTTCTGGCTACAAATCTCTGGAAGCAGAAGCTCCTATGTAAATGGTGCAGGAGTTGACGTCAGCGTCTTGTGTGTGGGCTGTGGACGTCAGACTGCTTGGCTCCTTCTCACATTGGAATCGATGTAAAATAGAAGAGTCACTTCTTGACAGAAGTGGTGGTGACTACTGAGAAGTGATGAGATGAGCAGCGTATCCGCTGTGCATCTTTTCTTTTTATAGAAAAGCATGGGCCGGTCTACATTGCAAAAACAGGCCCTCGAGAAAAAGGTCAAAAATTCCTAAAGGTTTTGTTTAAATTTGCTTTAAACAGGAAATCTTCAGCTTGAAAGAAAATGTAGGATCAAATACCATAAATTAGACTTCTAATGATCATTTCTGGCATTTATATGTATGCCTTTTTAACTCCATTTTGGGTGAGTTGTACATTTTTACTGCTGTGGGTTGATGTCTGTTACTTTGAGAGAGACCTGGCTGCAGACAAGATGGCGCCTGACATCCATGGCGCCAGAGGCAAAAATTATACAGTGTACCCTAATCCTCTCCAAAAAGAGTTGAGAATTGTAGAAAAACTTGAATTAAATCCTAGAATAAGAAAAACTGGAGCTGTTAGGGTCATCATTTCAATTAAGACTTTTTTTTTTTCCTTCTGGTTCCGGTCAAGGACTTCCACTTCTGAACATTGATGTTTGCAGCCAGGTCATCTTGGCTATTTTCACTGATTGTTTTTCATAAGCAAACTGCTTTTTTTTGCAACAAAATGTTCTGGTAAGTGTAGAACTATGATGCTAACTGAACCAATGCCTGCTGTCTTATACTTTTCTTTCCTAATTTGGAGACTCCCATCTCAAAAAAGGTCTTGATTTTGCATTAGATGACTGCTGCCTCAAAAGATCGAAAACATCCTGCTTTACTAGATCTTATCACCCCTGTTTATGTGACAGAATACTTTAGAATATAAATATTGACTTGTCACCTAATGGAGATATTAATGCAAAAAAGGTATAATTTAAGCAGACACAAGCCAAATATAGAAGAAAAAAAGAAAAAAGCCATGAATTTTGGTAACAGTGAATTTGGACTTCTTGGTGAATGTGTGGTCGGAGCTGCAGCAGCATGCACCATTTGCCAACTGTAAAAATGTGTTTGCTGGTCCACGGTTCTAAGCAGGCTTTGTCACAGGTTTGCAGCTCCATCTCAAACACAATGATCACCCACACAAACCCCGCAGCTGCCATTAAGCCTTGGGCCAATTTTAGCTGAGGGGAAGGAAGGGCTGTTTAGAGAACAGGAGCGGCGAGGGAGGCTTAAAACAAATGAGCTCAAAGTTGAGCTGCTGCTGTGTTTTGTAATTTCTTATCCAGCAGCCAAAGATGTGGAATAATATGAAACTCTTTTTGGGGGCTGCGGCAGGTCTGACTCTTGTGTGTTTTTCCTGGGGATTTCATGACTTCATGCTTACAGGCTTTGGTGTTGAACTCCTTTGTGACAGCTGGGTTTGAAATTCCCCTCAGATGTGAAAGTAATAAAGAAGCCCTCAAGTGAGATCAGTCTGCTGCTATCAAAAGATCTGTGCAGGTTTCACTGTCTGAAATGAAGCTGTTATGCAGGTGTGAGTCCCACTTCTAGACGTGAGACGTGATTGTATTTTCAGCTCTAAGTAGGCAGGAAGAGCTTAAGCTTTCTTTTTGAAAGAAACTCTGTCTGTGACTCTTTATCTGTTGTAAAAGTCATGAGTCACCAATACGCTATAAAAATACTCAATTCTTGCCATCACATTGCCAAGATTTCCATAAAGCACTGTTTCAACAGGAAGCAAATTCATGTTGACAGACTCCAGAGACACACAGGAAAGACAAAAACAGAGAACGTGTTTCTGAACTTGTCTGTCAGCGGTAAGTTTCTGCAGTGCTGGATGTGGTCAGCAGTTAAAAAAAGAGGCATGAACCCCACTTTGCCAGGTGCAAAGTGAGGGCAAAAACTTAATATTTCTCTTAGCCTCTGTCAAACCCTTTGCTGTTCCTGACCGCTGCCAAGCTCACTGCGAATTCTTCAAGCTTCCTAAATAAAAACACATATGGATCCATCTGCCTCTGACCCCCCCCCCCCCCCCCCCACCCCCCCCCCCAAAAAAAAAAAAAAAAAAAAAAAAAAAAAAAAAACAAAAAACAAACAAAAAAAACATTATATAGGAAAATTGTGTTTATAACATGGCATTTGGCTCAAAACTGTAGGACTGGATAGCTCTGATGTTGCACCACTAATGTTAGCTTGGGGGTGTGAGGGGCTGTAAGCTAGTGGGAGAGAGGGTGTGAAAAGGTGGATGATGGGAAGTGGAAAAGAGCTTACTCTGCATTAACTCTCCCACTCACAACTCAAAGGTGATTTTCTAACAAACTCCTGCCGCTCTGCAGATATTATGTTGTAGAAAATGACAGGCTTTTTAAATTTGGTAAAAAATGAATTCTTTTTGGCATAATCATAATTTAAAAGAACACTGGAAACACTTATTGAATAGATCAAAAGATGATCGGAGTGCATCTTAAAGTAACACAAAAAATAAAATAAATGTCTTTTATTCTGATGACCAAATTCCTAAAATAGTTTTTTATAAATCATGTACAGGTTTGTTGGTTTGTGTCAGTTCAGCTTACATCTAAACAAGCAAAACAACTGATGTGCTCCTTTAAAGTGCATCAAACAGAAGCTCTAAACTCTTCATGACAGCTGTAACTTGCTTGATAAATGCCATGGATGTCTGTTTCAGCATCTACCCACCTCCTGTGAGCACAGGATGAATCAATCATTCACACAAGACAGAAAACTGACAATTGGCACATCGCTTCGCCTCTGAACAGACTGAACCCCACAGGATGCATACACGAAGACACCGGCTTGGCTTTTTAAATGGCATCTGCTCTCAATTCTACTACTTGATCCTCTGCACGGCAGGACACTTTATCTGTAATGTTACTAAACTGCAAGGTGGCAGCCATGACACAGCACGTCCTCTTGGCATCAGGTCCTCCGAAACACTGAGGGCCACTTCAGACATGTGGCCAATTTAGAGCGGCCATTCATGAGGTCAGGTTTTGCTGCAAAAGATGCAGCCATGAACAGGCTTGTCTGTGGCTGGACAGAGGGATGGGGGGGAATCAATCTGCTTTGAAGATGATTCCAAGAGGAATCTGAGCCAGGAAAAAAGGCTCCTTTAAATCTGTTGCTCTGCAGGAGGGTCCAGGTTACACCTGATTTATTTCAGCACATAAAAATGGGAGAGCTGGAGGTACAAAATGAGCAAAACATCTTTTTTTTGTTCACGTGATAAAAAACAAACTGTAAAACTATATTTCAACACATTAAAATTGGATATTTCTGGAAGGAACACGGACAAACCTTACAAATATTTCTAGCAAGATAAGACCATCTGACAGAGGAAGCTGTGGAGCTCAGAGCGCTTAAAACATCTGTCCCAAATGCTGGACAGAACACTGAACCGTTTATTTAAAGGACTGCATGATTTTTTTTTTTTTTTGTAGCTGAAAACTACAAAAATGAACACAGAAAATGAAATATGTTAATGTTAGTGCATGAAAGTACAGCATCCTTCGTGTTTGTCTTTACTAGGACACAACTAGGACTCACCAGTTCCAGCTTTAGTCGCCTCAAACACGAGTCCATGTTTCTGGATTCTAGTTTGTAGAGCTGCTCCTCCATATTTTTGCAGTGATACACATTCAGAGGAGACGCGTCACCACCACATGGCTCCAAAGGCTTTCTCCAGGACCAGAGGCGCGCGGGGATGTGCGCTCTCGTGCAGAGCTCCAAAGAATCTGACTGTTGGCTGTGCGCAAACCCTGCTGAGGAATGCGCGCAGCGCTCGTCCTGATGACGAAAACCTGTTTACTTCAACAAATGAATAATCAGCTTCGTTCTGTGTCAGCATGCGCGTGGCGGCTGCTTGGCACACTGATGGCGCGTCATGCTCCTGTTTTCCTCCTCCTCTTTTTTTTTTGTGGCTGCTGTTTTATCATTCGAGACCAGCGCTTGCGCCGTTCATCCAATTTTCTCCAATGAGCGAGCCTCTTGTGGCCGTCTGGGTTTCATTCAGATCCGGACTGAAGGGATTTTAGGATTTCAGAATAACCCTGATGTGATTTTATTATAAAATAAAAGTGAACGGCTTCTAGGCTGGTATTGGAGCTGAAGAAACCAACAAAATCCCATCTAAACCCCCTCTTCTGATATTTTCAGAAGGCCTGTGGTGTCATGAAAGAAGCCGTGGGGACAGTTTCCTGCCAGTTTGTGTGCAAAAGGGAAGCACCTGCTCCAGACCATGTTGTTCCTGACTGGGATCTTAAGTCCTGTTGGTGAAAAGGAAGGAACAATTCCATATTCCATTTTGTGAATGGGAATTCTTCCTCCTTAACATAAAAATGTGCATACACTTCTACTTTACATTCCCCCGGCGCTCATGAGGTGCTGTTTTTGTTGGCTTTGCCTTAAGTTTGATCAAGTTGTATTTATTTGATTTGTCCAGATCAGACATTGTGGTCTAGAAGTACATTTATGTCAGCTTATTTCAGTTCTGTGAAGTGTCTTCAGCTCAGGGAGTTGTTTGGTTGGTTGACCTCTGACCAGCTTTTTGTTATTTTGTAAGTAATGCTGATGAATCTGACAAACGAATGCAAACAACCAAAACCTACACCACATCCAATTATGACCTTACTGTTAAACATTTTTAACTGTTTGAATATTTTTCTTGTAGGAGTGTCATTCATGTTGTTCACTTTTCGGCATATCCTGTCAGGGATTACCACAGCAAATCAGCTTCCACTGATTCGCATGTGGTTTGGCAGAGAGTTTTACGCCGGATACCCTTCCTGACACAATCCTGTATTTCACCCCAACTAGGGACCGACACAAGGAGACCCAGACTTAAACCCCCCTGTGGCTACATAGAATTTCAATGAAATGTATTTATGTAAAACGTTAGAAGTTTGCAAAAAAAAATCATTTGCAGAACTTTTTTGTTCGTGGGTGCTGGAACTGAGCTTTTTATTTAGAAGTGGTGATCGCAATATTTCTGGGAGCATAAATATACTCAACAGCCTCTAGAATTCTCTTGTTTTCTGCAGCCTTTATCTGAGCCAGTAAACTGGGGTTGGAGTAAATATCAAGTCCTTGCAGAAAGGGGCTCAAAAGATGCAAGTTTTATAAATTGTGAAAAAGTTGGTGAACTCAGGTAACTCTGAACAGCTGGACAGCACCACACTCTTGGAGCACACACTCCTTAAATTACAGCAAAGCTGCATGAAAGGGCAGATATTCTTCCAGATAAAGGAGTGGATCCAAACCACTTCATTCATTCTTGCTTTGAACTCTAATCCTCTGAGAAACGTTCCAAACTCAGCTTTGGAAAAAGCATCAAAAGAGAGCATATTTTCTATGTTGCAAATTCCGTGTCTTCAGGTTATTTTTTAATCAGCCCAACAAAAATCACAGAAAAGTTTTTGAAAGAACCTTTGTGGTTTATGGGTTTTAGCAGCACAATTCTTCAGCATTTTCCAATGTCTATAAATTTCTATATCTTGACTTCCTTTTTATCCTTAGTTGACACTAGGGGAATGAACACATTACTTCCTCAGGCCCAAAGAAGATGATTCACTGATTTAAACATTTTACAATATTTGAAAAAAACTGATGCAATCAATTTAAAGGTGATAATTAAAAAAATGAGCTACTCTCTATTAAAGAACAGTGAACTCATAGCAATAAACATTTACAGCCAGTTATTAGAAAGTTTTTTCTTACTGTTTCTGGGCTTTTTCCCTTTTCACTGTAAAGGTGAGCGATATGAGTTCATTTGGTGGTTTTCTGCAAGTGAAACATTAGATGTGGATCTAATCAGAATCCCAGTTGGGATTCAAACCTGCAGCTGCTTCCTGACAGCTGTCAGCGTTTACTGTGAATAAGGACAGATCTCATCAGATCACTCAGCACTGGGACAAAAGGTCACAAAGCAGAGGATGTGTTTCTGTTTAATCCTAATGTGACTCACTGACAGCTATGACTTGTTGGATTTTATTTTATTTTTTTCTATCAACCGACAAGTGAATCAAAGGGAGACAAAACACCATAATCCCTACATAAAAAACAAAACTGCACTTTGTTTTGACTGTATTTTCTGCTATCATGGTTACCGTGTCACACCATTGTCTGTGTTTTGGTTGTAAAACATCCATACTGCCATTACACTGAATGGAGGAGATTAAATTAGAGCTTTTAAGGCATGTCACAGGTCATCTGAGTTTGTCAGCTCATTCACATGACAGACAGCATAACACCTGAAATATCTTGTTTAAGATATTCCCTTGATGGCTCACATTCATTGACTGGCTTTAGAAAGGAGGTTGTCGATCCATGTTCAGGCAACAGAGTTATGATAAATGCAATATCTGAATTCAACAGCCGTGCCATGCAATGTCAACCAGAGAGAGCAGAAGGGGAAACTCAGCATAAAGCTGGACGATCAGGCTGAAAGTTCATAACGTATGCATTAGGTTCATTAAGATTTCATGTGCAAGCATTTTTTTCTTTGACATTTCACGCCTTTTTGTGACAGCAAGTAATCAATTAAGTTCTCATTCTTTTTTTTTTTTTTTAAGAGTCAGCAGAAACAAGACCAAAACAGTGCAATAATCCCACAATTATACAACAGTGTGAGGTATTTCTTGGCTTTAATCTGATCGATCAAACGCTTCTACACAAACAGAGGAGAATCTTTATACTGTCTGTAAAACATTTTTCAGCATTTCAAACATAAAGTTGAATCTGTGATAGCACAAATCAACTAGACGCAATCAAATGCTAAATAACACAATGACATAAACAATAATTACATTTGTAAACAATGCAACTCTGCATTTAAGCATACACTTTAAATGCCTATAAGATCACTGCACATTCATTAGTGACAGATAGTACTATTGATTGTAGCATAAAAAGATTGTGTTGAGTTTTGACCTGGCATGTGTGCGGTTAATAAATTCTGCCAAAGATGATGTTGCACTGCCACCTAAAGGTTTGGATGTATCACTGCAGAACCTGCTCAAAAAACATCAAATTTTTGGTGCTTCATTCAAGGGGAATGAATGGATTATCCGATCAACTTTTGTTGTTGGTAAAAAAATATTAGAATGTTCCTCTTTTCTGCAACAATTTGAGGTGGAAATCAAATCTTTGGAAGCAAATTGATTGTAACAACAACAAAACTAAAAACCCATCATGAATGGAATATAAGTTTTGATAAAACACATAGATAAGATTCCATTACATAAAAGGTTTATATTTGATGTCATAAAATGTTACGTAGTTGTTGGCTTTTGGGTAAAACAATAACAAAAACTCTTTTAGTGACATTTTTTGGGAATTTTTATTCTTTAAAACAAAAAAGAGCTCACAAAATATGTTTTCATGTTTCATGTGAGAGCTGTTACAAAAGCAAAAAGATTTACTTTGATCAGATGTGTTGATTGAGTCATTCCCCTCGACAAAAAGCAGTCAGAGTCATAGTCCATCTGTGCAAATATGTCAGCTAGAAACCCACTAATAATAGGCTTTAGGAAGCAAAAATACCTCTGGTTGCTTATGTGACTGACAGCACACCACCTGGTTTAACACATCAAAAAAGTTCACCTCAAAACTTTGCAATGTAACCCTAGATGTCAATGACAGAGGTCAAAGGTTTTACGTTGGTCTTCAGTAGGATTGTTTACAATGTCGCTGCTTTTTTTGGTCCTTTCTTCCATGCAGACCTACTCAAGAGCTGCGATGTTTTGAGACTGTTGCTGGACAACACATACTTTTGACTCCCTCCACAGATTCTCTGTTAGACTGGGGTCCAAAGACAATAGACCCACCACTCTAGAGCTTTCAAATGGTTTTTTTTTTTTTTTTTTTTTCATATGTCACTCCTTTGTTGTCAGTGTTGGTGATGTGTTTGGGATCATTGTCATGGTGGAAGATTCAACCACTTTTCATCCTAAATCTTGTCACTGATGGAAGGAGGCTTTAGTCTAAAGTTTCACTGTCCATCCTTTCCTTATACAGATCAGTCATCCTGTACCCTTTGCAAAAAAAAAAAAAAAAAAAAAAGCCCCAAGGCATGATCTTTCCACCCCCATTCTTCACAGTGGGTTTGGTGTTACGGGGATGCAGTTCAGCATTCTTCTCCCACCAAACAAAGCGAGTAGCATTCATATCAGACTTCAATTATGGTCTTTTCTGACCACATAACATTTTCCAATCCTCCTCTGGATCAACATGATGATCTCTGGTAAACTTTAGATGGGCCACGACACCGTTGTGTGTTAATATAGTAACCTTTATTACCGTGGTCCCAACTGTCTTCAGGTCATTGACCAGTTCCTGAGCTGCTTGTTTATTGTAATTTGGTTCATTCTAGTCTCGTTCAGGTAATGGTGTTCCTGGTGTCCTTTGACAGCTCTTTGATCTTGGTGGTGAAGTTGCAGTATGACTGTTTAAGGGAGTGGACAGGTGTCTTTTTTCAGATGAGTTCAGAACATGTGGTAATAACGCAAGTAGTGGAGAATAGTATCAATTCTTGAAGAAGAATTAACAGGTCTGTGAAAGACACAATTCTTGCTTGTTTGCTCTTATTTTCCAATAAATTAATCCTTCAAAACTTATACCGTGTGATTTCCTTTATTTTAAATATCCTGTCTCTCACAGTAGAAATATATGATAATGAACATTACAGACCTCGATCATGTTTTTAAGTGGGACAGTTTAAAAAATTGGTGACTGACTTTTTTGTCCTCCGCCATTTATATTTATGGAGATGATATTCATGTCATGTTTTCTACGCAGTTTAGCTGAAAATTAAAAAAAGCATAAATTAAAACGCTTAATTTTTAAACTAGTAAAAACAGAGTTGCAAAGAGCCTTGTTTGTTCTGGCAGATTTTAATCTGACGCTTGATAGTTGAAATAAACAAACAAACTGACAATCTTTTTATACTTAGCAAACAGACAAAAAAAAGCTCAGTTCAAAAAGTAAAAAGATAGGAAACAACACAAAACAACATTGTCAAGACTTTAAAAAAAGCACAAAGATTTTGAAACCAAATCTATCATATAATGACTCCTGTCATTGTCCATTAGTCACTTTAGTTCAACAAAAGTCTTTAGAACTGTTGGCAGTTGTGAACATTTGCAAAAAATGTTTAGACTGTTTCAATGAGACTGAAATAATGAATAACAGGACAGAGTCATGCTCAGAATTCTAAGCAAAACGCTAACCTTCGGGCTTGTACCGCTCTGCAAAGCTGGACAATAACTTTGCTGTTTGGTGAAGGGTTGCAAAGCAAACTGAAACGCCGGCACAATACTCTCATCTCCAATTTAAAACATGACAAAGTACAGAGATCCAACACATAATACACCAATACACCAAAACAGTGCTGCTTCATGACTTAAATTTTACCAGCTTCCATTTGGACAAACGAAGCAAATAAAAATAGCTAATAAACACAAGGTTCTTTTGGCACATACAACCGTAGCACATTTGGCAGATAGTCACAAACTAGTCCAAAAAAAAGAGTTCAACTGAGCAACAATGCGCAGCAAAAGTCTGATCATAAAGGGTTCGGGTTGAGTCACGCTTGCACGTTCCAGTGCCTTCATGCATCTCTGCTGCCATCTTGTGATCATCACTGTCAAAAACTCATGACGGACGCTTTCACTTCACGTCCTAAATCTCAGGCATCAAAAGACAGACATCCAGACGTTTGAAAATTCTCTACAAAGGCAGTAAAGCAGATCTTTATGTGGTGTTCTATCAAACAATCTTTTTTGTCAAAAGTCATTTGATCAGCTGTAACAGAAAAATAGATCAAAGTTTTTTTTTTTTACTTTAGGCAAAGCAGTGAATCTGAAGGTGAGAATGACCTTTTCAGAAAGACAAAGATCAATAATAAAAAAGAAAGCAATGATTCCCAAGATGAATCTTGTCATTTCCATTTCTGTCTGTTCTTTTCTTTATTTTTTTTCCCTTCTAGAAATAGTTTGCAGGCTTTTAAATTATACTGGCAGTTCATTAGTGCACATTTGTGAAAGTGGAGACAGATACAGGGAATTGTTTCTGACTGAAAATTCAGAAAAAAAAGGTTTTGATAAACTTAAAAAAATGAAAATTTTCAATAAATATGAATACATAAAATGCATACATTTGTCCTCTGTTATTATCGAGTGTCTGAGTTTTAACCGTAAATAAAGGCACAGCAGTCAATCCAGAATAAAGAAATAAGTGATCCTATTGGTGAATATAAATGACAATCCTCAAATCCTTAAACAACCTCAGAGTTTACATGTGAATTCTACCATTACATTTTATTAAAAAAAACCAAACAAACAAAATAGTGACATCAAACAGGTCTGAACTTTACTGACTCATAAAATGAGGGAAATATTAGGGATGCAATGATTCATCACTGAATCGATTTCTATTCCTACGAACCAACCAAATCGATCCGTCTGAGGCAGAATCAAATTGAATTGACTTATAAAATTGTTTCAAAATGATGCTCCAAAATTGTTCTTCTTTTGGACACAACTATTTGAAGACTCTCCTTTTATATTTAAATCAGATTAAAATGCAAATTTGTATACTGTGTTGAGCCTTTCCCCCCCTTTTCTTTTTGACTGTTGTAGATCTTTATCAGAGTTCTGCTGGTAACACAGCTAGTTTTAGGACTTTAAAAAAAATGGAATTTAAAAGGACAGAACATAAAAAGTTCATTTAAGAATGTGCGTTTGTTGCTACTTAATTTTGTTTGAAATAATGTAAATCAAATCCAGACAACAAAGAAAATCAGACTTATGTTAAAGTCTGAATTTGCATTTGGTTCAGGAACATAACCCCCTTATATGATGAGATTTAGCTGTTGGATGGAAGCTTAATTTTTTTTGGATGCAAAACACATTTGTGAACTTTCATAAACTTGTTTGGCTGAAAAGTACCAAGCTCCAGTGTCATCTGGAATAAAATAAATACTTAAACCTTCTTGAACTATCAATACTCCAGCACCCATGGCCTATAGCTGGCATGAGCTTTGAGACATGGAGGTGTGGAGACTAAACAAATATTGTATTGTCATTCTGCTCTAACACAGAAAAAGAATTGAAAATGTTTCCTAGATAGGAGGCAAACTGTCTTCCACTTAAAAAACTAGACCCTTAAAAAAAAATCTGCTATGGACCCAACCTGGATGCATGACTTTTCACAGAGAACACACAAAAAAGAGATTTAACAATGACACACACACTTTGTGCTACCATAAATACCTTCTCATACAGCCTGTAGGTATATATATATATTTTTAAATCTGAGGTATGCATGTGTGTGAGTGTACTGTATCTTATCAATGCACGTCATTTTTTCACATATGGACATATATTGGCGTAAAGGATGTGCTTGTTAAACTGCTGCTGTTTCCTCCCGACGGTTCCTGCAGCAGAATCACACACAGACTTGCTGGTCTTTTCTTGAGAGCTCATTGTGTTTTTGGCTCCTTTGGCTTTTACCCAGCACTTGTTTCACCTCAGTTATACATACGGAGGTGGCACCATTGGTTTTGTTCACAGACAGCTTGTCTTTCAGCAGCTTCTAAAAGACAAAACAACATGTAAAAGAGAACCCATTTTACAGGGGGGAGCTAACTTTTGCAGAACGCATCTCAAACCATTTCTGTGTGACGGATTGTTGAACAAAGAAACTACATAGTGACTGATTGGAAACAGAAATTAGAAACTTGACATAGTGTGTAATGTTGCATTTTTGAGCATTTATTTTTAAAGTCCCACTCCAATCACGTTTGGATTTTTTTGTAAAAGCATTCCCAGTGGTCTTTGAATTAAAAATTACATAAGAGCAGTAATAGTTAATCAAAAATTCGCCTCTGAATCGTGGGCAGGACAGTTGGCACGGAGTAAGCCTGCCCTCATTTCCCATCATCCATTTCATAATCTCAGAAATGCAGTTTTAATCCTAATTTCTTTTGTTTATCTTCCATCATGAGAAAAATACCACAAGAGCATGGTAAAGACACCAAAAGCATGATTGTCATTGGAGTGAGTCTTTAACATTAGAGGAATGTTTTTGCCCAAATTTTTAGGAGTTCATGTGACATATGTGCCATACCAATTCAATGGAATTCAAAGTGAAAATCTTTGGATTTTCTAGCAATTTGATGTTTCCAGCTTTTGGTAAGATGCTGCAGTTTTGTCAGAAAAAAAGTCTGCTATCAATTTTTGAATAAATAAGAGTATAAACACTTTGATCTATGACTTAGACTTGATCTGATAGAAATTATTTTCAAAAAAAGTAATGCTTGGAATGACAGTAATTGTTCTGATTTTCGATTCAATAAAAAATCGTGCAACTTTAAATATCTTTTTGTTTGATGTTCACCATTTTTCATTGTTCAGTTAATCATTTCTAATAATTTCTAAATGTAATGAACTATTACAATTTAAAATTTTATTATGATAAACAACATGATCTACCTAAAAAGAACAAAATAAGACAAAATTTAAGACAAACTTTAACAGTTTTTAAATATATTTTTAAATAATAATAATAATAATATGGGATAGTAAATTTGATAATTAATTTGATTTTTTCTTTCAAATGCTGTTTAGAACAAATATTTAATATAGCATGCAGCTGATAATTGCTGCTTTGCGTTACTATGAAGTCATTCTGAAAAAAATCTGCTTCTAACAAGAACTAAAACCCAGGTTGATTTGAGTCATTCACAAGACAGCAGCAGTCAAGTCAGTCACTGATGTGTGAATCACATTTCATGGATGATGATAGCAGCTTTGGGTAAGTGTCATTTCTCCAGATTATTCTGCAAAAAAAAAATATATTTTTTCTTTTTTAGTCTCATATTGTCACTTCAAAATACTTAAGACAACACAAAACACAAGACCAATCAAGTTCCAATAAATACAATCAACATCTTTTTCTTTCTGCAACATTTGGAGTCTTTTTTTAACCTAAACTTCACTTGACAGTCAGTTTTGTGGAATTGTATCAGTATGTGGGGATCTTTTTTTGTTCTTTTCCACAGTTGTTGCAAGACATCTGAACCTCTTTAAGAAACTCTTAGAAATGCAGCAAATCTCTCTGTGTCTACAGTACATAGACTTTATGACAGGTGCTTGATTCAGTTTAAAAACCAAAGTTCAATAGTGATGTCCTCATCATTTGGGAGTTCTCTTGCATCCTTTAGGGTGACGTTACCTCTCCTGTTCCCTTCCCTTTGAGCTGACCTACGCCCTGAGGCTGGCAGTCACAGAGCCGACACTTTGACTATGCTGATTCCGGCTGAGCTCGCTGTGGTCTGAATGCTGGGGGCCGCCGGGTGACCTGTGGGGTGCGACCTTCGCCCGTGGAGACCGTCGCCATCCGAGGGTAAAGCCGGAGGTGTAGGGAGGCTGATGATAGCTGTGGTAATGCGACTGCTTTTGCTGTTGATTCTGCTGCTGTCATTGGGTTTCACGTTCAGTTGTGAACGACTTTGAAAGAAAAACAAAAGAGGAAGCAAGCAGGTGAAGCAGGTTTGCCGCAGACACAGTGATGCTGCAAGAATGGAATTAAATTAGTTTTTCGAATCCCTGGTTTTCACCTCCAACATGTCCATGCTCTCAAACACACATGATTTACATTAGTTATTTCAAAACTATTGTTAAACGGTTCTCCAAAGCTTTGGAACACTTTGCCTCAAAACATTAGACGAGAATCTTCTCTATCCATTTTTAAAAACTCGACTCAAAACTCATTATTATAAACAAGCATTTGGTCCACCTTGTGATTTTGCTCTGCTTTTTACCTTTATAATGTTTTTATTTATTAAATTTTTATTTTCAATGCTTTTTTATGTTAACTTTTTATGGCACAGCACTTCATCCAATGTCTAAATTGTGGTAAAGTGCTTGATAAATAAAGGAGATGATGATGATGAAAACTCAGAATATTTCAGTCATACACAAACAAGCAGGAACACAAGTCAGGCTGCATTACTGAAATTTAGAAGCTTTTTTAATAATTGTAATATTTTTAGTATTACCATTAGGCTGTACTTTAATTTCCTTTTGACTAAAAAAGAAAATTATAAAGATCTGCTTTGTAAAATTCAATTAAAATCAAATATTCTGCTGTTGCTAGGTAGATTTTTTACGTCTGCCACCAGGATAATTAATTAACTTCCCTCGAGATCAATAAAGTACTTTTGTTCTCTACTATACTGAATGTTGGATGTTTTTCTTTTTTTTTTTTTTTTTTGTAATTTACATCTGTTCACTTTACCAGAATTTAGAATGACAACTAAGTAAAGATGCTTCATTCTGTGCTGGTTTTGTTGATTGTGTTTTATGGAGGGGAGTAAATACTCTTTTCTGATAGACCGTCTTTGTTCCAAAGGCAGGAACGGTGTGAGACCACTCCGCTGCACACAGGTATGGACTCACCTACAGACTTCTGATAATTCAGAATCTATGAAGTTCTCTGACTGTAACAGCTCCTTTCGTTCGGTACACTGCTATCGCTTTTATTCTACAGTTAAAGAGAGTAACACTTAATCATTTTACAGCTTTATGCTTATGAAATACTGTTTATGTCAAAGAGTTTGGGTGATTTTAAAAAATCACAATTTACCTAAATTAATAAAAGCAACTAGTTAGTACTTTAAATGGTTTCAAAAGAAAACTTTTACCTTAGTAAATGTAGAAAACCATTCTCTCACTTGAGCCATATTACAATGTTGTGTTGTTTTGTTTTGCCATTAAAAGCAGTTGTATGATGGGGCATAACAGAACAACACTGCCCTCTACTGGTTAATACAGCATTACAGATTTGTTCAAAGTTCAAACTCACAATTTTTTAATCCAATCTTTTTATTTATCTTTATTGCTGTATTGCATTTATTAAAATGTGTTAAGATTTCAATTCATGTTGTTTATTTATTTCATTCCCATAAACATTTACAAAAAAAAAAAGAATACTACATGCATTTTTGTGAGGAAAACAGAAAGAAGAGAACTTTATTTTTTGCCCACTTTTACTTTTACTTTTAAAGCCACTGGTACACTTAAAAAATAAATAAATAAATGTTAAAATAATATTGTCATCCATCACCAGTCTGAATAAAACTTTACTCAAAAGACAAGATGGCAGTAAAAACTAATTTATTACAGCTTTATTGAAAATAAATGAATACATGTTTTCAAAGTGGTGTATTACCCTTATCATGTCATTGTTGAGTTTTACCTGGTGCTGTGGGACAGCGGGTCTTCACAGTGTATGGGGATGGCGCTCAGCTCCTGTAGCGCGCTCTGGTGGGCTGAGCTGGGGTGGGAAGGAGGCAGGCCGGCAACGGGAAGAGGGGTGTTTCGCCTCTCCTTCCGGCTGCAGCAGGTCACTGCGGGACTGTCATGGCTGGCTGTTGAGGGGCTGTGAGATGGAAAAGTCTGCAGCGCCGTTTCTAAAAAGTTCTGCTCGTACATTTGCTCGTCCACAAACTCGTGAGCCTGGAAAAAAGATCATCGTAGAAGAAATAGGCTAAGAAACAGCAGGAATGACGCATTAGTCTGATTTATCAAAAGATGAAACTAAAAATAACCCTCTTGTTTTACTTTATGCAATGAGACGCATTTTTATCCTTAAATTAAAGCTGAGTCAATCAGAAGTTGAATAAAAGAACACAATTAGAAGAAACTTATTATAAAACTTGCTTTAAGAACATAATTCCTTTAAAATAAAATTATTGTTCATCGTTTTCACAAGCTTATCACAGCTGAAAACATACACTTATTAAATTGTACAAGTACTTAATGACCAAGAATCATCAAGTTTCACATTTTTAATGCCACAAAAAAAGAATATTTAGACAGCCATGTGCTTATTCCTTACAAACGGGAAAAGAATTTCACATAAAATCTGTCATCTGCCATCATCTCTCTGACGCACAGATCCAACGTGGGAGAAACAGAGCTGTCATTGCGATGTACATTTGACAGCAGCAGAACTCCCTTGAGTTCTCTTCTTTAGACCCACATGTTCAGTTATGGGGAACATTAGAGAAACATCAGAGTAAAAATTGTTCCATTAGAGAAAACAGGATTAGGGTTTTGTTACAATAACTTTGCCAGATTTTTTTTTTCATTCGGTTGACAGTAAAGCCGTCAAAGAGTTTGGACACATTGCTGTATGCACTCACTGTGGTTTTCTCCAAACAGTGCAGTAGGTGGTGGTGTTGGCTCTCCAACAGAGACACTGGCTTCTGCTCTTCCTCTTCTTTACCCTGAATAACAAAAAAAGCCACAGAAAAATTCAGACGTACACAGACGGGAAAGAGCAGCCAAATGATTCCAGACTTTGTGGGTCTAACCGTGGACACGGATCACCATACCCAGTGAGCCTGAAATGATGGTTTGATATGTACTGAAGACTCTGAATATCAACTTTGTCATCAGTAATGAAAAATCAGCGAAGTGGTTCTTCTGGCCGGCCTCATGTCATACATTTTAAGTGCGACTATTTCAGTTTGCTGATGGAACTTGTGTCTCTTAGGTACAGGTTGCAAAGATCTGTCATCTCATGTTTTTCCCTTGTTAGGTGTGTCATGGGGCTGCACGGTGGCGCAGTGGTTAGCGCTCCTGCCTCACAGCAAGAAGGTTCCCGGTTCAAGTCCTGGCTGGGGGACCTTTCTGTGTGGAGTTTGCATGTTCTCCCCGTGCATGCGTGGGTTTTCTCCGGGGACTCCGGCTTCCTCCCACCGTCCAAAAACATGCTTCACAGGTTAATTGGTTTCTTCAAATTGTCCCTAGGTGTGAATGTGAGTGTGTATGGGTGTGTGGCCCCTGCGACAGACTGGCGACCAGTCCAGGGGCGTACCCTGCCTTTGCCCATGAGTAGCTGGGTTAGGCTCCAGCAACCCCGTGACCCCGAAAGGGATAAAGCGGATTGGAAGATGAATGAAATGAATGAAAGGTGTGTCATGGACCACACTGATCCCCCGTAGTTTCTCCCCTGAGCAGCAATTCACTTTAAATTCATCTTCCCATATGTCATTTTTCTGCTGGTTTCCAAGCAGCAAAAGGACTTCCACTTTCAATTTATTGGACAAATTACTTAAATTCCAAACTCTAAAGCTGTGTGACTGCCAACTTTCTTATTTTAAAATCTAAGAGAGGACCTCTGAGTGTTAGTTGATGGTTTTTGAAGCAGTTATTGATGTCTGAAAAAGAAACGAAAAACAGTAGAGTTTCAAGAGTTTAAGAGAAAAAAACCCCCAGAAACTTACAGAGCCATTTCTTCAAACAGGATTTGTCTTCAAAGCTAAGCCTCAAATATTGCTTCATCTCAAAGTAATCGGAATTGCCAAACAACACGAGAGGTGAAAATAAATGAATTTTCTTTCTACAGCTCACATTGTTTTTAGAGGATTTGGAAAGGAGGCGGACCAGGCTTCCTACTCCGGGATAAGAGGCACACAGAGGAAGAATGCAAACCTTTCATGAATTCAATAAAATATTATTATTTACCTTTATTGAAAACATTAAACGTAAAAATCTATTTCTATAGATCTAGCAGATTCTAGTAGAAATCTATTTCTATAGATGTCGACATTCTATATTTTTGTGATGAGCAGCAGAGCTGAGTTTGTGGGGTGCGCCCTTTAAGAATTTGCAGAATCTTCTTTGTCAATGTAACGTAATTTTCAATTGCTTTTAATGACTGAGTTATATAAGAAATTACATCATTTCTTAATAATCTGATACATTAATTTCCTTAATTTACATCCAGAATAACAGGGCATTTCTAAAAATAAAAAAAACATGGAAAAGTGTATTTATTTCCATAATTCCATTCAACTATTGAAGATGGATGGGGCCCACTGTTTAATTGATATCAAGTATTTTTTTATTTTTACATACACTGGGGTTCCAGCTCATAAAACCCACAAAACAATAAAAAAATATAATATTGTGGAGAAATCTGGCCAAATGTTGCAGGAAATGAATGTTTAAACAAAGTTTCACCAACTAATCATCTTGTAAACTCAAATTACCTGCTCAGGTTCCCCAGATCTCATTAAATTGGCTCAATTAGGATCACTGGTCCCCTTCAAAGTATGGATAAGCCACAAAAGTTAATAGCTAGGAAGGGTGACTGTTTGCAGAGCGCTGTGTCCGAGCTGATCAACGGAACGTCTAATGGAAGGACAAAATCCGGCCGGAGAAGATGCACCGGCCAAAGAGACCACCATGACCTTCAGCCGACTATCAAAAGAACAAGATTTAAGAACATGTAGACATACAGAAAGAGTGGAACGAGGAGGAGGAACAGCTTCAAAAACCACCACATTCACACGCATTCAGGAGATGAACTACAACTGTCGGGTTCCTCCAAGACACCTCTGAGCCTGGTCAACACAGGAAACATCTCAACTGGACCGAGGAGGAGGACTGAACTGTTTGGCCAGTGGTCCAAGGTCCTGTTTTCTAATGAAAGAAATGTGTCTTTTCATTTGGGAATCAAGGTCCAAGGGATTAGAAGAAGACTGGTGAGCAGCAGTACCCAAGCTGCTTTTAAACTCTGCTTTTCTCAGTCCAACATCACAGCAACAGTCTACTAGAATATTCTGAAGGACTTCACGATTCCTTCTGTAGCAGATCTGGATGGAGATGCAGAACCGGCCCCTGACCATACTATTGAAGTACTGAAGAGGGACATATCATTTAGAAAATATTTTATTTTGATGTAATTTTAATCTCTGTCTTTATCTTTTTGTAAAAACTGAAAATAAATGAAAACAAAGACACAAATGCTTGAAATCAAATAAACAGTGGCCCCTGAAACTACTGTATTTTCAATGAAAGTTGAATGTCTTTGAATGGAATTATGGAAATAAAAACACTTTTCCACAATATTCTAATTATTTGGAAAGGTTCTGTGGTGTGCAGAAAATTCTACGACACGCTGTGCAGCCATTGGGTTTTGAATCAAGAGTCTAATAATTATACAGACTTGACTTGATCTGACATAATCAATAAAGCAGCAAATGTTTATCATCAGACTGCTCAAACATGATGACAAGCTTGGTTGCCTATATTTCAACAAAGGAGCTCCACAGGATTTAGACCTTAATTCCACGTCTTCAAAAGATCAGGATTTGATTTCAGCACCTGTTTTGATCAGAATTTGTTTTTGTTTTACTGAAGTGATTTACTCAGAGGTTTCCATTATTTTAACCTCACTTAACAAAACATGTGGTGTCACTGAAAAATGAGCAGTAATAGTAATGATGGCATTAGTATTCAAAGGGCTGAAGCTGAAATTACCTCTTGTGTGGGGTTATCATCAAACTTGACAATATAATCAATAAATCTTCTTCTCTGACATGGAACCTTTGATTTATGAAACAGTTAAAAGGCTGTCAAAAGAATGAAACAGCTAAATGCAAACAGACGTGCAGTAAATCTCTAATCCAACTTTAAGTTGTTAGTGAATCAGTCATTTTGTCATATATGCCCACTCACTCCCACCCCAGACCCATGCAGTGCCACCGACTGACTGTCAGCGGTGACACTACCGTAATTTGATGTCCCTGGATTGTGGCAGCCTCATCACAGACATGGAGGTCGCTCAGCACTCACAGATGGCATTTATATGATAATTCCAACCACTTCCAGACACCCATGAGCTTTCACACTGGACTCGATTAGATTCAAATGGATTTTGGTAGCCATCTGCAAGGAGCAGAGTATGTCACTGAAAGAAAGAGTGATGGACTGGATGGGAAGAATATGGACAATTTGCTTGTGCATTACCAAACATATTTTTTCCATAGTGGCTACATTTTTTCTAAGTCAAGTGTTGGAGCTGGGGAACAAAGTGGAGGATAGTTGCTGCAAAATACGGAAAATGTGCCTGATGTTTTCAGATACACACACTGCTGGATGAATAAAAGAGGCTATAGTGGTCAACATTCACCAGTAAGTATTGTGTTTCAAGAAACACATTTTCTGAACTTTGTATAAACCCACGGCAAGAATAAATATGAGCATCACTTCAAAGAAAAGAGTTTAAACTCCTTCACGGCAATTCAAACCAAATGATAATGGAAAAAGGGGATTTAAATGATTTCAACTTCTGCAAAAAGGGTGGTTTTTTTTTTAAACTTTTGGTTTGAAGATTCTGACCTTTGCTTTAGTTTTTGTAAAATGAAAAAAAATCTTAAGATGTTACATTTTTACTAAAGTATTTTTTGCAATGCAATACTTTTTGTTCAGCTGAACAGAACTTAAAAAAAATGTCTCCCAAAATTATGATAAATTTTGTGTTTGAAAACCACAAATAAAAAAATAAAAATAAACAACAAGTCTGGAAAAGAACCTTTTGCCAACATTAAATCTGGGTTCCTGTGAAATGTGAAATATAATTCACTATTAAATACTCAATTTAAACTTTTACATTTAAATAATGTGAACAGGATAATAACACAGATAGCTATCTTATTCAAAAGTCCAACCCACTGTTGTTTTGATTGATTACAGAAACAAAAAAAATCTACTAATCTTAAAGACCCGCTCCAATGAAAATAGTGTTTTTAACATGTTCTTGTAGCATTTTTCTGATAATGGAGGACATAAAAGATAAAAATTGTGTTTCTGAGTATTTCTTTATTCAAATCGTGTTGGATCAGGAGTAGATGAAAACCTGCCATTGTTAGCTTGGGGTTGTGAGAGTCTGTAAACCGGCAGGAGAGAATGTAAACAAAGGGATGCTGGGATACCAACCTAGGGTTACTTCTACGCCAACCGTCCCACCCATAACTTCTGGGCAAATTTTGAATGAACTTCTGCTGCTTTGCAGAAGATGTCTCAAAAAAAAAAATGACACAGGCTTTTTGATTTTTGCTAAAAACTGCATAATCATAGTTGAAAGACCACTGGGAATAATTTTAAAATAAATAGAAATATAGTTGGAGTGGGACTTTAAGGCTCTAAAGCTCAAGTAGCCAAAAATTTACAATAACTTATCATGTAATTTAGCCAGTCACAATTAGGAAATTATAGTTCTTTTAAAAAGCTGGGGGCTGCATGTTATTGATTTTATGACAGGAGTCTGTGGGCCACTAGAAACTTACAAATAGGCTGCACTGGGCCCACGGGCCGGACTTTGGACATGCATGGTTTACATAAACTACTAAGATTATATAATTATTTATATTTTATTTTGTAGGATTGTGTTAAATTACTTTGAAAGATATAATATTTTTAAGCACACCCAAGTGTGGAAACTGACTGATTCTGACACAACAACACATCGTTAGCCCGAAGACAATCAACTCAGTCCAACATCAGAAACAGACCGGTTCTGTCTGATCTTCAAAACTCTCTGTAGTTCATCTCCACCATCACATTGTTCCGTGGAACTTTTGTTTTGAAGTTTGCTGCAGTGTCGCATTAAACATTTAATTATAACCCACAGCTACTGGACAAGCGTGGCAAAGCAACTGTTGTTCTTGCTAGTTTTACACCAGCTTTAAATCAAGCCGCAGAAAAACTGTTTGTGTGATTACACTGATTACCACCAGCACAGAGGGTTACACGCATAACTCCTTTTCTATCACTTAGTCCCTGTAAAACAACAAGGACTCCAACTTCTGCTGCTCTTTTATAGCCTTTGAATTACTTTTAAATGTTCCTTTGGTTAATTATGGCGGTAATTGTTGGCATTCTGCTTGTGTTTGTTCTTTCGCTACAAAGCAGCTGCATCTGAATTACTGAGTTGCAGGCAACAAAAATAATTAGAAAAGGTACTTTTAACCAGAAACAACGGCATTAACGTCCAAAATTGAGTTACAGTTCCTTCATAATTGCAGACACATTTTAATGAGCACCTCTGTGATGAGTTTTCCCTTGAGATTTGTGAAGAGGGTCAAAGGTTAGTCTCACCTTCAGCTCCAGCAGTTCACTGAGCAGTCCGTTGCGTTTGCTCTGCAGAAAGGCGTTGGCGCTTCCAGACTTGGCTATTCTTATCCTGGCCAGCCTAGCTTTCTATCAGTGAGAAGAAGAAGAGGTCACAGCATCAGACATGAAGTTTGCAGACTCATCACTTTTACAGTTTGTTTACAGCTTTTACCAAAGATTTTAGGACATTTTCTTTCTGGTTAATCTACTTGAAAGACTTCACCAACGTGATCTGTAGGTAGAGGTCCAGATGTCCAGTTTTAGAAAAAGAGCAATGTTAATGCAACAAATCTGAGTTTTTGAATTTATTAGGGTTATAACAATCCCCCAAAAAATGCTGTAAAATGCCAAAAAACAAGTAGCCTGAAAAGGACTTCCAGTATTTCTTCATGTGGTAGTTTTTGCTTCTTTACAAAGACAAGGTCCTTGTCTTTGTGTGTTTTTTTACTTTTGGGAGCTCACAGCTGTCATAGAAGTAGACAGTTGTCCCTCTCAACCTTGAGCAACCACCACAGACTATATCCTCTCTACTGAAAAAAAAAAAAACCCCACATTATTTATCCTTTATTAGATGATTTCACTGCTAACTTTCAGCCTAGAGATGAAGTGATCCATTGTATTATCTCCAACCCTGTTTGGACACTAGAAAATCTACACTTATCTTTTTCAGACAGGATGAGGAGAGCAATTAAGGATGTGAAGGATACAGATATGTATAAAAAATTAATCTAGTAACCAAAGTGTTGGTCGAAAATCAAAGTTACAGACAAGCTTATGTTGGTATAAAGGTATGAAATTGAACGGAAAGTAAAAAAAAAACTATTTAAGTCAAACTTTGTTGAATCTCTTCCTGTTGTGTTCTCTTCTGTCTTTACTGTTTTTCTATATGTGATGGAAACAAACAAACAAAAAATAAAACATCCAATCACGAACTTGCTTCAACCACGTCAAGTAAATAACAATTAGCTGCAACAATTATGTACGTTGTGTGCACAAAACACATTTTTCACAGCATTTCAAACAATACTTGAATAAATTAAAATAAAACTTTTTTTTAAAAGAACAAAACAATCCAAAAGACCCAAAATACCAAGTTTTTATAAAGTTGTTATGTGAAAGACATTTTATTTTTGTTGCTTAAAATAAAAAGTGCAGGTGAAGAAAAAAAGTTTCTCTGTCAAAAGACATTTTCATTTAAAGTTTTTCATACCAAATGAACCGTAAATATCTAGTTTGTATCCATTTAGGTCAAAGAATTGGACTGTATCGAATTGCCACAAAGTTAGCTGACTCTTTTATGTGTCTTCTATGAATTGAATCATGTATGTGAAAGAAAAAGATACACAACCCTATTAGTCATTTATTTGCTGATGTTTTTGTTCAGCACAATGCAAATATCTACCCTCAAATCAAGCTGTGCAGCTCTTAGAACCTAAGACACAACTCCTATTCAGGTTCAGAACGTTACCAAAAAGAGGAAACAGCAGAGAACACAGGACACCTCTGTGTGAAAACAATACATTCCTGCTTTTACAAGCAGAAATATAAAGTATATTTAAAGTAAAGTAAAGATAAATCCAGATAATGTTTTTCCCAACCACAAATATAGTAGATTTAAAACTATATTGTTACAAATCATCTTATTTTGTGAATAATGATAATAACTAAATAAACACCTTTGGCTGCAAAAGAAAGAGAAACAGAAATCTCTGATATGTTTCATAGCAATGCAGGTGAGTCACGTCAAATCAAACTTTATTTATAAAGGACTTTTTATACCAAAACAACATAAAGTTAAGACAGAAGTAAAAAAAATGTATTTTAAACTTAATAATCAAAAGCCACAATCTCTGCATTTAAAAAAGAAGAGCTGCTCTGCTAAAATATTATTGCTCCTTTGAACTGTATTTATTGTCCTGAATGTTTTTTGGTGTTTTTAAAGTGCTCAGGTGGGATTTTATCATGATGGAGAACATATAAAAAGACAATAAAGCTTGAAATTGCATTTCTGAATATTTATCTATTCAAATTATGGTGAATCAGAAGCAGAGAAAAAAATTCTGTTGGAAAAATCTTGTAGCAATGATGTAGGTACTACAATCAGCAGGCCACAGGCTCCTTGCTCTGCTCCGTCCTGATGCATCCACTTGTAGACAAATACATCTATGTATGACTTCATTTTCCTCGTCCGAGCTGGCATCAGGCTTAAAACGGCTGGGTAGCTTCAATTGCATGTTAGACTGGGGGTGTGAGGGGCTGTAAAGCTTAAGCTTGAGAGCGTGTAAACAAATTGATGACAGGGAGTGGACTTATTCTGCCCCAACAGTCCCGCCCACAACTCAGAGGCGAATTTCTAACGAACTACTGCCGTTCTGCAGGAACGACGTCCTAGAAAACAACACAGGCTTTTTTAATTTTGCCTGAAAATGGCATTATCATAATTATAAGACCACTGAAACTCTTCTTTTACAACAGAAAAAAATGTAGTTGGAGAGGGACTTCATGAGTTCTAAATAGGTGTTTAAAAAAGATTCTGTTATTTAATGCATTGACTTTAAAGGTTGATCTGGAGGACTTGGCGCTGCTCATCTGAGGAGTTTCTTCAGTTCTCACTGCAGATGAGGAATACCTGTTCTTTTTACGCTGCGACAACAAGATAAACTAGATTTGATGTAAACGGATACAATTGTCAACAATCCAGGGACTACCAGAATGGTTGAATGAGGTTCTATTACTTGGTGTGGCTCAGAGATGGAGGGGCAGTTTTTTGGCATCTGCTTTAATTTGAAATATTATGAAGAGCCAAAATGGTTGAATTGAAACACAGTTTGTCTTTTAAAAAATAATCTAGTGTCAGCAAAGATTTTAAACCAGCTTCATTAAAACAATTTACAATCCTAACAGCTGCTGTACATGTCATAGAAATAACAATCTTGCATTCATTTATTATCTGCTTTCCTTTCGCATAAGTATCGTTTATATTTCTCAGAGAAAACATGTCCTTGAGCATTATTAATAAAGCTTTTTTTCCCCGAAATAAATCTATTTGAAACTTAGAGACTAACTGGGTTTATGAAGCTGCATTCAATTGGAATGTTGTGGGGTTTTTTTTAGTAACAAAAAGCTCTGAAGCACTTAAAAAACTGAAGAGAATGCAATCCACTTTAGAGACTGAGGAAATTGTTTGTGTGTTTGGCACAGTGCTTTAGTGGCTTCATGAATGTCCTTCATTAAAATAGCTACCTTTTTCAACTCTGATTGAATGATTTATAAAGGATTTAAGTAGATCACTCCGACCTTGATTTAATATAGGGCTTTTTACCAAACCCTACGCTTTTTACAGCAAGTAGCATATAATTGTTAAAACAAATCAAGAAAGTTCACACAGGAAAATGTATGGAGCTTTTAAAGAAGTCCTTCAAAAACAGCACACAAAAAAATGATTCGACCCCCATTGTGTTTGAAAATTCTAAAAGAATCTTTTTTTCTGATTTATTGACACTGATATTTAAAGTTTATAATTTTTTTTAATAACATCTGTTGCCCTTTGTCACCGGTTCTTTTCATAGTTTTTATGGACAGAATTTCTAGGTGCAGCCAAGGTCCGGAGGGGGTCTGGTTCGGGAACCACAGGATTTCCTCTCTGCTCTTTGCAGATGATGTTGTCCTGTTGGCTTCATTGAGCCAGGACCTCCAGCATGCATTGGAACGGTTTGCAGCCAAGTGTGAAGCGGCTGGGATGAGGGTCAGCACCGCTAAGTCTGAGGCCATGGTTCTCGACCGGAGAAAGGTAGTTTGCCCTCTCTGGGTGGGTGGAGTGCTCCTTCCCCAAGTGGAGGAGTTTAAGTATCTTGGGGTCTTGTTCACGAGTGAGGGAAGATCGGAGCGTGAGATCGACAGGCGGATTGGTGCTGCGTCCACCGTTATGCGGTCGCTGTACCGGTCCGTCGTGGTGAAGAGAGAGCTAAGCCAGAAAGCAAGGCTCTCAATTTACCGGTCGATCTACGCCCCAATACTCACCTATGGTCATGAGCTCTGGGTCATGACCGAAAGAACGAGGTCCTGGATCCAGGCGGCTGAAATGAGCTTCCTCCGTAGGGTGGCTGGGCGCTCACTTAGAGATAGGGTGAGAAGCTCGGTTACCCGGGAGGAGCTCGGAGTAGAGCAGCTTCTCCTCCAAATCGAGAGGAGCCAGTTGAGGTGGCTCGGGCATTTAGTTCGGATTCCCCCTGGACGCCTCCCTAGGGAGTTGTTCCAGGCATGTCCCACTGGGAGGAGGCCCCGGGGAAGACCCAGGACACGCTGGAGAGACTACGTCTCTCGGCTGGCCTGGGAACGACTCGGGGTCCCCCCAGAGGAGCTGGAGGAAGTGGCTGGGGAGCGGGAAGTCTGGGCATCTTTACTTAGACTGCTGCCCCCGCGACCCGGTCCCGGATAAGCGGAAGAAAATGGATGGATGGATGGAACATCTGTTACGCAGTCATTACATTTGTCAGGATAACCATTCCTGCTCTGATACCTTTTTTTTAACATCTTCTAGCTAATCCTAATTTTTTTTTCTTTACAGCAAGTTAGTCAAGTAATAAACTGACCAATCAGACGACTCACTAAAAGTGGTCTCTTGTCGAATGTTCAAATGTTTGATTGAGAGATTCTCCTGAGCCCGCTTTCAAGGGGTAGGAGTGTGGATCTAACAAGCTCATCCCTGACTGGTGAGAGTGGTTGCCATGGAAACAATGACTCAGACCAACTCGGACCAATCGCTGCTCACCGTCATCTTCTGGCTCCACCGTGGTGGTTTCCCATATTGTAAAAATATGGCGACTGAATTGACGTCACGGAAGTAAGTAATTTTCTATGGGTGACGTCACACTCACGTGGTCCAGTTTTCAAGCAAAGTCATTGGTGAAGCCCTTTGAAACAAAAAAAGCTTTTTTAAATAAAGCATTCCTGGCAGTTAAACTACTAGGTCACAAAATGGTAATTAAAGAAATACATTTATGTGTAAAAATAAAGAAAAAAAAGTCTACCTTCTCATGTTGTCTTAAACTTTAACAATGAAATTTGACTAACTGTTACATTAAGTCATTTGCGTGACATAATAATAATTTTCTGGGTCATTGCTGCCGTTCCTTCACTCTCTGTGAATGGCTGAGTTTTAAACCATGGGCTTTCCTGCCAGGGGAATAAAGGAAGTTTAATTTCAAACTCTATTTGGCAACGTTTACTTTTGCTCTGATGGGATGGGAGAAAAGCTTGTTTTGTGTTAAGCCGAGCACACATCCACTTTCTTCTCTGTAAGGCCCCGAGATAAAAGTCCATCAAACTGTAGAAGTGATAACAGAACAGAGAAAAGGAGGTGGAAGGGAAATGAGAGAGAAATTGGATTTGGCATTTCTCAAGATGAAAAGGATATTAAAATAAGCGTACATTGCAACTTCAACTGCATGTAGACACACAAAGTCAGGTAACGCTTGTCCTGATGCCCCCCTCTAGAAATGCATTGCAGGAGACAGGCAGAGCAATATTAGCCTGCAACGCATGAATTTAAAAGTAATAGAATTCGTTTGGTTACTTCAAAAATTGTCAGTAGGACTCTACTAGTGAAGGCACGAGCAATCCTGAATACCAAAACCAATAATAATGGATGTTTGTGTGCATGTAGAATATGAAGCAGCAGAGTTATTTGTTTATTTTTTTTAGAGAAGACGTCTGGTTTTTTGTTTGTTCTTCCATGGCTTAAAAGTTAACAAACTTGGAAGTGAAATCCCTGTTGTGTTGTGTACTTCCTGCTTTTCCTACTGATCAAAGGGCTTCCTTGACATGGAAAAAATATGATGGAATATTCAACTCCCATCGCCTGTAAATGCAAGAAATCTGAACCCAGTTAATATTTAGCAGATCATCCTGTCTCCTCTGAAGCTCTGCTCAGCCCAAATTGTTGGAAAAACTTTTATCATAAAGAGCTGATCAAAGGTCTAAATCATTCTGAGGAATTGAGCCAAACATGCCTCAAATTAAATCCCAAAATGGTTTGTAAACATACTAGAAAAGGGGAAATAGTCAGACTGCTTTTGATGATTGCAAACCATAAATTTATTACATTTATTTATGGTTTATTCAGGTTCTCTTGTGGCCACTCTATTCCAGATTTGAAGCTGAACAGGTTAAGACTCACTCTGATGAAAGCTGTGTTTTTAACATATTCTTGTGGCGTTTTTCTTATGATGGAGGACATATATAAAAAAATGAAGCCTAAAATGGCATTTCTGAGTATTTCTTTACATAAATCGTTGTGAATCAGGAGCAGACAAAAAAATTGCAGTTGGAAAAAGTTTGTAGATGTGATGTGGGACCTACAAGTCAAAAGTTCCCTCCTGCGGTTCTTTCTGATGCATCCACGCTTTAGTTACGCAGGAGCTGTGTTTTAATAAGAAGAACACATTAACAGTTCTCTCTGTGATTGCATAGTGGTAATGAAACTTTTCATTTTATTCATCCACTCGGTTGCCAGATGCGGTTGCTACTGGCAACAGGATTTTGCTGTGGGCACATCTCTGCAGTTGAAGTTGATCAACTGACACTGTTTCATCCATCATGCTGTCATATCTTTGATCAAGCAAAACGTGACGGGCTGCTTTTTTCTTCCTCCCAGCTGACCGAGGAAGAACATTTAGATAAACCGTTCTGCAGCTGTTCTGTGTATGATAATTTCTTTTTCTGGACTCAGGCTAGTGCGCTGACAGTGGGGTGTCAATGCTAAACAAAATTTGTTAAAAAAGGTCAGTGTCTTCAATTTTCATTTTTGTCTTTTGACTTTTCACTGGAATGTTGAGCTTTCCAGTGAAAGTTTTGTTGATGTTTTCAAAGACCCGCTTTAACTTTAAACTATTCTGAAATCGTTCCCAGTGGCCCTTCATTTATGATTATGCTGTTTTTGACCAAAATTATAAAAAGCTGTGTTGATTTCCAGGAAATAGTTTCTGCAGAGCGGCAGGAGTTCATTAGAAATCCACCTTTGAGTTGTGGGCAGGACCGTTGACACAGTAAGCCCGCCTCCCATTTCCATCTGTTTACACGTCAAGATCTTTTACCAACTGTATTTTTTTCCGGTCCTGATTCACAACAATTTGAATAAATAAATAAATACTCAGACATGTAATCTTTGTCCTAAAACATCAGATGGTGTACATCATCAGAAAAATATCCCAACAACATATTAAAAACACCAAAAACACAATTTTCCTCAGAGTGGGTCTGTCATAATGTTTATCAGGAAAAATGGCAGAACTTCAGCTTTGATCATCATGGTGAAAGTTCACCCATTTCACCTAGATGGGTAAATGCTCTCTGAAGAGTTGACAGGATGTATTTCATGGGTAGAGAAGTTACTTTTAGATAAATGTCCTTGGTCTGTTCAGTATGAGCCCCTTTGGCGCTCTATAATGATGGATTCTGGTGATTTTACATCATCGTTGGTCGTGGTTGACCGCACAAATCAAGCTCATTCTGAAAGCTCCAGCGTAACCACCCACAGCTCTGCAGTCAAACGGCTGGACTGCAACAGAAAAAGACTTCAGATGTTCACGTTTGACAAGTGAGCCCTGAAAGAACTTCATTCAAGATTTTTTTTCCTCACACAATCAGACATCTCCCAATCAGACACTCCTGCTCTACCTGTGAACTTTTTTCTTCATCCTCTTAGTCGCTGCCTTCTTCCTGCATGTCAATTTCTTGCCTTATCCTCACATTTCTAATCTTTTTGTCGTTTTTTTTTTAACACTCAACAACCTGCCCTGCTGCTGGGTGGCTCCACTTGACTTTGCTGTCCCCTTACCGATGTGACCTCAATCCATTTACTGCCTCAACACTCCCGAGCACTGATGGCCACTGCTGCGCTGCTGATTGGCGCTAGAATAAAAAAGAAACCAGTTTTCCTCCTCTGCAAGTTTGCTTTTCAATTTATTTGTAAATTATTGATGTAAACAGCAGTTTGTGTCTGGTTATGTCATGTATGTGCTTGTAACCAGAAGTGGCTGTGTATCACACTGAGGCATATGCACTACACATTAGGCTGTAATCAACATTAAATCCGATTTGGATTCCTTACTTTCTATTTTCTAGCTGAGGAGCAACAATAGATTAATGAAAAGACCTTTTTGTAGAGTCACCCCTCCTCCCCACATGACTACATAACTGTAATGAGAGCCTGCAGCAGCATGCTGTTTTAGAAAAATTAAGACAAATGAGATCTAGAGAAGATGGGGAGGTCAGGACACAGGCAATAATGAAGGAAGGTGAAACAGATGAAATCTAACAAACTAAACAAATCCTGCCCTGTAGTTTTTCGTCTTCTGGTTTTGCTTTTAAAGTCCCATTTTGATCATCTTTTGAGCCATTTCAAAATCCTTCCCAGTGGTCTTCTAATTATGATTATGCTGTTCTGAGGCAAAAACAAAATAATTAAAAAAAAAAAACAGTGTTGTTTTCTAGGACATAGTTCCTGCAGTTGTAGTCAGGACAGTAAGCCTGCCCCACTTCCCATCATCTATTTACAGACTCTCCCACCACCTTACAACCACTCAAACCCTCCCAAACTAACATCACCAGCACAACAAATACTGTATGGCAAGCAATGCCAGAGCTCTCCTGCCAGGGGCTGGTGGTGTGGGACCCAAAATGCACAACATGCCAAAAACCACAGAGAAGCAAAAAGGGTGACAGACCCGTTGACCTGAAAACCTTAACGGACTAGGGGTGATTAACTAATTGAAGACAGCTGTGGATGATCAACCTGAACCTGGTGAGCCTGACAGGGAAAACAGAACATGACAAAAACATCACTAACACCCAAGCACAAAATCCTCACATATCAGCAGTCCAATTTTAAGTCAGATGCCAACTCAGACGAGAAAAATGAAGACTTACATGGACCTAGTTGTCTATAAGTGTATACATCAGAATGGAGCAGAGAGTGTGGCAGTATATTTTCTAAGTGCAAATACAATGTTTTCAAACTTTATTTTTTTTGTCTGTCCCAGATTCACAACAACTTAAATATAGAAATAGCCAGAAATCCAATGTTGATCATAATTTTCTTTGAGTCCTCCGTCATGAGAAAAAATGCTACAAGAACTTGTTAAAAACACACAAAACAGTCCTAAGACTCATAAAAAAAACAAAAAAACAATCAAATGGGATTTTAGTGACCTACCAAGATTTTGAAACATAGAACATTAACTAGAATAATAAAAGTTAGAGGAAAGAAATCAGAAATATGCCAGATGGGATTTTTTTCTCTTATATAACTGTGTAGATTTAGTTAATATTGACCGATGGTGATGTGTGACTGCACAAGTTTGGTTTTTCAGTAACACTTGAATGAGTTTAAATTTCCCGCTTGACAGAACGAGTGGGGTTGTTTTCTATACAAGCATGCTATTCAAAACTGAACTCAAAGGAAGCCACAGCAGACGGTACAGAGGTGTTAGAGAGCCACTTTCGTACTGTTATAACGAATCAGTATATTCATTAGCGAACCACACTCTTCTGAGAATTGAAATCAGTTTTATTTTCATCAAATCAGCTGATAGTGACGGCTCTCTGAGTTGATAGAAGTCTTATCTGGCCCTGCAGAAAGGTCAAGTCCGTGGAGGAACTGTGGTGAGTGGCTGCTTAACATTTAGCCCTTAGACTCTTAGTCTGAAAAGAAAAATCAAATGAGTTGGAAGTTATAAAGTTCTTTAAAAACTATTGTTCATCTTCTGGGCAATCCATTTTCTTCTTTATGTGATGTGTGAATAAGTGTTGGATTAAAAGGGCTAAAGGGAGATGAGATTTGGATAAAAATAGTACGATCTAAAAAAAGGGGCCAACTTATCCAAAGGAAGTTTTAAAATTATAATGGGATAGCCACAGAGCATTTTAGCACATTTTAGCCTAATATTGAAAAAGAAGACTTTTGTTCAAACGATCTTCATGTCACATAGATATTCCACATGGGTTAAGCTTAGTTTCATTGACCTTTGATCTTGAGAAAAGGCAGCCATCTTGAATTTTCCATACTCCCTTTAATACCTTCTACAAATTTAAGCTTAATTTGTATTTTAATGAATTTTTCACATGCAGCTCTGACCGGGGTGACAGGGGCAGAAAGGGAGAATGAGGGTGAGGAGCACCCGTGGACCATACAAACCTGCTCACAGCTTTAATTTAACAAAAAAAAAAAACACTTTTCTTGTACTTTTTACTAAAAATAATTCCTATTTTATCAACTGCTTTTCATCCAAAGCCATGTTTGTGTTAAAAAAGGGTTGTATAGGTTTTATTGGTGATCATTCTCTCATTCATTTGAATTGATAAAAATCCAGAACTGTTGAGAACAACAGAAAAATCAGGATTAAATAAAACACTCTTCCAGTAAATTATTATCCTGTTAAAACAAATGTGTCGGATGAGGACAGCATGCTTTTACCTTCTGAGCACGGCGCTTGTCTGCTCTCTGGTTCTGGTGGTAGATGCGGCTGAAGTTGGAGACGATGACTGGAACGGGCAGAGCGATCACCAGCACACCACTCAGGGAGCAGATGGAACCAAAAATCTTTCCAGCAATAGTTTTTGGTACCATGTCTCCGTACCTAAACATGAGGCAGAAGAGATATTTAGTGATAACCTGAAGACAGCAAATAAGCCTCAAAACTACAGTTTAAGCCCATGTTTCTGTTTTCATATTCATCTTTCAACGTCTGCATAATCAAAGAGAAAAACTTGACTTTTTATGAGGTACAAATTTATCATTGGGAAAAATGAACTGCACATCATAGAAATCTATGGTGCCTCACCCCACTGTTACTTCATACTGATTCAAGCAGATCCCCTTGCTAAAAAAAGGGTTTAACAAGAGTATGTAACCTTAATTGTGCTCCACTTTGACGACAACGCGGAAAAATCCCTATTAAGTCAATGATCTTCTCTCTGACTCTAAAATGCTTTTCTAGCATCAACAAGATAAATTCCTTTTTATTTTATCAACATTCCAAATCCACAATAAAGTTCCAAGTTTACTTTCAGTGACAACTTAATTATTGGTTCCTTTTTGTCATTCCAAACCAGAAAGCCTAAACTATCCCAGCAGGTCTCTTTTTTCATTTTGCTGCTTTGTTTTTTTTTTTTTTTGTTTGTTTCTCTTCATTGCAAACAGACTAGATTAAGCAGAAACTGTCTTATGTCCTTAAGAAGATCTTTCTCTGGACATATCCTTTCTTGCAGGTATACTAGCACTTCTCTTTGTTATGAATCTAACGAGCACACTGAGCAATAGGCAGAGTTTCCTATTCCTAATTACGTCTAATAAAGATAGCTTTATTTAACCTTTTCTGAAATGCAGCCATTTGAGCTTGGATTGTTAAAGCCTAGATTGGAGAAAAAAACAGTACAATTAAAGCTCCAAGTGGTGCTGTATGGCCCGCCTAGGCCTCGCCACCCCCCTATCACCTCCCCTTCACCAGCTTTCACTGGCTGGGTAGCTGTTTTACACCCCTCGCTCTGCCTTTCTGCCCCTGTCACCCTGGTCAGAGCTGCATGTGGAAAATTCATTAATAAACACAATTTTTTGTCTTCAAAATAATGGCTTTTCTGTTGCTTTTATCTCCATAGCAGTATTTTATTTAAAATTTTTGTCTTCTGGGGATTAAAAAATGTCAATGTAATAATGCACAATTATTAATGCACATTCCTGGTCAACAGTGAACAAAAGTATGGTTTTATGCAAAGAAAGAGAACCACAGATGCATCATTTGTTCTGAGGATGCTACAGGAGAAGAACAGAGAAAATCAGAAGAAGCTGCATTGTGTCTTTTTAGAGCTAGAGAAAGCCTTTGACAGAATACAGAGAGAGGAGCTGTGGTTTCTATGAGGAAGTCTGGAGTGGCAGAAAAGAAGGTTGTTTAGGACATGTATGAGAGCTGGAAGACAGTGGTGAGATGTGTTGTAGGTGTGACAGAGGAGTTCAAGGTGGAGGTGGGACTGCACCAAGGATCAGCATTGAGCTCCTTCTTGTTCGTTGTGGTGGTGAACAGACTGACAGATGAGGCTAGACAGGAATCTTTGATGATGATGTTTGCAGATGACACTGTGATCTGTATGTAGTGAGAATGTGGAGTTGGAGAGACATTCACAGGGGTGGAGGCGTGCTCTGGAGAGGAGAAGAATAAAGATCAGCCGCAGCAACACATCTGTGTATAAATGAGAAAGACAAAAGTGGAATTTTGAGTTTACATGGAACAGAGGTGAAAAAGGTGGAGGGCTTTAGGTACATAAGGACAACAGTCTAAAGAGTGCAGAAAAGGGATGAAGATGTGTGTGCAAGCAGGCTAGAACAGATGGAGGAAAGTCGGATTGATAAAAGAGTGATGCAAGAATGAAAGGAAAGGTGTAGAGGACTGATGTGAGCAGCCAATCCATAGCTCATGGCAGATGTTTTTGGTATAAATGCAGGGAAGCAGATTGAGAGGGTTTGGACACATTGAGAGGAGGGGTAGTGATTGCATTGGTAAAAGGATACTAAGGCTGGCAAGTTATTATTTAACTCCTGTTCTTCCTTTTTTGTACACATCTTGACCTGAGAGTGGTTGGTGTGAACAAGGAGGATGCAGAGGATAGGATTAAATAGAGGGGGGCTGATTCGCTTTGGAGACCCCTATGGGGAGCAGCCGAAAGGCAAAGAAGGAGACAAAGGTCGAGTCACTGATAGAAGCTGTGAGCTATGCTGCTGTGTGCGGGACAAAGTGATTTAGAAACAGGTTTCTGTGATCAGCATGTAAGCAGTGAGAAAAGTCAATGTAATTGTCCCCTGGAGTGCCTACTCATTCCAGGGTTAGATTGTTTGACATGAAGTGATGGGAAAAGATAGGCGCTGAAGCACAATATGATTCTGAGAGAAAACCTGTGTAATTAGGCAGCATGGAAGGCAACAATGCACTTTCAGCACGGGGAGACTTTTATTGTAAGTTAGGTTTTTGGCCAATAAAGTCCCAAAAGAACCACTTTAAAGAAACTGATCAAGCAAGGAGAGTGGATTTAACCCACTAGGTTTTTGTAAAACTCTTGCACTTGTTAAAAACCTTTTATTCTTCTATCTCTCTGGCTCTTTAGCCTTTTAGGTTGCTCTGACTTTCCCCTCCGCTGCTTTTTCGACACAAGGAGGCTTTTGACAGGTGAAACCAATGCACTGTTGACCATTATGCCTCCTGAGAATTGCTCTCTCCCCAGACATGAGTGTATTGTGCCTCACCACTTCTCAGATTTTTTTTTTGTCAAAAGCTTCAAAGGCGCTGTAACTGGCAGACACACTGTACCACATGCTGACCATCCCTCAAACCAAAAGAGAAAAAGAATTGAAAAAACTCACATCTTCATTTGTCTTATAGAAAACCTTGATAAGAAGGCATGAATATATTCCATATTTGAATAGAAAAACTACAATGATGTTTTTTCTTAATTTTACCTTTATTTAACCAGATGAAAACTCATTGAGATCAAGATCTCTTTTGTGAGGGTGACCTGGCTAAGAAGTCAGCAGCACATTTCACATGAATATATTTAAAATATAAAACAAAACAATGAACATTGAGTTATTAGAATTTAAAATTCAAACTTAAGGTGCAGCAAAGGGACTTAGTTTTGTAAAATGCAATAAATGTAACAGACAGAAAGTGCAAAAATTATATGCAGCATGAGAATAATAACGTTCAGGAGATACAAGGGGCACTAGTTATCAGTAACAAAATTAAAAACATTGGCATTGATGGACGGAATCCTTTTTTCTGCTACACAAAAAGTAATGAAAAAATCTAAATGAAGCAAGTTCAGACCATTTCAGTTCAGTTTGTTCCAAGCAGAGGCAGCAGAAAAACTGAAGGCTTGTTTCTCCAATTTAGTCCGGACACGAGGAAAATGCAGATGAAAAACATTACTAGAGAGCGAAGCATAATGACTGGGGCTTCTTTGAAGAGGAGAACAGAGATATGAAGGGACCAAACCAAGCAGCGCCTTATAGACCAGAGTCATCTATTGCATGTACCTTTGCGTGCTAAGAGAGGGCCACTTAGCTCTGGTATTTAGTTCACAATGAGTTAGCCGACTACAACTAGTGACGAACCGCTTTCATTTTGAAGGGACACTGGCACTGTGATGCCAAGCAAGTACTGTGTCATAGTCATGTGACACAGTATTCACACACACAGGATGTAATAAAAGGTTGTGAACCATCAGTCTAAGAGACCATCTTTTCAACCGGGGACGCTACAACAGTCAGTTTTCAATGATTGAAGACAGGTGGACGAGTCATTCATGTACATCTCCATAATCAGTCAGGGGTAAAAAATGTAGCTACTACAAGAATTTTGCAAGCTCTGAATGAAACAAGATTTATTTCTGACAAAAAAACAAAATAAACTTCACTTTTAGTTTGTGTAGTAAAGTGATTAAAAGGCCATTTAAAATAAAGCTCTGTATCAAGCACAAAACCAAGACACTTGTAGTTATCTACTATGTCTATTGATTTATCATTGTTCATTTTTGGAACCTGAGTGTTTTCCCGTAAGTTACGTTTGAGTGTAAATCCCATCACTTGTTTTTTTTTTCTGCATTTAAGACTATTTTTAGTGAGCAAAGACGAGACTGAACAACGTTAAAAGCAAACTGCAAAAACTCATAGGCTTGTGAGATTGACCGAGATCAACAATAAATTACAGTATCATCAGCCTAAAGATGAAATGATGCATCTGGCAGGTTTTGAAATAAGTTGTTGACAAGTATATTCCACCATCTTCAAAAATATTTTAAGATCATTTCAACTTTTTTTTTTTTGTTTCACCAAGATAGAATTCTGATTTGGCTTTTTTTTTTATATATATATATATATATATTGAAAGATTGCATTTGTTTCTAGGCTGATGAAAATGGAGCCAATCAACCTCCAAATGACTTCTCCTTTTCCTACACTAGGGAGCACCCCTATCTTTAATCAGATTATCAATCTCAGGGGAGAACCAGGGATTGTCACGCCCTTTTACTCCATGGTAAAATATAAAAAAAAAAAAAAAACGACATAGCATAAAGTATTAGAGACCAACGCCAATAAAAATAAACAAATAAAATGTTTTGCTGTTGTTTTAACACACTCTTATAGAATTTTTCTCAAGCTGGAGGATTTATATAAAATAATTAAAAATTAAAACAGCAATTCTGAATATATCTTTATTTAAACTGGGATGGATCGGGTGCTAATAAAAACCTGATGTTTGAAAACGCTCTTAGCTGTGGTGCAGCAACTAAAATGGAAGAAGTCTCCCTGCTCCCCTCCATTCTGATGTATCCACTCACAGACAAACAGATCTATGTACTGCACATCTTCATTTTCCTCTTTTGAGCTGGCACCTGGCTCAAAACTGTATTGCTGGACAGCTCCAATGTTCCTCGCCATTTCTGTTGCACTGCTAATATTTGCTCTGGGTTGTGAGAGGCTGTAAGCGAGTGAGAGAGTGTTAACAAAGGGTTAATGGGGTATCAGCTGAGGGTTACTTCTGCACCAACAGTCCCACCCACAACCCAGAGGCGAATTTCTGATGAACTCCCGCCACTCTGCAGAAAATTTGTTACAGGCATTACAGGCTTTTTGATTTAGACTAAAAAGACAATAATCATTAAAAGACCAATGGGAACACTTTTACAAAAGATGAAAATATAGTTGAAGTATGACTTCAACTAAAAAGAGGAAAGCGTAGACTGAGAAGAGGAGCGAACCGTGTACAAAAAAAATGTGACATTGGAAAAAAGGGTC
This sequence comes from Adrianichthys oophorus, assembly GCA_036245035.1. Taxonomy (NCBI): domain Eukaryota; kingdom Metazoa; phylum Chordata; class Actinopteri; order Beloniformes; family Adrianichthyidae; genus Adrianichthys; species Adrianichthys oophorus. The sequence continues at coordinate 19,245,090 of BSAI01000073.1, read as the reverse complement.
AAAAACATGATTACTGTTAGCTTTAAGTATGTGTCCTTAACTCCTCAAGAAACAAACCATTCAAAGCTGACCGTGTGGCTGCTTGTGTATTTGTGATTGTTACTTTATGACACTCCAAAGTTTTTACCTGAGCAGAAATTATGTTTTCTTTGTTGTCATTCATTGAATTTTTGTCAGCAGAATGATGAGCAGCCATTCATGTACAAAGTTGTGCTAGTTTGCACCTGCCTCTCACATGTGTCATATGGGTTTTGCTGATTTTGTCCGTGCCATTTTACATGCTTTTTTTTTTAACAGTATACTGTGTTCTGTGTCCTGATTGGCTGCAGTCAACTGTCGATCAATCTCATCTATGCCGTGTCCCCTGAAAAGAGTGATCAGATCTTTTGTTTTTATTCTACAATATTGGACTCATTTTTCTATGGTTTGAAGTTTGAAAGTTTAAACAGGAGAGTAAAGTTTTAAAATGATCATGTCTGTCTCAGATAAATCTACAAAGTGTGTAGTGAGGAATTTTCTAGCCTTAAAACATCTGTACTCTGACTTTGCGGATTTTATTTATTGTAGACATTTTTTTTTAGAACATAACCTCTGCGATAAATGAACTGTAACGCCGGTAGAGCCCATTTTCCATAACAAAAGCAAACATGCAAATTTGCTGACTCAGTTAGAAAATCCTTGTTTTTGAGCTCTGTTGCGTTTAGAAACGTTCTTCCACGCACAAATCTTTGATAAATCAGGTCTATTGTGCTTTTACAGTTGGTGTAACAGTTTGTCTGTGGATCATAGTTCAGCAGACAGGCTGTTGTGTCAGTGCTGATGATGCATTCAAGCTTGTGTGTAAACAAAGATCACTGAGCATCACATTTTCCCTGTAAGGCTCATAATCGTTCCAGTATCCTAATGGTGCCCTTTTTTCTAGCCAAGCACCCAATATGGTTGAGTTTTAGCTATCATGCTGTTCCACATGTAGCCCTGCACACATGGTAGCGTACAGATGACAGCCGTGAGACTAAATGCGGCCATTACAGAGCCGGTTAAAATGGCCGGATGCCTCATGAATGAGACATTCAGCTGTCAGTTGATTCTCAGCCAATTTCAGAAAAGGTAAAAAGGAGTCCAGTGGCTTGAAATGGGACTGAAAAATGGCAGGGAGAGGCAATTTGACGTGGCCCCATCTATTGGTTTGGTTTCAGGACTATGGCAGAGCTTTCATTTCACAGAAATTCAACTACATAAAAAGGAAACAACAGTGAAAGAAATCAAATATGATATTATTTTAGCTTGAGGCCGTTGATTGAAAATATACTAATGACAGAAAATGTATGACATCCATCAATGCAAATGTATCTTGTCAGCTTCATAGCTACACAAAGCAAAATGAGACAGCAGCTTTAGGATGTTATTCATGTTTACCACAAAGGAAAAATGCATAAACACTGCACTTCTTCCACCAAACGGAGCCCCAGACATCGCTTCTGGCTTTGAGCAATAATGACATGACAGGAAGGCTGGAGTGTGAAGCGCGTGAAGATGAAACCAAAAAAATTAAGGAACACTGATGATGTGTCCACGGGGCTTGTTGTTATTGTTGCTGAGGCCTGCTTCTGGCAACCAGACAATCAGACAAATTATTTCACACTTCGCTCTGCCTGCTATTCTGGCAGCTGATGAGAGAGGACATTCTCCAGGCTGTCTCTCTCTGACTCCTTTGATGTAATTATGTTTAACACCTCAAATGCAACACGATGGGCATACAACTGTGATGTCAGGAGGATTCTCAACATTGCCTTTTTTGCAGTCCGTTAGCTCTCTGCAGTGTTTTAAGAGGAGTTTGGCATCAAAACAGTTGCATAATTAACAAAAGTATTTTAAGGTCGTTCTACAGCCTCATTTATGCAGCTTACGTCCAGTGGAGTAAAAATACATGAATTCTTCTAAAGAACTCTCTTTTTTTCTCAACTGTGGCTTTGACTGACTTTATACTTGTTTCCTCGTAATTGCAGGTAATTGAGTGTACCAGTTTGATCTGGAAAATGACTTTTCATCACCTGAAGCTGTGCACAAAGTTACATATCCTCAAAAAAAATAAAGAAACTCCCCACTGGGCAGCATTTGAAGCCATTTTAGTTCTGTGTTTACAAAGTCAGTTCATTGATCTGAATGGATTTCCTCCCCGGATGCTGCAGGATGATGTCCTTGCACATGATCCACTGCGTTTGGCAGTCAGGGACATGGAAAATGTTATGGAGTCAAAGCAGCATGCAGGCTGAAATAAGCTATCTTGGCTGCAAGGTAAAAGTAAATTATACGTATAACATTGTAAAAATCTTATTGTTAAAGAGACAGAAGCCATTTATATCTGGCATTCAATGAGCCTTATTTTATTCAGGTTCTTTGCTGGATTTCCTCAGAGAACCCTATCAACAAAGCATGCTGTGAATGTGGCTGTTTTTCTCACTTACTCACTTATGTTTGCTGTTTGTACAACTATATGAAGTTCTGTCTACAGAAAACAGGATGTGTAGGGACACAAATATGCGCACTTAAGCCACTATTTTTCTCTGTACGTGCACACTGTTACAGTGACTGTACAAACCGACCTATAAACAAAGAAGAATCTGAAGAATACGTTCAATTAAAAATCTTGCTTTTGGTATGGCATTGGAACAAAAAGAACTGAACTACCACAAAGAGAAAACAAAAGGGTGACAAGACGACAGATCCGACAAGGAACAACTGAAACAGTGCACTGGCATACACTGAAAGAAGTAATCACTTTGAACAGACACGGCTGTGAATGATGTTCAGGGGTGTCATTAAACGGGGTACAGACGATAGCTGAACACAAAATTATAGTCAAACCAAAAGGAAAAAAAACAACAAATATTCTCACAGCTAAAGAGAATAGATGTAACATAATTTTACATTTTGTCATTAAAGATAAATATGCTCAAAGTGCTTTAAAGAAAAAAGAAGTCTTATTTAGACAAAATTATTCAAACCACTGTGGTTTTGATCCCAGAAACAAATGAATCTGTTCTTCCCATTTGGCCTGTAAGGCTCTGAAGATCAAGTAGCCACAGGTTTTTGTCACAGGTTTACAACGTAATTTAGCCAATCACAATATCGTACACACAGATCTTAGTAAGTGCTGGGGGCCAAATATGATTGATTTTGTGACAGGAGCCTCCAAGCTGGTGGAAACTTGAACACTAAGATTTGACCCTTCATTTGACCCACAGGCCAGACTTTTGACATGCCTGCCTTAAGATGAAATCTTTATTACGTTTTGTTGGCAGATTTAAAACCAGAATGACCCACTATCCTGGTTTGTATTAAAACTTTTGTAAGTAGCATTCTGACTGAGTTGCTCCTTCTGTGAAGACCAGACAGAAGACTGCTCCAGCTATCCAGCTTCCTACATATACAAGTATGAGCCCACTTTTATAAATCTTGATACAACAAAAGATCTTGAATTTTTATTGATTTTTTTATATGAATATAACAAGGTGAAACAAGCTAGCCTTGATTGGAAGTCTGTGTAAATTATGACACCAAAACTTACAACATGAGTTTTGTCTTTTTTCCTCTTGACTATTGTTATACTGAAGAAAAATAACAGTATTCAATGTGAATTAAAGCTGGAAAAAAGCTAAAATGCTGCTCGGACACCGCCAAGAAACTCCACAGGACAACTGGAACACATGGAGCCCCCAGCGCTGATTTAAAAAAGATATGTGATTCATAGTTGTGCTTTGAATTGTAATCGGCAATCATTTAAAAGGGACATGAAGATTGTCTGCTCTACAGAAATGGCATTCTGAAAGAAAGTTTTGTTAAAGAAAAGCACAATGAATTCTGAAAAGTTTCCATTAAAAAAAAGTTTTTCGACAAAACACAGTTATACAACCCCAGTAAATATGTCCTGTTTGAAATGGAGTTTCACAAGCTTCTTTTTTAAGGACATTTCCAAAGTAAATTATCAAAATAAAACTCCAAACTTTTAAATTATGCAGTGGCTCATAAATATATATGTTATGTGGAAATTTTGCAAAACATTTCAGGCTAAAAAGATTTGTGGCTTCCAATTAATAGGCTCGCCTTGGTGCTTGTTGGGAACCTTTACGCATAAATGCACTGTTGCACTAAAAGCAACAGTTGCTTAACGCAAGGCTGAGAGAGTAGGTAAATGAAGCAACAAGGTAAAAGCACAGCATGAGGGGTGTAGAAACAAAAAAACAAAATAATGAATGCTTGCATATAGCCATTTAACACACACCAAACCAGGTGGAATAAAAAGTTATGTTTTTTTGAGGAATTTCTCCTTTTTTTTAATTGAAACAGCCTTCTTCTGTTGCATTTCCCGATTGACCTGGGATTTATATCAAATAACAAAGAGTTAGACATGCAACATTATAGAGGCACTATGAAACAAAGGGAGTCCGTCTAATTGAGTTATTTAAGATTATTTAAGGACGAGTTGAAAACAAACCAGTCACACAGCTGGGATGTGGATGGTTTTAGTAGTTGATTAACCACATAATGCAACTCAAATTCCTAATACTGAATTACACCGTAATACTCCTAAAGAGGCAGACGCAGTTTAATTTTTCAGTCAAAAAATAAATAAATAACAGAAACTGAAAAAGGTGAACATGTGTAAAAATTATTGGTAAACATCCAAACACCCCAGTGCCTCTCAGGAAGACTTTTATATTTGACTAAACATTTATGTGCTTTAAAAATGCGACTGTAACATCTGGATGGCGTTGCTTTATGAAGAAAGGATTGTAACGAGCTGCATGAAATATCATCTTCACAGAAATTTGGGTATAATTTCCCCTTTTCAATCAATCCAAAATATTCAGTCATACGACAGCCTTCCCCAGCCTTTTTTCTTATCGCTCCATCTGACAGCTGCCGACGCCCCAAACGTTTCTCCTTTCATTTCCTTGCTGGTGACTTCTCCCACTTCCTCCAGAATTCACAGAATTCATCACAGAATTCTACACCAAATTTAGATTAAAAAAAAAAAAACTGTTTCTATTTGTGTTAGAGCAAAAGTATTTTTCAAACCAGTGTGGACTTCATTCTTATCACATTTTTAACGGTTATGCATTTATTTATTTTGTCTACTGGATACCTTTGTAGCAATGCTACAGGATGATGCAAAATGTTTCAATCTATTCCGTTCTGTCACTTCATCCTAAGTCTGTTCAAGCTTTCTGTGGGCAAAATGCTGCATCCTGCAGCATCCTGATTCTGCAGATCACAAAGTCTGTCATCAGGGCACACAACCATGCTGTCCCATCCAAACTACTGTGACCAATTTAGAAGACACAAGTAGCCTCTTGTGCAAATTTTGGACAGTCCACCCCTACAAAATAAGCAATGAGTACCCAATATATCTTTGAATTGTTAAATCCAAATATCTATAAATTACCAATACACCCTTACACCCCACCTTTACATACATGTGGACAGAAATTCAATCCAAACAGACATAAACAATTCTGTTTTCATTCATTTATATTAGTGAAAGTAATCAGACTACACTGTTACTCCATGATGTGTTTTTTTTATGCTGCCTATCAGGCTCTTTCTAATGCCGGGACTGAAGTGGTTTTTAAAATCAATGTTATACACTTTAAAACCAAATTTGAAACTCATAACAACTCAGCACTGAAAATGAAAGATTGATTTTGGGATGAGAAGAATGTTGGTCAGTCAAAAGATTTCCTAAATGGTTTAGGAAGAAATAAAAAAGCATTACCAATAATCTAAAAAATATAAAGGTCATTATCTTGTTTCTGGCAAGGCTAATTAATGTTGCCAAGTTAAAACTTCAATATTAACTACAAAAACTCCCCTCTGTGTTTATAGCAAAGATTAAACATATTTTACTTTACTCATTGGTTGAATAAAGCTTTTCATATCCTATAAGCCAAAAAAAGTTATTCTGATGACGCTGTACCAGTCTTCAGAATTGCTACATATATTTGTCTTTAAATGCTCAAATACAGACACCACATGCCTCTTAAATACTTTCTTTATACCAATAATGGCCTAATAGTAAAACACTGCATTAAAAAAAAACAATGTGCCCTTATTTGCAACAGAACAATCCCAACAATACAAAAACAAAACAGAAAATTTTGTTTTTTATCTACAATATGCTTTCCTGGCTTCTGAGTCCCTATTCCGTTTGATCACTGTTGTGTTTGTTGTATGACGTTACTAGCTTTCATACAATCTGCTTGGCGTCCTGTTTACATAATCTGTCCTTGAATATGAATGGCTTTCATAGGATGAGCCGTGTATCAGCTTTGGATATCTCCTTAAAGATACAAGTGGAGTGCTTGGAGAATGTCACTCCACTTAGTCAGGAAATTGAACAAAGTCCCAAACAATGACACAATGAAGAGGCTACCAACAACCAAAAGCTATGTGAGCCCAAGGTAACCATGACATTATATTATACAGATTATGGAGTAGGTTTTTTAACAACTAAGTCCTATTTTCCTCTTCTTGCTTTTAAAGCTCATTGATTATTAATAATGTTTCTTTATGAGTGATTTTTTTTGCCATGCTGAAAAACAAGTGCCTGTTTCATTCAACAGATTATAAAAAAAACGGTCTCATCTTGTTTGTTGTCGTCGTCTTTTGAGCTAATTGGCTAGCTATCACAAGCAAAATAAAAATAATGGCTAAATCCAAATTCCCTCCCTACTCCCTAACTACTTAAAAAACTTTATAGTGCAAGACTATCTGTTGGCCTGGATTGAAAAAGCATTTTGGTCTCTTAAGATAACAAGCCATCATAGGTTTTAAAAAATTAAACCTAATTCAGGGATGGAACAAGAAAAGCCCACTCCAATGAAAATAGTGCTTCTGGTGTTTTTAAGATGTTCTTGTAGCATTTTTCTTGCGATGGAGGACATTTACAAACAAAATTAGGATTAGAGCTAAGTTTCTGAGTATTTCTTTATTTAAATTGTTGTGAATCAGGAGCGCCAACAGTCCCGCCCAAAACTCAGAGGTGAATTTCTGAGGAACCACTGCCGCTCTGCAGAAAGTACACCCAAGAAAACGACACAAGATTTTTGATTTTGGCTAAAAACAGCATATTCATTATTAAAAGACCACTGGGAACACTTTTACAATAGATGGGGGCTTAAATAGGGAGTGGGACTTAATGTTTCTTCATATTTTCAACTATGATGCCTTACTACATTGGACGCCAGTTGTTTTTGTTACATGAAATAATTAGATGAGGTCTGTGCAGAAAATGTATACGAGTACTGTTTTGCAAAAATCTGCAAATTAAGGAAAGATTCTTCTCATATGATTTCTCTGACATGATTTTTTTTTTCTTTTTCAAATAACCAATAAGTCTTTAAAAGAAAAACTTAATAAAAACAAGCCCTCCTGATCCTCCTTTTGTTGATAATGAACAAGAAGTGACCAGCGTATCTTTTGATTTATCACAGTAATGCAAAACATTGCCTGGCTCGTTTTTAATGACTGCTCAGTTCTTTTCCATTTCACACAAACACAGCTGGGGTTAAGCAGAAATGCAGGGTTGTGCAAGAAGCAAAAGCGAGAAGATACAATTATGTAAACACCACTTTAAACTCAAATAAACTGTCCATTACTGCACACTCTCATTTTTCTGTAGTGAGCGGTGGTGTTCATCAACCAGGCATTTGCTTGTACACCACTGTAGTGATGCATGCTGCTCCCTCTCACATTTATGACCCCTTCTTTCTTCTCATCATTGCAGAACTGATGGATTCTTAAATCACCTTGGTCTACCAAATCCCCAGAAAGGGAACATGAGGAACAGTAGAGTTGACCATTTGTCCTGGGCGACTGCAGGGGCACACAACCTCCTGTATTGATATTCATACACAATATCACCTTTCTGTTTTTCGTAGAGGGAAAACGAGAGACGTGGTGTTAAAAGAAAAAAGAAAGAGGAATGAAATAAGAGTTCAGAGGGATTAAAGGGGGGGAAAATAGAAACTAGAAGAAAATATACGGTGTCTGCTATTGCCCACTAGCCTATAAGACATGTGGGATATTAGTTTGTGTGACCTGCTGCCACTAGAAAGAAAGCACCATCCATCATAACCTTGCTGTGTGAGTTCTTGTTTAAATTAGAGGCTGGTATACCTCGACAGGGTACAGCGAACATCGGGCAAACAAACCTGCCACACTGGGATGATGAAAATGACCTAAACTTTAGGGAGTTTATTTAAAATCAATGAATAAAGAGACTTCAACTGCTTACCGAAGGATGATACTACCAACTTCACAAAATTGAAAAAATAATGACTTTCCATCTTTCCTAAACATTATTAAGTCAAAAAAATACTTTCATACATTTCCCTGACCAGTTGCTTTCCTTATGGTCATACTATTTATGCGTAAAGCTCATGCATACTTCAAATTTATATATTTTTTTCACCGGGCACAATAATTATAATTGTAATATAATTTAAGAACTAAGAGTTAAAAAGAAGGACTAGTTTGTTTGTCCTTAAACATGGAATGCAGAAGGATTCACAAAAACTCACTAACATGAAGAATACTACAAACATTTTTTTGTTTAGTGCTTGCATGATCACAAACAATCCAAGTAAAAAAAAAAAAGAAAAACTTTTTTTTTTCATATGCAATAGATGGGGAAAGAGTCAATATAATGACATCTTTCATATTCTAAGTTTCAATGTTTGGTCTTCTACACGTTTTCTTAGGTATTCTAATGCTTGCTGAAACAATAGATTTGGTTTTCTTCATTTTAACATAATTACAAACTACAACATGATTTGACAAGCTTTACTTTTACTGTTTTCTTCTTTATAACTTAATCTAATCATTATAAAAAAAATGGAAAACTCTGCATGCTTGGAATGTTTCATTCATAAAATGTGGTAATATACAGCAATGTTTCCATCATCAGCTTTTCTGTGGGTAGAAAAATGAAAATAAATTATTTTACTGAATTTGTTGGAAAAACTTTTTTATTGTTTTAATTAGTACTGTAATGCTACTCTGTTTCTGAGTTCATAGATAACTTGCAGACATCATTTAAAAAAAAAAAAAAAATTATCCAGTTAATCTTGATGTGAAATGTTGAAGGTTTGTTAAATGCCTGCAAATTATATTTGAAAAACAAAACAAAATAAGTCACTGTTTTTATGTGAGGTAATCATTTTTTTCCCATAAAAATAGACACCCAAAGTTGCATGTACACTCACAGCAGGAAATACCTTAAATTTCCAGGTTTTTATGGTTTCTACCTTTAATGGTCATTCACCATGAACTGAGAAACGTCTCATCTGGTGAGTCGAATGCCGGACAAGAGAAGTCATAACTGCAGCCAATAATTTGACCCATGACCAATTAGTTTCTCATGTCTGCTTCAGTTCTGTTTCTCTCTTCTCTGGGTCTAATAACTTTCACCAGAGGTGTTTCCAAGGAAAGGAGCTGCAGTTTTTGATCATTTGTGCTTTAATTTTCCTCCACCGTGATGTGACTAAATGCATCACAATTAGCAAATGATCTTTGAGATTTGCCTCCTGTGTCAATTCAGCAGAAAGGTAAAATAAGGGTGGCAAGTTAATAAGCAGGAATTTTCTGTCCTGTCATTCCCTCCCTAATGGGCCAATCTGCTAATTCTGTGACAGAGCTCTACCTAACAAAGTTTGCTCTGACGGCGTAGCAACCTTTTGGGATTTCAAAGAGCTACAGGATTACAAGCCCACTCATAGTTTCAAAGACTCAGCTAAAGAACTGAACTATAACTATCAGTTTATAAATAATATATTTTATGAGTAAGAAAATGAAAAAATAAAATAGAGAAATGCAGTATCAGATTGCTATATTTCTTGTTCAGGCCTCTGACTGCAAACTGGATTAATTTTAGATGCATAAAACTAATGTTGCTGACAGGGTTACTTCAGTAGTTGTCTTTATGATCTGCATGTGATGGAAAAACACTTTCCTCAGTTTGCAGGATAAGCATCATTTTGCTCCTGATTTTACCAAAATAAAGGCATCATGTTTCTCCAGAAGTACAAATAAAGCAATGTCACAAAACACCTACATGTAAATGTTTTTGTTCATTTTTCCTCTGCCTTTAAAAAACCCCACTCCCGTCATCTATTGATCAGTTGTAAAAACGTTTCCAGTGGTCTTTCAATTATGATTGTCATTTTTAGCCAAAAAAAAGGCGTTTTCAAGCACACAGTTTCTGCAGAGGAGCAGGAGTTCATTATAGAAATTTGTCTCTGAGTAGTAGGACAGATCGTCGGTGCGGAACAACCCTTCCCTCACCTCCTGCCACCCATCTGTTAACACTGTCCCGCTAGCTTACAGCCCCTCACAACCCCAAACTAACATGAACGGTGCAACAAAAATGGCGAGCAATATTGGAGCTATCCAAGTCGTACAGTTTTGAGCCAGATGTCAGTTCAGACGAGGAAAGTAAAGACATACATGGATCTTGTTGTCTACAACTGGATGCATCAGATCGGAGCGGAGCAGGGAGATTGTGGCCCACCCATCAGATTTTCTACATAAAAGATAAGCTCTATTTTTCTATTCCTCCGGATTCACAACATGTTGAATAAAAAAATACACAAAAAGAGCATTTAAAGCTTAATTTTCTTTATACATATCACTTTATCTCCAAAACCTCTAACATGTGCTGTCCCTCTGATGTACTCATTCCTGATCCTCTTCATCCTGGTCACTCCCAAAGAGAACCTCAGCATCTTCATCTCTGCTGCCTCCAGTTCTGCTTCCTGTCTTTTCCTCAGTGCCACTGTCTCTAGGCAGAACAACATGGCTGGTCTCACCATGGTTTTGTACACTTTTCCTTTCATTCAAGCTGAAACTCTTCTATCACACCTGACTCTTTTCTCCATCCATTCCAACCTGCCTGCACTCACTTCTTCCCTTTTTTTCCACACTTTCCATTACTCTGGACTGTTGAGCCTGATACTTCAAATCCTCCAACTTCTTTATCTCTTCTATCTGTAATCTCACTCTTCTACATGGGTCCCTCTCATTCACACATGAACTCCGTCTTTTTGCGGCTAACCCTCACTCCTCTCCTTTCCAGGGCAAACCTCCACCTCTCTAGCTTCTCCTCCACCTGTTCCCTGCTCTCGCTACAAATCACATCGTCTGCAAAAATCATTGTCTAAAGATATTAAATTGAAATGAACTTGAAAAACTGATGGGAATTTCCATATAATGTGGTGTAAAACTAAGTAATAGTCTTTGAAAAAATAAAACCAGTTTTGTTCTTTGAAAAACAAAGTGAAAATTTCCCACTGTTGACACAAGAAAATGACAAACTTTTGACTCTATACTAGAGTGAAACCTATCAGGTTTACATCTTCAGATTATAAAAGGAGTTTTGTGTAAGCAAACATTTTTCTGGATAATTGTGAGAAAATTACATCAACTTTGCCATAAAACAAGCCAATTTCAAATTGGTTACCTGCTGGTTTTGTTTCAGTCAGGCTACAGTTGTACTTTGAAGAAGAAAACATCCTATTTCTACAGATTAACAGATCCAAACATGAGATGTATGATCACCTGTTTCATTGATATGCATCATTACCTGAAGAAAAAAAAGTTTCAAAAAAGTTTAAAGATGAGGGGACCTGTTCTCTAAACAGATGGTCAAACAGAAACAGCTGATCACTAGTGAGCATGTAAGCTGAGTGGTTTAGTGGATTACAGTCATCCATCTGTACAAAACGCGAAACAGCGAAACAGCTGCTCACCACTTCTCATTGCAGACACGTAGGGTTTTGAACATTGCAGGATCCTCTGGAGAAACATTGGAAAAGAGTTAAAGAGCAGATAAAATAAAACAGATTCTCATCAAAACCGTGTGTTGAACCCCAATGGGAAACTACAGATAAAAGAAACTAAAGATTAAATAAATGATGGGTAATAAAAAAACAAAGCAAGCCATTACTGATGTGAGATGTGGAACGCTTGATTAAAAAGATCCAATGGTGCAACACCACTGACAGGCAATTGAAAACAACACTTTCAGAAAAACACACGGCACAAGAGACAATAAACGTACAAAATAATTAAATTACAAATAAACTTTATTTTGTTTAAAGAAATAAATCTCAACTCGTGAATATGAATCTGTAAAGCCATCAAAAAGGTGAGTTTCTTTGATTCAGTTGCAGAAGTTTTAGTAGTTTTGATATCAAGCAGAAACATCTGACTTCAAAAAAGTTGTGTTGGTTGTCATCCACAGGTTATTGAATTTCCATATAAGTGGGTGACATTTTAATGCTTTGCAATGTGCTGAGCTCTCTTAGTGACTGTACTAAAGAGATACTGAAGTGACATTTATGCGAAGAGGCCCATCATTAACATAATGAAAGCTTTCCTAACAACATATTCTATATTTCACATCATAGTAAATGCCATGTTTGAGAAGCTTCCTATTTGCGAGGCAGACAGAACAGCAAAGTACCACTTTTTATGTCTTTTTTGTAACCTCCAATCAGCTGTCTCACTTTCCTGCTTCATTATAGAGTGCAAAATGAGAAAGAATGAAAATGCTTTCTTTGGATCGTTTTAAAATGTCCCCAAAATAGGTTACATGGGAAACTAGGCTGCCTGAAAGGCTCAAGAGACACAAGGAGCTTCTGTCGTATCACTCCAGAGGAGTCCACCCCACTTCAGGAAATCTTAAAAATAGATTTAAATCTAAAAATGAAATATTTGCAATGCATTCTGTTTGGAGCTGCACTATGTAGCAGTGGTTAGCACTCTTGTCTCACAGTGAGAAGGCCCTGGTTCAAATCCAGCTGGGGCCTTTCTGTGTGGATTTTGCATGTTTTCCAAGTGCATGCCTAGGTTTTCTCTTGGCACTACGGCTTCCTTTCACAGTCCAAAAACATGCTTTATCATTTCATTGGTTTCTCTGAATTGCCCATAGACGTGTCTGTGCATGGGAATGTCTGGCCCTGCAGTGACCTGTCCGAGTGTACCCCGCCTTCGCCCAAGAGTAACCAGGACAAGCTGCGGTGAACCTGTGACCCTAAAGGGCATGTAGTGGGGTAGGAAAATGGCTTGATGGATGAATAGATGGATAGATTGATGGATAGCATTTGACAAAATTAGCCACAACTTGTATTCTGGAGTCCAGAAATGCAAAAACCAAGCCAGCCACTCCCCCCTCTCAAAAAACTGAACTATAAAAAAAATTTAAAAAAAGTTGTTTCAGTGTTTTAACATATGGACTTTCATTTTAGTAATTTTTTTAGATAATCCCAAAACAGTGTTGAAGTGCATCAAGCACATTTACAGACACATTACTTCTCTCCCACTGTTGCAGTTTAAACTAATTGATGAATCTGTGATGGAAAAATAAAAAAATTAGCATGACCTTTTTGTTTCAGTAATGCTGTTAGAATTTAAGGCATACAAACAATGTTGATCAGCAGATCTAATTTACCCCAAACACCATAAAACTATAGGTCATAAAAATAAATGCTTTAACAGATAGACTAATTAAAATCTGGAGACACTTGGAGTGTAATTGCAAGACACCAGTGGACATTGTTCAGTGATGGTTATTGTCATGATATGAGCAAAACTAATAAGAAAACTAACAACTGCAGAGAGAATAGAAAATAGTAATGGAGTTTTTAGAAAGCTGAATATATTATCATTTAATATGTTTACATATGTTCACTCCTGGTTCTCCAGGAGTGTAATAAAACCAAAACATAGCTGAATCAAAAGATGCTTTAAAAATACATACCTGGCCTTTGGGGTCTATTAATGAAAAGTAGAAATGCCAAGAAATGGAAATGTGATTGCAGACATGAATGTCAATGATCACTTTTTTACCCAAAGGTCAAAATGCATGCAAAGTAGCGAGTGTTTCTGAAGTTTCTTCACAGCTACACATTATTGTGTTGAAAGGATGCATATTTCTTAAGATGAAAACTAAAGGTGTTTTCAGATTGGAACAATCAGATGGTCCAGGCTGAGTTACCTTAATTTGGTCCGGGTCAAATCCTGAACCTTGCATTTGGTCTGTATTCAGACTGCCGTCTACTGGAGATTTCTGCTCCAGACCAACCTTGTAAACAAAATCACGTGACTAAAGATCTCTTCAGTCATTGGCCAGGAATTAAGAGGGTGGGGCAAAGCAACTAGGGAAGGAATAAAGGAAGTCTTGCACTTTGCAATTGATGTCTGGTTCACTTAATAAAGCTTTATATCTGGCTGACTAATTTTGATCATCTGTGCCAAGGTCAGATACAGAAGAGGCAACGGCTAAAAGGGTACACTGGTAAGGGCTTATTATATGTAGATTGTTGGGAAAACAGTGTAAGAAGCAATGTGTATCATATTAAAAGTTGTTTTGATGAGTCTATATTAATCCAACCACAAACACCCTAAAACTACAACAAATGAACAACTTTAATTTTGATAATTTTGATTACATGAGTGAATATCTTAACAAAAATGATTGATGACAGATATCTGCAGCTGTCAATGACTGGGTAGTTCATTGAAATTCAGTGTTAAACATTGAAGATCAAAAACAGAAAATGTCGATAAACAAACAACTTTAATCCTTTAAAAAAATCAAATTCTCTTTATAATGCTAACACCATCAACCTCTGACGCATGGCATCTGCAAAAAAGCCCATTTGAGTACAGCGGAAAATGTGTTATTTTAAATTCATTACATTCATGTCTTTCTTTGTACTGGATGATGTCCCTCCACAAAGTCTCCCTTGGCCCATTTTTTCCTTTTATGCCCATCATTTCAATAGAATTTCATGAGGAGCAGCATCATTAGGTTTGGTGTTGAAAAATAAAAAAATGAAATGAAAAAGTGGTAAAGCTTCCTTCTTATTTCAAACAAAAGTGAACATTTGAACTATTTTGACTTAACATAGCATCAATAATTGATACGATCCAAAAAAATATAATCTTTAAGGATAGTCAAAATGGATTTTTAAAAAGTACATTTCAGGTTAACATTTGTGTATCACTTTGTGGTACATTTAGATTTGTTCTCTTTGTGGTCAAAGACATTTGGGTATTCTGCAATTCTGTGAAGTCAGCAATGGTTTTGTGATTCACTTTTTTCTGTTTTGCACTAATAACTGCCACCATGATTTCGTGTTTGTGTGGTATTTTATTCTCTTTTTGCATGCTTTTTCTTGGAATCTTTTTCTGCTTTTTTTTTCATTTTTTGTCTCTTTTGTCTGTTTTTACTGCTTTTGCAAATAACGGCTATATTCAATTTCTTTGTAAACCCATAGCAGCGGGATTCAGATAAAACTAATCCGTGTGAGCTAAAGCTCTGGCTTACAGATGCCCGGCCTCTTTTATTTTTCTTGGTAATGATGGATGTCTTTCATTTTTATGGAATAGATACTTTCCTCCTACTCCAAAAGCACAAGATATCTGTGAAACTTCAGACCGTACGGCTCCAGAGGGATGCATTTTTAAGCAATCTTTTGGAAGATGGTCAATCAGAAATAAACAAGATCAACTTTTACGAGTGGGGGAGGGTGGATGAATAATTGAATGAAACTTTTCTTTTTAAGATGTGATTCATGTGAACCTGCACTCTAGTAAATTACCAATCTCTGCATTAACAATATTTCATCAAATCGTTTTAATTTATATTGAAGAGACAAATATGGTGACTAAGGAAACACACACATATATGGAGATGGCATTTCTTTTCTAAAAGAGACAGAGAATAAAACCGCTCAAGGCTGAAATGCTTTCATGAAAGAAGTGGTTTGGCAGAGAAAAGAGGCATGCAGGCTCTAACTGTGGAGTTCGTGATGTCCTTGAACATCTCAGATGAAAGAACCCAGCTGAATGTGCAGTGCTGGCAGATGAGGTCCATAAGATGACTTTTCTAACGAATTAAGAAAGACATTAATGTTGAGACATGATAACTAACACTATACATCTTTGTTGTAATGTCAGTAGTACGTTTCATGATTACGTCACTCCTAGACTATTACCATGTGTTTGTACTTGTCACTCTGAGAAGCAGGTCCTTAAGCAAACAATATTTACTCCACTGGCCCTGGGCAAACATCTGCTCAGGTGTGATAAGTTTAAAATATTAGGAAGCAAAGCTTACCAAAGCTACCTTGCAGTCAGGAAATAAATTATATTTGGCATTTTCCACAGAGCTAATAATGCCAAGATTCCCTGCCCACAACAAAACACCAAATATTTTTCACTGGTTACTTCTATGAAAGCCTTTCCTCCTTTTTTTATTTGCTCACAGCTATATTTAATGTGACTATCCCATGAGTCAAACATGCAAGGACACAAACTCCTTGTTAATCTGTTGAGTTTCACAATACATCATGACTGCATGTCTTACTTTGTATTGTATTTCTGTCTCATCATCTCACAATCTCATCTGTCTTATCCCCTTCACTCCATTTCTTTTTAAGTTCCTTCAACTGCCCCCAGAAATGTAAGCATTCTGTAATAATGTGAGCCATTCAGCACCGAAAGGAGATTTAAATTTGTTTTTGTGGAGAACAAGGAGGATCTCAAGGACTGTAGCTTATCTTTTAGCATAACCAGCAGCACATTGATGCAGAAAGGTACTGTATTGGTAATACATTGTAATACATGCAACCCATTTAGATTATAGGTGACATATTTCACAGAAAAAAAAGGAAAACTGTATTAAGACTTTATTTGCAGGAGTTTACTTTTTAACTTTATTTGCAACTGAAATACTGTAATCGTTTTCATCTTGTTTGGGATTGGGGCTATTTTCCTCTCAAGACACAATTATATGAAATTCTGCTTCTTTGAATAGAAAAGCTTTGCATCGGTGCTACCCTAGAGGCACATTGCAGGAAAAAGTTAATACGTTTAATATTTAAAAACAATTAGATTCCGGAGATTCAGATTTAGTTCACTAACAGTCTTTTGAATGAAGTGAATTTATTTACTTAGAATAATATTGATATTTCTATATTACTAAGTGAAATGGTTTAATATCTATTTATTTAATGACAAAATGTCTTGTCACTAAAGAAAGAAGCTTACCTCAAACAATCATTTACTTAACACTTTAAGAAGAGGCTCTCTGAGAGCTCTATCTGCGTGGTCACGTGTGAGCTTATAGTCTCAAGCTAGCATTAGCAACGCAAAATTAATGGTGTGCAATATTGGATCAATGCAGCTGTGCAGTCTTGAGCCAAAGGCCAGCTCGGACAAGAAAAATGAATGTGTGCAAGGGGCAGAAGAGTGGAGTGGCGGGAGAGACTTTGGCATACCCAGTGAGTAGCGGTGCGATAGCCCCACGTTTTTCTAGCTTCCGGTTTCTGATCCAATGCAATATTTGAATTAAGAAATACTCAGAAACATTGTTATGGTCATAAATTATTTTATATAGGTCCTCTATTGTGAGAAAATGCCACTAGAACATGTTAAAAACACTAAAAAGCAGATTTTCATTGGAGTGGGTCCTTAAGGGACGTTTTACTCTTTGTAGTGCGCTGCTGTGACATACAGGTAGGAAGCTTTTGTGTCTGACCATTATCCAGGCACGGCTAAGTGGTATACAGTAGTTTGGTCTTTTTTCTTTCTGTTAAAGTAGCTGTTGAGACTTCAGCACACTCTCACTGAAGTACGCAGGACTGTTTAACGTTTTAAAAATAGCTTTAAAATTATTGTTGATTTACTTCCTCCGTTGCTCTCTGTGCCACAGATAAATCTTTTTGAGCAGCAAATTGACAAAAGTCTGCTCTTTTGGATATGCCCTCACTTACTGATGATGAGTTAATCAAACAAATGTGTCTGATTGTCAGCACCGGGCAGCTGGTAACCCACTTAGGTCTTCTGGATATAGGTGTGCTAGCCTCAGTGTTTCTGCCTTTTGTTTAGTATTTGTTAAATAACCCATTATAATATAAATATGCTTAGTATTTTTGCTTTTTAGTTTAGACTTACCTTATTTTTAGATGCAGTAGGACATGATTATCTTTATGTTTGTGGTGAAAAAAAGAGAAAAAGCTAACTGTAGCTGATGGATGGATTAAAATCTTAAATTATGAGATGCTTTTCGACAGGGGCTTCAAACTCAATCTTCTTTGGGGCCGAGAAGGCAGAGTCTGGTCGAGGCTGGGCCGCAATCTCAGTGCGCATGCACGTGTGAGCAGCTCGTGGGTCTTTGGGAGGCAATGCCAATTTGAATCAGAAATTTTCAAAAATCCAATCTTCTAATTCCCCTTTTTTTTATAACACAAAAAAAGATGAACAAGGACCCTGGCGTAAACAAGTTGTGTATAACTTCCTCTGGTATATTTCTCCTTTGGTAGTACATGTGTACGGAACATGTACTGCATTATTAACTTACTGTATTATTAACTGTACAAAATGTCACTTGTTGCTTTAGCTGGTGATAAAATCTGTGTTAACGGAGTTAATAAAGTGTCAGTAAGTGGGGCTGAATTCTCTTACATTGGGGAGTAAACTGCGTCAAATGAAGCAGAAGAAGAAGATGAAAACATTTGTAGTCCAGAGCAGCATCGTGTGGTCCTGATCCTTAACGTCTGCTTTTTCTTTCCTTTTTTATTTAAACATTAAAGTAAACTTTTTCCATTATTATAAACATTTTAAGAGGTTATTATTGTTGTAAACATTGGAAGACATACTCTGACTGTAAAATGCTTCAGCGGAAGTAAAAGTGACATTCATACAAAACATTCATACAATAACAATTGTGGGGACCATAAATGGCCCGCGTGCCGCCAGTTTGAGACTCCTGCTTTAGGATGTCCCTTATTTAGTGATTTTAGACTGAAGCGTAAAACGCAAACACTTATTGTTACGCAGTCATAAATTTAAGGTGGAAATTGTATTTGCTTTTTTCTATATCATCCCGATTAAATGTAAAAAATGAAAAATAAAAAGGTCCATTCTCGTCTCTTTGTATTAGTGCCATTCATTCATTTATTCATTTTCCAATCCGCTTTATCCCTTTCGGGGTCACGGGGTTGCCGGAGCGTAACCCGGCTACTCATGGGCGAAGGCAGGGTACACCCCTGGACTGGTCGCCAGTCTGTCGCAGGGGCCACAATCACACACCCATGCATACTCACATTCACACAATTTGGAGTAACCAATTAACCTATGAAGCATGTTTTTGGACGGTGGGAGGAAGCCGGAGTCCCCGGAGAAAACCCACGCATGCACAGGGAGAACATGCAAACTCCACACAGAAAGGTCCCCCAGCCAGGACTTGAACCAGGAACCTTCTTGCTGTGAGGCAGGAGCGCTAACCACTGCGCCACCGTGCAGCCCTGTATTAGTGCCAATTTTCCAATAAAGTGGCAACTGTTAAATTATGCAAGTTATCTAAAATTCTGAGAAAATATCCAAAATAAAAAGTGAGTTTAGGTCTGGATAAGATCAAATGAGATCCATAGTAGCTTGGGGCAAAAGGGAGTAGGATGACAGAAATGACAAGCAGTGTGATACGATGGGAGAGAATGTGAGGGTAAAACCACACATTTCAGTGCGGAATCAAAAAAAAAAAAAAAAAAAAAAGGGAAAGGTTGCACATGTGTATGCATGCTTTAGCCAAACGGCCAAAAATAAGACAAAAGGCATGGAACATCTGAAATATACAGTTATCGATTCCTTTGAAGCTTCACACTCCCCCTCACACAGAGTCTCTTCCATCGTTCCCCAGCTTTCATCTCACTGGATCTGGGGCTGGTGAGAGAAAAAACTATTTGCCTGTTCTGTTCAGAGCCCCCCACCCACTGTGGTCCTCAGCAGGGTCGTCTATACCAAAACACATCCCCTCAACGCCACAAATCCCACTCAGCCTTTGAGGCCTCACCTCGTGCCCTTTTTGATTGACCTCAACCTTTAGCAGCACGAAACAAGCCAAGAGGATTAGCACTCCGCAATTTGTTGTGTTTTCACTGCAGTTTGTATCTTTAAAAACACATATTTGGTGTTGTCGGAGATATGTATTCTGACTACAGCAACAAAGAAATGCAACTGCTACCCAATGTAAGATTCTTTGCTGCTTTAAAAAGGGTTATATTTCAGGAACAAAAATCCAGAGAGTTCCATAGCTGGTGAACAAGATTTAAACCAACTTTTAAAAAGGGCTCCGCTGGTTCAAAGTTAAGGGAATATACAGTCAGGCGAAAAATAACCTCAAATAACCAGTACAGAGTAATATATTTCACCACATCATTATTCATTGAACAAAACCTCAGTCAGAATAGAAATCAGGAGAGAAAAAAGCAGCTGGGGACTGCTGCATGGTTTCAGCTTATGGATATATTAACCAGAAGTTATCAACAATAGTCTTAGAAAGCCAATTACTGTCTATAGTAAAGCCAGCGAAATTGGAGCGTGTCACTCTGTAGTGAGAAATTTTACACACAAGTAAAAATAAACAAGAGAGTTACAAATATGAACTTAAAGTTCACGTCAAGGTTTCAAACAGCTTTTACAGAATGTTTATCATGTTTTGTTTTCACGTACCAAGGGGGTTTAGACTTTAAAGATCCCCTCTAAAGAAAATCATGTTTTTGGTGTTTTCAACATGTTTTTGTGGCATTTTTTTGATGATAGGGGACATATTTGAAAAAAAATTCAGATTAAAATTGCGTTTCTGAGTATTTCATTATCCAAATTATTGTGAATCATGAGCAGACAAAAAAATGCTGTTGGAAAAATCTTTTTTAGTGTGATGTTAACCTACAATGGTAACCTGCAAGCTTCCTGCTCTGCTTCATTCTGATTCATTTGTAGACAAATACATCCATATAGTGTCAGAAAGTGACTGGTTGACTGGAACTCATTTAGTTTTTTTTTGGTTGGTTTTGTTTATTTGGATTGCATGTTTTCTATGTCTAATGTTTGAAGATGTTCTAAATGAGTTGGGTTAAACAGACTGATGACATGATGACGTCCAGCTGTGCTCAGTCACACCTGGTCTACTATAAAGGAGAGTTTGGGACTTAGCCAAAGGGGAAGAGGAACGGACTCTGAGACGGATGTTCGGCCACCGGCCACAACACCCCAGGCCGAGGTGGGATTGGTGATTTTGAAGCGGAGTAAAACGCAGGGCGGCGAGCCGGACCTGATGCAGCAGGAGACTTGTTTCTGCGCTGGGGCGAGATAAGTAAAGGGACGAAACCAAACGTCACCGTGTGGGCACGAGATCCGACGTCATTGTGGCCCGACAGTGAGTCTTTTTTTAGCGGCGCCCCGGAGAACCAGGAGATCACCCCAGGTTGAGAGGGGGGCGGCGGCAGAGGCAGCAGCAGCAGAGGCAGCAGCAGCAGAGGCAGCAGCAGC
>BSAI01000073.1:19212722-19223684 GCA_036245035.1 Adrianichthys oophorus | reverse complement strand
GCAGAGGCAGCAGCAGCAGAGGCAGCAGCAGCAGAGGCAGCAGCAGCAGAGGCGTACTGCTGAGGAAGCGAGTGGGACTTTCGCCCCCCACCCCCCCTTCATGAACTTTGTCCTTTGACGGTTACTTTGTTCTCGCTTTTAAAAAATTTATTTTGTATAGTTTGGCCATAGTTGTGACCTTTACTCAGGTGTGACTAATATGTGACTTATTAATAAATGAATGAATTAATAAATAATTAAATAGCACCAATAACTAGAGGGCACTGTAGGTATGTATTAGTATTTTCTAGAGATGGCAACGAAGAAGAAGCGCCTCTCAGTCTTACGCCAGGCTTGCTGGAATTGCTAGTCATTGCACCGTAAACATGGTTGTTTTTGGGCTCTATTACGACTATAATACTATTACGACTTTACCCTCCCTTCCCGGTAGTCATCCTCTAATTTCTATAATCCACCTTTTTTCCCTCTTCTTTTGCACCCACCCACACACACACACAACTCTCTCTTTTTCCCCCTTTTTTCCGTCCGGTCCAACAAAAAGAACACAAACAAATCATAAGAATTATTATAAATAAAGTTTTGTTTAAATTACAAAAGGGGCTTATACTAATATACATTTTGTGTTCCCTATGATTTATAACCCCCGACTGTAAGAGTAAAATCTGTCTAATACAAGAGGCTCTCAGCTCATATCTGTTTGCTCAGCTGTTGGACAGGACAAGTTAAAAAAAACAAAAAAAAAAAAAACAGCATTTATGGAAATTTAAGGTCAGTTGACAACCAGGTGAGAAAAGTAGTAAAATGTGCATTGCAGTATTATCGTATAATGAAAAAAAAACTGAGCTGAACTTTGTACTTCACCTTGTTATGCTCACACAATTTGAAGGATTTATCATTGCAGCTTTTTCAGAAAAGAACTTTCAATGAGCACTTTGGTCAATGCAAGTGGTCTATCAAGATATATAATAATTCAATCAACCTCAGTAATTTTCCCCTGGCTATAAGTGCAATCCACCTGGAGCTGTTCCCTGCAAATCACCTTTGTTTTGCTGTCTGGGGCCAACTGACTGTGGTGTCCAATTGTCCATGGTCAAGAGTGCGATTCCTCGAAATCAAGCAGGAGCACTACAGATGCCATATATTCCATTCAGCCACTGAGCTTCAACTCTCTCTCTGTTAGACAGGAGAAAACCGCCACAACACAGTGCCATAAGATCACAGCTGCACTGCATGGAGAGCATGATCAATGATGAACAGAGTCTTTTTGTAAATACCAGCAGATCAAATTAAATTGCAGAGACAGAACAAAATCTATCTTTTTTTTGACAGAATGTAGTTTCAACTTTTTAGGGCCACCATAAAAGAAAAAAAAGAGAGAAAACAGTTTAATAGGTATGAGAAAAGTTGTAATTTATAAGAATAAAGTTGTAAAATTATTAGAAAAAAGTTTTAATTTTACAAGGAAAAAGCTTCAGATTTAAAGTTGATTGTGTAAGCCTTCATTCACATTATGTGCCAACTAAATCCATTTATCCTAAGGCTTTCATTTATCATAAGAATCCATGTGTCACAATGCATTTAAACCTCTGTAACGATACTGCAGATGGCATAAACGGTGCGCCTGTCGGAAATCCACTCCTTGTGTTTCAAGAATCTTCATCTGAAGATTTTCCTGCAAATTTATTTTAATGTTTTTGTATTTACGTATATAATAAGTCAATGTTGTCACTAAAAGACTTGGTTTTACTCATTTGTGACACCAATACAGAACTAATTAATAACATCTCTCAAACTGAAACACAATATATTTTCTTTTTTGGTTATTTATATTTTCTTTTACTACTTTATTCTCATAAAATGTAGACTTTTTCCTCATCGTTTTACAACTTTTTTCTCATAAATTTTTGACTTTTTTTCAAATAATTTTACAACTTTATGCTTGTAATTATTTTTTATCAAACATGAATTTATCTTTTTCTTTTATTGTGTCCCTGATACTCCATCATTGTTTTAACTTTAAATAGAAATACACTAAAACTTTTCAACAAAAAGATGGATTGTTTGAATGTACCATAACCCTCACAGAGAAAGCGATAGAATACTTAGGTAAGCTAAGAAATTGTAAAAAATAAAAAAATACACAATATGAAAAGGAAAATTAAGCTATTGGTGCTTTGAGGTTCAAACTTTATTACAAAACTTTATTTAAAGTGATACATTTGATTAAATACAATAAACATTTTTTTTGAAAAATATCACTATTTGTTTGTCTGTCATTTTAAACTCATAAAATAAAGAATATCAAAACAAAGATTCAGAAATGGAGGCAAAAGGTGCATCAGCATCACAACAAAGAATGCAGCTGGTCCATCCAGAGTCGCAGCACATGGATGGACACTGGACATAGGCTATTCCGTATATTCCGAAATGACATTGACAACAAAATATGCTTTTTTGGCTTGCTAAGAAAAAAAAAAAAAGAACGGTCCAAGGCTCTTTTTCTGATGAAAACAAAATTTGTTTTGCATTTGGAAATCAGGGTCCCAGAACTTCATGGTTTCCTCTGCCGATACACTGCATAGAGATTCTGATTATATTTTCCAGCACCTACCCACACTGCCAAGGGAACCAACAGCTGATTCATTGACCTTGATGCTACTGTGTATGATTGAGCAGATAAACGTTGACTTGAACTTGATAGTGAATCTACGGACTGTTGTAGAGACAAAGATGAAAGACAAAAGACAAAACAACGCAGATGACCTGATGCAGCTGTCAAAGCAACTGCAACAAGAGGCTCAAAAAAGCACTGAGTGGATAGAAATGAAATGTTGACACTTGTGCTAAAAACATTTTTCTTGTTTTGGTCCGATGTGTTATTCACATTTTCAAGGACAGTAAAAATTACAAGAAGTAAGAGCAAATTAATATTTCAGTCTATGTGTAGGGATACTACATAATTTATACTTTGAAATGAACGAGGAAAAAATATAAATACAGATTTTTTCTTTTGCAACATTTGTTTAATTCAATATAACATTTTATTTTTTTCCATGAAGCCCTGCATATGTCTCCTCAATACTTCACTGTAATTACTTAGCACCAGCCATCCTTTAGAGCGGACAGTTCGTTTTTGCAGTAACAGTCAATCCACCTCCTCCAACACGCTCAGTTTCCAATGTCTTCGTATGTCTTCGTATTTTCTCTGCTCAAAGCTTGGATTTTACGTCGTGAATACAGCGGCTGCACAACTTCAGGAGCTTTCGCTTGGTATCGATCAGAGAACAGGATGTGTTTTGACTTCTCTGTTCTGATCAAATTCAACAGCATTTTAAAACCATTTATTCATTTTTCTATTCTATTCTATTCATTATTCTATTCAAGTCCAAATGCACATCTTACAGCTTTAGTTACATTCAAAAGCTTGAGCGGGTGCATACTACAGTCACTGCAAGCACAAAAATGTGAACACACGATTAGAAACCTAATTTCACGTCTGATGTGACTACTGCGCAATCACGTGGCGTGTGGGAATTGTCACAGCGCACCGTCTAAGCAGTCAAGGCTGAAAGCACATTGAAGCTCAGACCAAATTGAACTCAATGTTCATGGAAGTCCCAGGAGGGCCAGGGAGCAGTGTGATCCGGCACTCATCTGTTTTAGCCTCTGACTGCAGCCCAAGGGACCCAAGCCTTGTGCTGACAGCATGATAGCATGTGTACATTGCACCACCGCAGAGCTAAACTCCCTGTAACAGATGGTCTATTTAATTAATGCCAATGAGGCTTTCAGTTTTCATTGAATTTCCAGTTAGATCGCTTTCTGAGCTCTGATTTTGTGAGTTTTTTTTTTTTTTTTTAAAGTAAGATAAAAGATAACTTGCACTACCTGAAAGCATGCAACAAAATGCTTTGGGTGAGACTTATTGAGGGATTTTTAAAGTATTCTGATACATATGATCAACCAAGTGAGTCGGCGTGGTACAGCCAACACCTGCCACCACAACAGGCATTCATTCAAGTAAAAAAAAAAAAACACTTTGATTTCAAATTCAAGATCCATTCAGCACCCATGAAAAAATGCCTTGGCCTGGCTATCAACTACAGACAGAAGATGTGGATTAACTGCAAATGAGAGAGGTGGATGCTGAAATCATCCTTTCAGATCCCTTTCAGGTTATTTGGGTGACATAAAACATTCAATCCCGAAGTGATGCCACAGTCATACCTCTAGTAGAGAAACAGAAGCTCTTTGCAGAGCCAGAGCTAGATCTTGTAACATGTCTCTCAAGTTAGCGATTCTACTTCATATTCACTTGGATGTCACAGTAAATGCATCTACCTAGAAAAGCAAATTTACCAAAAGCTGTAAACAATCATTGTTTGGCCTCCACATACTGTAATCAAAACCAATTAGTTGGTAAGTCATTACTGGTCATGTTTAAGACCACCTTAGCTCTATGAGGTGAGCACTTAATGGGCCTCCGGCAGAAAATGTAAAATAAACAAAGTTTGTTTGGCTTGTTTACAAATTAAGACCCTCTCCATCTTTTGCTCTATTTTAAAAGCATTCCCAGTGGTGTTTTAATTATGATTTTACATTTTTAGCCAAAATAAAAATACATTTTAAAAAATTGTGTAATTTTCTAGGGCATAGTTTCATCAAAGCGGTAATACTTCATTAGAAATTGACTTCTGAGTTGTGGAGGGGACTGTTAGTGCAGAGCAGCCCCGCCCCCTTTTCCTCGTCTGCTCCTCATTCACAGTGATCTGAACAAGGAAATAATCAGAAATGCAATTTTAAGCTTAATTTTCTTTAAATATGGTCTCCATCATCAGAAAAATGCCGCAAGAACATGTTAAAAACACTAAAAGAGTAGGTCTTACACAACGTTCAAGTTAGACTGGTTTGATTCAACACTGACAGTTTTTATTAATGTCTATGGAACTTTGAATGGCCCCAATTTGATCCAATTTGATTTGATAAGGATTTATAAATGAAATACTCTGTGTATACCATTATATCTGTAGAATCTCTAGTAATTTCTATAGTATTTAATTATAGATCTGTCTATCTCATGGTTTCTTTCATTTTTGGAAATTGGAACACTAAAAGCAAAAAATAAATGACTTTATCCTAATGCTTTTGTTTTATTATGAGTTCCTGCATGCAATATTTGAGCCATTATCCATTTTTTACAAGAACATTTTTGCTGCTTTGTGGATTTTTAAAGGACTGCAAACATAAAGTGACTAATTAGGAGTTTGTAATACATTAGCATCTACGGTAAAATTAATGACATCTCCACAATGAGCATCTGCGATCAGCAGCCTTTAATTATTCAGGAAGCTTCTATTGCAGGTGGAACGCATAGATGCTAAAATCTACTTGGCTTGGCTTATGAAAATCCGACAAGTTCAGGACGGAGACCATTAAGTGCTTTCTTAGAAGCAGAGTTTTAAAACTACCCTATGCCCAACAGATGCAGCCACTTAACTGCTTCTGCTAGGTGAAAGCAATTTTTGGGCAATTTCATACTAGGAGGAGTCTCACATCCTAGATGGGAATGGTGTGAAAGACCTGGCAGTGAATGTGCCAAGAGGTAAATAGTGCAGGTTTTAAGCACGCCGAAACAGCCATTGTACAGGAAAACATTATGTACCAATAATCTAAAATATAAAGCAAATACAGTTATGAAAATGAACATAACCTGTGGTTTCAGATAAAGTGTTTTAGATTAAAAAGTATGAGTTGCATGAAGATCTGAGAATTAATTTCTGCTCTTTAGGTTACTGACTTTTGATGCATTTTTGATGTTTTTTAACATTTTCTTGTGGTATATGAAGAAAATTAATCTAAAAGTATTACATTTCAGTTTTGTCTGACCATCATGGACACGTCACATAATGTGTGTATAATAACCATAGATACAGTATTTACACTATGACTGATCATTTGATTTGTTTTTAAAATGATGCATTCAGTGAGCAACTTTAGTTTGTAAGAGGAAATCAATTAACAAACCCTTTGGTGATTGCTTCTCCTGCAGTACCTGTTAGCTTGACACTGAATATCCATCAGGGATGCTGACACACTGTTATTAATGCGCTCCTCTGCTTTATATAGATGACTTTCTATTGCCAAAGCATCACACTTTGTAATGACTTACATTCTTTCTCAGTGGAATATCATCAGCCAAAACCAGCACAAATCTGCATTCAGTATGTGTTGACTCTCTGACTCCACTACATACTAATTGGCATGGTGAGGCAGTAATCTTTCATCTGCGACTGACTACGGGGACTCTGGTGTCAGTTTAAGGCTGCGTCTTTTGCTTGTTTGAAATGGTACTCCTGTGGTTTCCTGAAAGGCGACATGTCAGCGCTAATGTGTCTGAAGATAAGTAGCTTTGTCTTTTCACCTGCTTGCCACAGAGGCTGATGGCACAGCTGCCTCATTATGTTTTTTTTCTAAGGGGTAATGCCTTATTTGATGGAGAAAATTGGGACTTATTGTATAATTGGGAGCAGATGGAGCAGGGGCGAATGAGACTGACAGACAAAGATAAGTGAAAAGTTTCAGCTGATGGGCTCAATAACTTCACTTGAAAGCCTCAAAGATTCAAAACGCTCCGCTGGTCCTTTTGGAGGGGAGTTATAAAAAGACATCATCATCATAATTAAGCGACCAGTAATCCATTAACACAAACGTGTCCTGCTGTTTTCCATCTTAGGGTGAGGACAAAGGTCCGTATCTGAATTAAGACATGTTTAGAAACACAGTAAAAAGCTGATGGTTTGATGTGTTCTTTTGGTTCATTGAATGATTGCAAAACGTGTAAAGAAAAGCAACCTCATTGTAAGGTTTGCAGTCAAAAAAAAAAAAACAAGACTAAACTGACCCAACTGTCTATGGTTGTATGACAGTACATAGATTAAGTAGAAAAGATCAATAAAATAAAAGGTAATAAAAGAGTCTGATAAACATGTTTGTGTAGATTCGGGGGTTTAGTAGTCAAAAATTTAAGGTTGTCACTGTGTGAGCATGTTTTTTTAAACTCACCTTACAATTTATTAATTACTGTTAAAAAGTCTATTAATTGTTTACTGAATGTTGTTTCGTTTTACAATGTCAAAAAGCAAAAATATGAAGAACTACAAAAACAAATGAAAAATTGCTGGCAAATTTATTATTAATAAACGTGATAGGCTCCCGTCTTGGCACAAAACTTATTTTACTTAAAGAAAAAAAGAAAGAATCAAAGTTCTGACTTTACAAGTCTAGTAAAACACAGGAAACGGAAAGCATGACATCTAACGGAGACTTCACCAATAAAAGAAAAAAGAGGAAAAACCTAGGATGGAGTACTGAGCTTTAAAAGACAGCACATTTAAACGTGGAGTGAACTGGATTCTGGCCTATCCTGTTGCTGTTTATTGTTGCACTTTTACACTAAAAAATTTTTACTAGAATTGGGAACGCTTCTTGATTATTCCTCTTAACAAAGCTAACCAGTGCTGGTGAGGCAATGTGAGATCTGTTGTGTGTGAGAAATTGTTTTAATTCTTAGAACTGTTTGATGCTTTTTGACAAAACTTAGAATGCAAACCAGATTACAAGTCTATTCACGTTACGATCAACATTTTTACAAACTCTGGACAAAAATGAAGAACTAGCCGAGCAGCTCCTGTGAGTGAGTGATGGTCATTCTGTTTCCAAGCGAAAATTCTTATGGCCACAGCGCTTTCTAAAAAGAGAAAGTAACATGACAGCCCATCTATTGTGCTGAGGAAAGAGGAGAAACACATTCCTGACACTTTGAGAGAATGAAGCACTGCAACGCCACTCCTTCTGAGCAGACACAGTCAAAAGGGAAAGGCCACACCAGACTTTTTTAACCACGCCAGTTTGTCTCCACGGTGATCCTTGAAGTAAGAAAAAAAAAAAAAATCTGCCTTGTTTTACCAATCGGACCAAATCAGATGTTTTAACATAATACTTTACAAAACCACACAGGAATGAGTACTGGTTAAAGGTTTAAGGAACTTCATATCTGTTATCCATTAATTGAGTTTTAACATTTTTTATGTAAGGATAATGCCAGACAAAGTGTGCATTATCAGAAATTAACGAGCGCCAAAAACCTGGATTGCTCCCACAAAGTGTGTTAATATCTGATGATGCACACTTGGTCTGGCATTATCCCACTTATACCATGGTCTTTACAAAAGAAATACATTTTCAATTGATTTTTTAGTACTTTATTCCTGTTATTCTTTTTTTTTTGGTTTAAATAGATTTTTCAAAAAAGTGGACTTTTTGATGTGTGGTGCGGTGCGTTGTCATGGTAACATGACCCTGTACTACTGAGCCGGCACTGGCCTTGACTGTAGCGGCACAGGAAAGATAGGCTAATTGTCACGATAGGTTAATAAATCATCATTTCAGAGAGAAAGTTCCCCTCTTACTGCTTTTTTTGTCCAGAAGAAGAAGCAGAAGTTTGTTTTAAAGAAGCCCAAACAGTGATATAGAATATTTGGGCTATGTGACCAGAACTTCTTCTTTATGTATCACTGTGGATTATTACTGTTTAATCCACACCCAGCAGCCAGTTAGAATCGAGTGTTCACCCGGACCATGGTATGACAGAGATTTTATAAAGACCAGTCTTTTTTCTCCTTTCCAGAGAAAAATTTAATTATTTTACAAAGTCAGCACACATGCAGATGTGACGCCCTCTGTCCTCCAGTGAAATAACTGTTTAAAAAAAAGAGCTCTTGTGTGAGAGAGGGGCTGGCCACGCGAATTGGCCGTGGGAATCGCGATGGATGTGAATGCACCTTAAGAACAGAAAACAAAGACGGAGAAACAAAAAAAAAAAGTTGAAAACACAAATAACATTAGATTTTTGAATCTGGTTACAGTTTTAGGTTTAAATATTTATTTTTATTCAAGTTTTAATTTTCAATATTTTTTTCACATTTTCAATATTTTTTTTCGAATTTACACTTTTTTTTTCAAGTTTACAATTTTATTTTCAAAAATTCCTTTAAGTTTACAACATGCAGTATTGGGTTTAAGGATGTTTTCAAATTAAAATAAATAAATAAAATTCTACCTTGCAATTTCTTGTTTTCAAATTTGCAATCTTTTTTTTTTATTCACTTTAAGCTGATTCTAAGTTGACCCCATGCACTTGAATGCGAGGAGCATAATTTTAATGCATGCTGGGACTTTTTGAGCCACTTCAAAAAGAAAAATGAAATATCTGAGGAATTGGACATTTAAAAAAATAATAAAAGCGCATTACCTTGCCAAAAAAATATTACTGTGCTCCTATAGATTAATTAGAGACATGCTGTGGCCATGATAACAGGAGGAACATGCTTTCAAAGTATCAAACAAAATGCATGAGCACTTAGCTCCTTGCTTTAAAGCAAGTCTCTTTATAAACTATACACTCATTCAATCTATTGAATAAAAGGACATTTGAATGAAAAGATTTGAGCTGCTTTTCAAACAGAAAAAGCCCTTTTCAGGAAAATAGGGTAATTCGGAAGTCTCATACATGAGTAATTTTTTTTAGGAGAGATTATGGAAAGATATTATGAGTTCAAATGTACATTTACCCATAGCTGTAAGGACCTCTTTGCTGTAAGGCAAGAGTGTAATGCAACTTCCATCCATCCATCCATACATCCATCCATCTCCTTCCAATTGTACATTAAATATTGCAAATATTGAATTTAAGTAACCATGATTTTTTTTTAATTCATTAGTTTGTGGGTCTAATAATTTACAGATTTGCATCTGAAGGGCTAACTGCAACAGTCGTCATAGCACATTTTCTAAAACGCAAAAACTGGTACAATTATAGCCCGACCACACGTGCGGAGCCAATGAGGTAGTGACGTTTTTTCAGTGAAGGAGGACTCACAAGTACAATAAGACAAGACAAACTGTGCTTTCTGCTGATCACATTTTTATTCAGAGATCACATGACTTCATTAAAATGGTGACCAACCTTTAGTCAAGAAATACATGTTGGTGTACCTCCAGTTAAATGAGGCTGATCCAAATCCACACACATTTTTTTAATGTAAAACAGCATGGATTTGGAGGTGAGTTTAGGATCATTATCCATTTGTAAAAGCCATTCTCTCTTCAACTTTTTCACAGATGGCATCAAGTTAGTGTTCTTCCAGATCTTGCTTTAACTTCCACTGTTCCTGTTGACTGCCAGTTCTTTGTGACATTCTGAACAGAGGATATTCACATCTGAAACGCTTTGCTTTGCTGTGCCCAAACTTTTGCACACTCCATATTTTTGTTTTCTGTTATTTTGAAAGTGTAAATGATGGAAGAAAAGCCTAATTTTTTGACATATCAAAAGGATGTCTCATCTGTAAACTGTTTTTTTCAATCTTTCCTTAGGTTCTTTATCCACAATAATATAATATTTTATGCTCAAACTTTCGATCCCCATTGTACATGTTGGCTGGACCATCAGCGGTCACTGCAGTGCTCCAAGGTATCTATCACATCAACCTATGGGTAGTTCCTAAGAACACCAATAAACCCAGGTGATGACAGTAAAAATTCGAATTAGCTTGGTACTTGCTGAGCTAGAGTTTGACTGTTCATTTGTTGTTCTATTTGTGCCAGATGTATTAACAATCAGGGATTCATCATCCATGTGATAGATTTTAGGGCTGCACCAAATCTGAACAAAACTCAGACGAAAGCTGGCTCTGTCCTCTAAAACAGTGGTCCCCAACTTTTTCAAAGCTTTGGACAGGTTTAATGTCAGACAAAACCTTCACAGACCAATCTTAAAGGGGTTGTTTACATTTTTTAAACTTTGGGTTTCAGAAAAATCAATTTTTTTCATTAAAATGCAACAACATAAACATTTGTTTAAAAAGACAATTTGAAACTGTCTGTAGATAATTTTAGAGATGA
>BSAI01000073.1:19177168-19212712 GCA_036245035.1 Adrianichthys oophorus | reverse complement strand
TTTTTTTTCATTAAAATGCTACTACATAAAAATGTGTTTAATTTTTGATTTGAAACTGTTTGTAGATAATTTTAGATGATGAAGATTTAATGAAACAGAGTGGATTTGTAGAAGTTGTTTCTGATTTGACAAAACTCAATAAAGACAACAAAACCTAAACGGGGTGTGACTAACACAAAGAAAACAGAACAAAAATCAAGGCAACATCCCTAAAAAGTCAAGTGCACTATCCTCACACTATAAAGAACATCTGCATAAAGCTGAAAAATGTCCTGTTAGCCATTTTATACGAACAAAGTGTATATAAAGGAAACTGTATGACCTTTAAACCTTTCAGAATGTGCAGCTTACACAAGACACTTCCTATTGTTCTCCATTGGATGCTTTGATTCTTCTTAATAAGACTTGTATTGAGTGCATTGTTTTCCTCTGACAGACATTTTCCTCACTGCGTCAGTCTTTTCATGTCTCATCTGGAGCAGTTTTCTTTTTCTCCCCCCTGTCCTCACATTCTTCTCTGTTACTCTTACTTTTAGAGGAGTATAAAACAGTCACACTAACCGCTGTGATGTGTCACTTCTGTTGGCAAAATCTGCTTCAAACATTTAAAGCATTTTTTTTTTTTACTATGACTCACACACCAGAACATTTCCAAGTTTTGCAGAGTTTAGTCAGGTCAAAGAATGCAGGAAACAAAAGTTAAACTGACAATCTTGCATTTATTGTTGGTTTGAAAGGGTGTTGGCATTTTTTAGGAGTTGAGTGAAAGATACATTACAGATTTTCAAACACTTCATTGGAAATCACCAGTTATGAATGATAGTGGTTTTCACAAAGATGCAATCATATCTTCCAAACAAGAGGAAGCACTGAAAGGTGCCGGAGAACATCTACTGTATGTGTGATGACCTGAATGCGGCTTCAACACAAATTTATCGACTAATCCTTTCAATTTGTTGATCAAAATCAGCATGTCTTTATCAAGTGAATAAAAATGTAATAAAAACAAATGTTACCGTCTCCAGAAAAAAACAAAAGATAAATTAAATGTATTTTTAGCAGCAAAATAAATGTGCGTAAGTGCATTCAATTGACCATTTCTGTGATCCCAACTGACTCTGATGTGCAGAAAATAACCTACACAATTAACAAAAAACAACTGATTCTGATGCGTGGAACATGTTTGACATTTTCTTTTTGCAGTCAGGGAAAAACTGCTCTTCTCTGATTCAGAATCCGTTGGAATTATAAGACATCTGTCCAGAGTCAAAACGATCCCTCCTCTGTAAGCCTTAGTTCCATCATCCAAATCTTTTGTTAAATTGAAACAAAAACACTTCAGATAGAGCATACACAGAGGAGCTCTCCTGAGGACAACAACACAACAAAAATCAATAATGGCAATCAGCATTAGATGTTGGGTGACAGCTTTGTGAAAAACAAATCCAAGGAGTTAACTGAGAAGTTTTATAAATGATAGACAAAGAGTAATTCAGAAGTGAAGAGTAAACTGGAGTGGAATCACTTCATCTGCTGCGCAAACAAGCAGAGAGAAAGCTGTGGTAGCAGGTCCTTAGCCTACAAACTCTTTACATTTGCACAGTAGCTCCTCTAAATAAAGAGCCTTTAAAATAATACTAAAGAATTGTCACAAACAGGCAGACAGCTGGTTTCACTTGCAGCAGGTTTGTTAGTTCAGACAGAAACCAAGCACAACTGAAAGACCACAAAGCTAAATCAGTCAGAGGTCAGGGCAGGCCATAAGAGAATAAGCCAGGTCAGAAACAGAGGAGCCGGTCCAGCTAGAAACGCTCAGTTATGCAGCGAGGGCATCACAAAGCAATACTTCACACTGAGTGAAACTGTGTGTTGCTTAAGAGACAGACATGTGATTGGCAGATTGGAATCAGGTGAGCGGCATTCTGGGAGGTGTAGTGAGTTTCGTACTCTGGAGACGGCTGCCGCCAGTGACCAGAGGGGGAAACAGAGTTCTGACTCCTGACAAGTATACATATGATCAATTTTTATCATCTTTGGTCATTCAGAAAGCAGATCCATGCTGCAACAACTAAAATCAAACTGCAATCTAAATTCCAAAAAAGGTTGGGACATTTTCAAAATATTGTAAAATTAAGGCTTTCAGATGACATGAGACTATATTTAACTTATCACAGAATGGATGACATAACTGGTGTTCAAACTGAGAATGCCAATTCTTTTTTTCGAAAAGAAATGGACACAAAATAAACACTTACGAATAAAGAATCATTTAAATATCAGTTTCCCTTAAGATGTGTTCCTTACATAATTGAAGGCATAAACCCCAGCTCAATGATGAATACCTGCAATCTGATAAGACATTGTGTACAGCTGAAGTTATGCAACAAGAGCTTTGTGACATAAGTGGCTTTGTCACATAGCAGGAGAAAAACTCAAATTTAAAACAAAATGTTTATAAAAAATCTGACATAGTTCATTGGTTATGTTTTATGTGTCAGGTCTCGAGCTTCCATCTCCTCCTTCGGCCACCAGAGGGAGCCATCTCCTGAGTATTGACTTTTCCCTGAGCCTCTACTGCACTCCAATTCCCATCAGTCTCTGCACTCCATTCCTAGGTCTCACCAGCTGTTCCTCATCATTACAATCACCACAAATAGTACTTAGGCAGACACCGGTGCAAAGTCTTGTTTTGTTGTGGAATTAATTCTGAGTGTTTCTAGTGCTGTTTCTCCATGTGTCTTGACGCTGTCTTTGTATTTTGACTTTGTCCTGGCTTGTCTGTCATTTCATGAGACAAAACCATGTTAAAGACCAACTCCAGTGTAAATTGTTTTTTAAGTTCTTAACACATTCTTGTGACACTTTTGTCATGATGGACGAAAGAAAATTAAGCTTAAAATTACGTTTCTGAGGAATTTTTTTAAGTTGTGTGAATCAGAAGCTGACGAATTTGGAAATGCCTGTAGCAGTGGATTATGGGATGTGGGGGCGGGCTTACTCAGGCCAGTAGTCCCACCGACAAGTCATAGGAAAATTTCTGATGAATTACTGCTGCTCTATATAAACTATGTCCTAGATTATAACAGTTTTTTAAATTATTATTTTGGGGAAAAAATGTGTAATCATAATTACAAGACCACTGGGAACATTTTAAAAATAGATCAAAAGATGATTGGAGTGGGACTTCAACACAAAATACCATCGACTGTCTCTGAAAGAAAAATTAATTACCATAATATAAACATTAAAAACTTCAAAATGCTTCCTAATCTTAAGTCAGAAGATTGTATTTCAAGAAAGAAAAAAAACGATCACTGTGCTAGTTTCCATCTGAGTGCATTAAGCCAGCAATATCACACACCAGTGATGGACACAGCCATCTGCAGCCAGGAAAGAAGTCCATCCCTATCATATTATGTGCAAAAACCTGCTCTATTATATTGTTGGCTTCTGATATTCTAATTTTTAAACTGGTCAGTCATGGTGCATGATTACTCTGCTTCTCAAAGGAGAGCCAAGCTGCAGGTCCAAGCTGCTGTTCATTATAGACTGCTGGGAAATGGTCGCAGCACTAAGAAATCCAAATTTGATACGCAACTCTCTCAATTTAGTTTGCCAGGTCTTTCTTGTTGGTGATTATGTTCTGTTGACCATTCAATTACATATGGATGACTTTTAAAAGGTGGCATCACTCCCTTTGGGTTATTTCTCCCCCTCTTTCTAAATCAAAATTAGACCTCTTGTAAGGCTGACGGAGATATAAAATATTCTTTTAACTCTACAATACCATCCCATTTGGTACATTTATTTCTGAGACCTATTGCATTAAAACTTATAATTTACCAATGTGGTCTGAAATTCAAACCATCACGTCACACTTGACGTTCTTGTTATTGCCCAAAATTAATTGAATGCCCTTTTATCCATCTTCTTTACCCTCCGAGCAGGGTCAAAGGGGTTGCTTGAGCCAATCCCAGTTACTGTAAAGGCAGGGTTTACGACAGTTCATCACAGGGACACATACAGACATACACTGTAATTCATCCAAAAGGACTATTTAGAGTCACCAATCAACCTGTGAAGCATGTCTTGGAACTGCAGGAGGAAGTCTGGAGAAAATCCACATGTGCACAGGAAGAACAAACATTTTCACACACTCCAGCCATCATTCCAACAAGGTTTCTCTCAATGAGGCAACAATACTAACCACTACATCACAACACAGCCCTAGTTTGTTACTTAGTTAAAACCAATGTGATAGTAAACAAATGAAGCAAGCTTCTCTTAGTGCTCAAAAAAGGGCGATGTTTGAAACTGAAAATGTTTGGTATAGCATTTCATTTCAACATAGGATCAAGTATGATTCGGATAAAAAGCCTGTGTGTTTTGTTTTTCTTTTTAATCACTGTAAAAATAGATCAAAAGAAACTTTTCACCTTGACAGTGTCATCTATCTATTTGTTAGTCTCTAAGTTGCGCTGGAAATTCAATTTAACCCTGTGCTTTACACAGTGAAAGCGTTTAAAGTGCAGAGAAAAAAATAAAGGCACATAACCTTCAGATAGAAGTATAAAGACAGAAATGCACATTAGCATGAATGCTGGATCTCGTTGGAATTAGTTCCTGAGCTTTGGCTGACTTAAAGAGAAAGCTATATAAATGGGATGTGTTATGCATGGACATAGATGAGAACAGTGCAAGTGGAAGTTGATAAAATGCTTATGTGAGTTCAAACTACCTGTAGTCATTTAACCTGAAAATAAACCCAAACTATAGCCAAAACATGTGGAAGATAAATGGCAAACTGGAACACAAATCACAAAAAACTTTTGCTCCTTGCTTGCTGTTTCACTTCTTAAAATCATCAGGACTTCTTCTGGAAGATTAATATTTTCACTCCCAGATTAGCACCATGCTGATCAGGAAAATGAATACAAAAGCTGCTCTTGATTTTGCAAATATCTTAAGTTTATAAAACCATTGAAGAAGAACATATGTTTGATGCCATTAAATCACAAATAAGAACATGTTTTTTTGGTTGTCATAATCAAGTCCTCGTACTTTGATAGGCTGTTTCTTTGGTAAATTGTTTCCACTGACCTAATTTAAATGTATATCTCATATTTTTGTCATCTACAATGAGCTTTTACTAGAAATTCTAAACTAGAATCACTGACATTGTCAATCGATCATTTAAAAAATTAAGATAGTAAAAAAAAAAAGACAATAAATGCAAATGTTTGAGCCTATATTTGCTATATTAAATAAAATGTACAAGCTGGGATTCAGCTTAAGTAAAGCGTTCACAGTGGTCTTTTAATTATGATTATGACCATTTTTCTAGGACATGGAACGGCAGCTGCAGAGCGGCAGTAGTTCATTAGAAATTTGTCTCTGAGTTGTTGGGTAGAACTAATGGAGCCTGCTCCCCCATCCCGTCATTCATATGTTTATGTGCTCTCCTGTTAGCTTACAGCCCGTAATTCCCCCCCACATAACATTATTTGTTCAACAAAAATGGTGAGCAATATTGGAGCTGTCATGTCACATAGTTTTTAGCCAGATGCTAGCTCAGACGAGGAAAACAAAGACACACATGGATGTAGATGCATCAGAATGGAGCGGAGCAGCGAGCTTGTGGCCTGTAGCTCCATTGTAGCTACCACGTCACACCTACAAGCTTTTTTAAATTTTTTTGTCTGCTACTGAATTCACAATGATTTAAAAAATGAAATACTCAAAACATACAATTTTAAGCTTAATTTTCTTTAAAGTCCTTCATCATCAGAAAAATGCATGGACATGTCAAAAACATGATTTTCATTGAGTGGGTCTTTAATCTTTTACTGTAAATCTAGAAGAGTTTTTTTGGAGGAGCCACATCCCAGACAAGGGAAAGTGACCCAATAGCCCAGCTTAAAAAAAAATCCAGTTTTGGATACTCTAATTGTTTTTACATGAGTGAGGAAAGGGGAAAAAATAAGTAAGAAAACAACAGAAAGAAGGACATATATTGAAGGAAAAAAGGACAAAAAGTTATATGACTGAAGTTATTCCACAACAAGATCAACTGAAATAAAACATACATGGATGAAAGAAACTGTGAAACAAGATCAGTTCTGATAAATAATAAACATCAGAGTAAAGCCTCAGAAATTAGTCTATTATTTTTAAATATGAGAAACTTAAAAAACACTATAATTCAATGTTAGGATTTCAATTTATTGGGTACATACAGTTAAAGAAAGAAAGAATAACTGAACTACTTAAGAAATAAAAAAATAAAAAAAATCATAATAATAACACACATACAAACACATGATTCACGTACTGGGATTTAAAGCTAGAGAATGTATCAATGCTTGTCTAAGAAGAACACATCTTCCAGAAGTTTCTTCTGATGTGAGGACACATAGGAGAGAGGTCGCCTCAGCCCTGAGATGTCAACGTGATTGTCCTCCAGCAGAGCTCATTCATTTCTAGGAAAATGACTTATACTGATGTGGTCACTGGCAGAATTAAGCTTTTTATGGGTGCTTTAAGTCTGTTTAAATGGAAATGAAGAAAAAAAAAAGTTGCAAGTCATCTGTTTACTCTGCTCTTCAAGAAGGTCCAAAGTACAGATGAGGGTTTTTTTGTACGTTTTTTTCCCTATCAGCAAGATCATGCAAATATTTGCTTTGGCACTATTTATTTAAGATTATGTTGAAAAAGTAGTGCTGATGCAGTTAAATAAAAACCATTTAATCAAGAATAATCCACAAATGATCTGTTAGCATTTTGCAAAATGAATTAGCTACAGCGCTGGCGTAGCATCCAGCCCCAGAGTGACCCCAAACATAAGACGAAATGAAACAAGACCTTTTGATTTAATGGAACAAAACTAGAGACAAAAAAACTTAATATAGCTAGAAAAAATATTCTTTTTAGACTGAAACACTGACAAAGTCAGCCTCCACCTTAACAAAGACAGGCATCTCTTTGCTTGGTTAAGTTCAGTTAGTTATCCCTGTAAATGAAACTGCATGATTTTCATATTAATTGTACATAAGACATTTTAAAACATTATCCCACATCCTGCTGTCATGTGCTGGATTTTCTCCTTGCGCAGTTTGCCCCTGTGGTCTGGTGTGGTAGTTCCTCTATTGGTTCTGGACTTCTGTTCAGCAATGATCAGGGCTTCTGTTTTGTCTTTCAGTCCAGCTATGTCTAACCACTGGGTAGAATACTCGGATATCAGTCCCCGCTTCTATTTGCTTGTGGTACATTATGTGCAAGGGTTTGTCTTTCCATATGGGTTCCTGCTTTTTCCTCTCTGAGTTTCTGAAGTACTCAATAAGCATGTAATGACTTAGAAGCATGTACCTTATGTATTCCAAGATTTTTGTTGCTTCTTCTTGGTTAGTGGTTCTGGCACTTACTTGCCCTTGACCCTACTCCTTCTATTTAGTGTACAGCCTCAGGGATTTGCAGTCAAACCCTCCAAGGACTGTAAGGGAGCTTCCTTGTCTTGATGTCAGTGACCTCTACTTCCTCTTTTGGGCAGCTTATTATGCCAGCAGGGTGTCTGATGAGTCACAAAGCATAGCTGTTGATAGCCCAGCTTTGTTCTTGCCATTCAGAGGGACAGAGCATCTTATTGGTAAATGCTACTCTTGGTATTGACCTGTGCAATTGATTTGGATATGGACTCTGAGGTTGTGTTTCAAGTGCCCTTTTAGTTCCTGATGAAGGTTCTCAGTGTCCTGTTGATGTTGTGCAGTTTCAAGCAATCCAGGATCCATGTCTTGGTTTCATGAAGACACTTTTAGCAAACAGTGTTCACACCTGACAAGCAGGGAGCCGTAGGGTGGGGCCTCTTCTTCTTTTGTTTTTGTTGTTTTGCAGGTTTTTCATCTACAAGTTTGTTCTTTAATGAAGCCTGGTCTCCTGGTTCCCGATGCTATGATACCTAACAGAAGCTTCTTTGTTGTGTGGAGGCACGTGATTAGATGATAGTTTCACAGGGCTCTTAGGGGGACTGCAACTTGAAGTTTTCCTCAGCCAGGATATAAACCTGGGTTGTAGTTTTTTTTGATAGCTGAAAACAAGTGAGCACCCTGCCCAAACCGAGACACATTTGTGTCTCTGTT
Source organism: Adrianichthys oophorus (assembly GCA_036245035.1). Classification (NCBI taxonomy): domain Eukaryota; kingdom Metazoa; phylum Chordata; class Actinopteri; order Beloniformes; family Adrianichthyidae; genus Adrianichthys; species Adrianichthys oophorus. The sequence continues at coordinate 19,204,580 of BSAI01000073.1, read as the reverse complement.
GTTCACTTTTGCTCTTTCCCAGTGTTTCATGTTGAAAAGCTGTGTCTCTGTTTGCTCCAATTTCGCTTCACAGACAGTGGCTGCAGAATGTGACAGCGAAGGCCAAGCAGCTGGAAACTTTAAAAATACAGGTCAGGCAGTCAGACTGTCGTTTTATTTGTGTCTCACAGGAACAAATAATGACCACAACCATAGACATTTGTCTATGAAAAACTTTGATGTCAGTCTTGTGCAACGTTCACACCGGGCGACAAAATATGCATTCAAATGACCACTTCAAATGAAAAGTCTATGAAAACATGCGTACATTCGCTTTTCGGGCTTACACATTCAAAACTCTTGAGTTCATGTGTCGTTACACAAGTTTTAAACTCATTTTCGGGCTCTAGGAACAAAACATGCGGCCATTGAATATGCATCAAAATCAGTTGAACTTTGACCAATCATGGACTCAATTTTGGAAGTAACATCCATTTCAAAACACAGAAGTGTTTGAAATTGATCTCAAAGGAGACATTGATCATTGCAGTTTGTGCCCGGCTGGAGCTATATGGCACCAAGTCTTTCGTATATCGGAAGAGAGCCGCGAAAGAGAAATCCTGAAGCAAGATTGAAGAGATTTGTACCGCTTTGACATTTTGTGCCAGGCCTCTACCAACTGCAGTTACATGCATTAGTATCGGGTAGCAATGGTTCACTGTTAACATGCTACAGTAAAAGCGGACATCACGTGGCCGTTGTGTGCATAGCATTATAACATCTGAACTTTCTTCCACAGAAAAATTGTAAAAATTTTTATCTAAAATCAGTTAAAAAACATTGAGTGTATTTATGTGTTTCATGCACATTACTAGGATAAAGTTGCCAGACAACAGACACCAAAATATAGTCAAATTAATGACAAGTTAAACATTTGGGCACAAATGAAATGCTCATAAAACATGTGATTGATTTGGTAAAACCAAACAGATCTGTTTAACCCTAACCCAGTGGATTGAAGTGTGGTTGGTAGAACCAAATTAATTGGAGCAACGGCAAACTCAAACTAACTTTTGTAATACATTGAAAGACATGAGAGAAATATAAAGAAAGAAGAAATATAAAGAAGGAAATATAAAGAAAGAATCACATGGGTACCAAAAAAGCAGGGATGGGCAATAACAGGCCTCCAGGGCCAGTGTCCATGTGTTCCTTTGTGATAGCCTTGTTTTAAATGATGTCAGTTGTCTTGTCACCCAAGAAAGGATGACAATGCAGCCAATGTGACAGCAAAGGCCAAGCAGCTAGAAATCCTAACAGTAATTAAAGAACTAGAATTAGCCGTGATAATTAGTTATTCAAACTGGCTCTGAAAATTGGGGTGGTGGGGCAACCTTCTCTAGAAAGCAATTCACAGTGACGCTAGAAACGATGTTCCGTGCTTGTTCATGCAGCTGGTTGGTGATAATTTTCAGCCTAATAGATTTATAATCCTAGTTAAAATGTTATAAAAAGTCTCATTTTTGGAGACAACACTACCAGAAATATTTTACAATAAAACCTCCCAGGTAAGTAGTGTAATCGCTACTAATATTTGCTTTTTAGACAGGTCAGTTTTTAAAGTGCATTTCTAGAGACGTTTCAGAAAATTACCATCTTAAAAGATATAACCTGATGGGATAAAATAACATCCGATAACAAAATAACAAATTCTAAATGAAAAGATAAGTTTGTAAAAGTATTTTTCTTTCATACTGACTAACTGAGCTATGAAAGAAAAATAATTCAGTATTTTAAGCTTTATATGCACCAAAATGAACAATATTACAAGTCTTCACCAACTATTATTAGCATTATAGCAGATCTTCACAGATATAAACTGGAAGTGGTGGTTAATTTTATGGTAAGTTATGCACAAATCCAGCATAATTCTGCCCTCTTCTAACCTATTTCTTAGTTTTTTCAAATTATTAAATGCAAATGTCCTGTACATTGCAGAGTAAGGATTTCTAACATTGAATTTGCTTTGACAGCAAAGAAAGGAAAGCCTTAAAAAGTCAAACATGTAGAGGACAAAAAGGTAAAAACTGAGACAAATTTCCTCTAAAGTGTGAAATCACTGTCTTTCGCTGTCACTTTGTCCTGACTGTCCCTCTGGCTACCTCCGACTCTCTGTCACTTCCAATACTCATCTGTCCTCGCAACAAACCTGACTCAAATGCACCATATCATTTTTAAAAATATTAAAAGTTATATTTTCCTCCTGATTTACACAATCAATGTGGAACCCAAACAGGCACTGCCAGTTTTTTGTGAACCTTTAGGGTTTCTCATCCTCTGCTTTTAAGCTGTCCCATTACACCTGTTATATTCTTTCTTTACCTTTTTATTCTTTTTCCTCCATCTCTATTTCCTCCAAACATAAAAAAAACAAAATTATTATTATCTTTCATTCTTAACACATAACAAGAAAATGTATTAACTTGTATACTTTTTGGTTTATACTACTCTGAGTTTAGTATCTAAGTATCTGCCCATTCTTTGAAAAAAAAACAAGTTTTGCACATCAGAGGAATAAAAACAGCAGCAGAGTACATACAAAATCTAAAATAAAGCCAAATACAAATACCTTTTTTGACTTTTTACAACTGGATGTTTCATAAAAACAGAAAGCCACAGAGGCGTGTTGCATTTCTGAACCAAACATAAATTTAGTTCTTCTTGTGACATTCCTGTTTTAATAATGCTTAATATCTTCATGTAACAAACATAGCTTTTGTGTCGTAGATTCAAAAATAATTTTGATCCAGGAAACAACATTAGAAACATTGACACTACTATATCTGAGCTTAGTTTTTAGTCCATTTTGCAGCTTACTTTAGCTGCAGAATCTCACGTCAAACAAAGATGTTGCTTTAAAGTACCAACTTTTTGCACTCTCTCCTCAGGTCTTAAGTTCTCTTGATAACTGTGTCAATCAGCACAACCTGTAAAAGCACTGAATTGCAATGTGTGAGTGCCAATTGCATCCTGGATTAGCATCTTTAAAAATGCAGAGTGGAAAAAAAATGACCAATTTTGTTTCTTTTCAAAATCTTGTCAGTTATTCCACACTGACAGATTGTTAAAGCTATGAAGTGAAATTTTACTGGGGGTTAGCTTTTTCAACACCCCCCAAAAAGAGGGTCTGGGTTTTCTGACAGAGTAAATGGGTGAAAAAGGTAAGGCAAATAAAAATATTCAAGCAGACAATTTACATCACACTTCTGCATAACCCCTGAATCCTGCCAAACTTTGACTAAGCCACTCCAAGAAGTTTGAAGTTTTCTTTTAAACAACTTGGTGCTTTAGGAATATTATAAAAATAATCCTTACAGGGAAAGGTGAAGTTTTAAATAAACTAAATAAACTAAAATAAATAAAAGACAAGCATCCTAACATAATGATACTGCCACCACCATGCTTCATTGTAGGGAATAGGCCTTAAAGTAGTGATGGGTCTGAGGCATCGGTCACATACATTACTTTATTTATGTTAAAAATGTCACCCTAAATGAGATCAGTGCTTCATATTTAGCTTATTTATCCATACAAATACTCTATTTCAAGTCTGCATATCATGAATGGATCACCACAATATATAACAGTGCTAGTTTGAGCAGGAGAGTGCGTGCTATTTAAATTTTTTTTTTTTTGTGGGTAGATGGTTTAAATATTTATTCATTTATTTTTGATGGCCCGCGTTCTACACTGAGATGTGATCACCAATGTTTATGCAGAGCTCTTTGAAAGAGAAAAAAACAGATCTCTAAACATCATGGGAATGTCTTCGATGCATTGTACAGGAAATACAGACAAGGCTTCATGTAGTGATCAACATTAGCTGCTAGCTCCTCCCACACGCAAATGAGGCGGCGAGCTTAGGGAACACATTTCTGGCTATTTTACTTGATTGTTAAAGCTACTTGACAGAAGTGCTCTGTTTAAGAGTTAAATGGTAAATAAAGGAAGGTTAATAAAAGAAAAATGGTAGGAAAAAACACAGATCTGTTTATGACATTTTTTCTTTTTTAAATGTGTTAAAAAAAGGATCGGATCCGGACTTGATGTCAGCAGATTCTCAAAATCAAATGACTCGGAATCGGATTGGGCCCAAAGTAGCCTGATCGGGAGATCCCTCGTTTCAACTATCATGTCACATGAGAGAAATCCAGGCTGTTACCTTTAAAAGTACACAGGAGAGTTCGAGAGATTCACACCAGAATTAGGTCAATTCAGTTTCACAAACCAATTTTTTTATTTGTAAAACTGACCAGGTTGACCTGCGTTGTGTTTCTAATTATTTACATACAAAATAAAAGAACGTTTATCTTAATTTACTTTTGACAGTAATAACACACACACACAAAAAAGCAAGTGGGATTTAATCATTTTTGTGACAAAACGCTACTGTAGGCAAGTATATAAAGGATCATTTTGGAAAAACATAATAGAAAATGTCTTATTGTTGTGTCGATGAACAAACACGTGATTCACCACATATTGTTGTCTAAATGAGTTAAATAAACATTCCCTTTAGTCTTTCTGACTAACTTACCAAGGGAGAACACAATAAATGCTGATTACTTTCCTCAATTAATCAGAAAGCTTCTTCTGAATTCTCTCCATTTGTCTACAAATGAAACAGAACCTCTTTAATCTATTCAATTTTTATGTTGAATAGTAAAAAAAATCAGAATGTTTCCACATTTATTTTCAAATATGGGATAAACTCAATGTTTCTTTAAATCAACGCTAAAATTGGAAGCACGAGACTTTCTCCCAGAAATGCATTCAGGCATTATTTATAATGTCAGGCAGACGACACAAACACCACACATTCACATAAATATAAATCTTACATGTTCACATTAAAGGAAAGTGTTTTCTTTATCTCCTTTTTCAGTTCATTTCAAAGTACAATCAAAAGTGTGGACTTTACTCTGAGGCACGAAGTGTAAATGTTATTGCTCTCGTTTCCTTGTCTATATCCTCCTTCACAGAACATTGAAGGTTATTAGCGGACTTTCTTTACCTTTTCTCTCAGACTCTTGCCAGCTGTGTGGTGTGATAAGGACCAAGGATCTAAAAATAACCCACTCTTTCTGAGTACAGAGCGCGCCGTGTCATTCAAGGGTTCTACTTGCGCCCTGACACAAACATCCTGAGATACTATGTTGAACTCTACTGCAGATAGCATCTTCTCTCCTCTTTGCAGCCCCAAATATAATTATACTCTTTGTAATTTGGCATTTCCTTACTTCCTATTCATTGCTTCCTTCATGCTTCTTTGAACTGACATCTCTTCTTCTGCTTCTTTCGCTTCTTTCTTTGAAATTTTTAAGATATATCTGCATCAATACATTTAAAAATTTAACGTTCCTTCCCACTCTTTTAGATCTTGAAACTCTTAACCAAATGTTACATCATCTAACACTACTCATGTGCTTGAACTTAGCAACCACAAATTTAGGCTGATTAGAAACAACCCTTCTGACAGTGCAGACAACAAATATAACAAATAAATGAATGGATAGTCCTTCCAAATGAGATTTGAGCCAGTGTTAGACTACGGTCTAACTACGGTCTAATGATTTTTTAGCAAATTCAGCAGGTGGCCATGCAGTGGATCTTGGGATCGGGCATGCTGCGTGGCAGTCGCCGAGGATTTAAGAAAACGTTCAAATTCATTGGCAACTGGACGATTTTTTTGTGACCCTGGTTAGCCACCGCCCTGGCAAATTTGGAGGCAGTTCAGTGGTAGGAGTGTTTTTTGTGAGGTACTTGGGTAAATCGGGTGTTCACAAGTCGTGTGATATTTGCATATTAAAAAAAAAGGATGCGTTTATGTGCATGTGTGAAACTCAGGGAAGGGAGGGAAAAAGAAGGAAATAAAGAACGGTTCCCAGCTGACCGCGAGTCCATTCCCATCATTTATGTTAATGATCCGTTTGGTTTGTTAGCGAACGTCACATCTCTAATAATTTTGAGTTTGTAACTTTATTTTTGATGTAAATAGTAGAATTGTATATATAAGTAGCATGTAATTCTATTTTGTGCATTGCATATATTTTCTTGTGCTGGAATATGCATGAAGTGCCTGATTGTGCAAGCAAGCAAGGAACAATGCCCCGGGCGGCTGGTGGCCAGTGACACTTGATATGGATGGCTGCCTTCCGGAGCAGGCGAACATTTACACATTGTCCAGTCAGAGCTTCTGCCGGCTGGCGATCCGGCTGTGACCGCCCAGCTGTCACCCGATTTTGTAATGACATCATCCCTGCCTGACTGACTGCCGCCGTCTGCATTTATGACCACGCCAACGATATTCAGAAAAATCAGGAGGCGGAGGTCATTCTTAAAGATTCTGTTGATGGTTCCCCATCGCGCGGTGGCAGTTGTATATGTGACTGTAGCATAGGGCAACGAAGCCGCCATCAGTTTGTGAATGTGAGCGTGGGTGAATGAGACTGTGACTGTAAAGTGATTTGGGCATTTCAAGAAGGTAGTAAATTGCTTTATAAGTATATTTTTACCATTTACCAAAATAATGTGTGTGTTAGGGCCAGGAGGGCTGAGGGGGTAAACAGGCTTTTAGATCCCTGCTAGATCTGAAGGAGTTGCTTATGCATTTCATTTGGGATGTCAGGAAAGTGAACAGACAGTTACAGCTGTGGTATGGGTTCTGTAGGTTGGAAGTTAGATGGAAGTAGCAACAGAGGGTTCATTAAGCCAAGCAAACATCCATTCATCTTCTTTCTTTGCAGTCACGGGCATTGTTGGAGCTAATTCTCAGCTACTTCAAGGTGAAGGTGAGGTACACCCATTGACTGTAAATGAGAAGTGGACTGAGTGACCCCCTCCCCCTTGCGTTCCAAATAGGAAGTACCTGCTGGTTCTAAGAAGTCGAAATTTCATAGACTTCTATAGGGAAATAAACAGCCATAATTTTTGTCAAGTTAATTCAAGTTGTTCTGGTTATAAAAATTAACCAATTAGATGCCTCGATAAAAGTAAGCGGTCTGACATTATACCTTCAAAACGTTTGATTTACTGTTTTCAAGTGGTAGGGGTGTCCTTTCAACAATCTCACTCCTGATTGACGAGACTGATTGCCATAGAAATGTTGAGTCAGACTAACTCAGACCAATCACTGGTGGAATCAACATTGTGACGTCCGTATCACAAAAAAAAGGCACCTGAATAGACTTATTTTGCTGGAGTCTGAATTAAGTTATTTTCTATGGTTGGCGTCACACTCACTCAGTCCAGTTCTCTTCTACAGTCCATGACAGAGCCACACTCAATACAAAAGGACAAGCTACCTATTCAAACGATGGAGCATTTTTTTGGACAGAAGGAGGATACATACACAACATTAACACTTCACACAGAAAGGGCCCAGTTTGGATTCAAACCAGGGTCTTCTTCTTGTGATGCAAGAGTGCTTACCATTACACCACAGTACTGCTGCAAACATAGTAAAGACAGCTGTGCACATCACATACAGCACTCTACAAAAACCTCAGGAAGCCTCAAGATTATGTTTTCAAGGACTTTCAAAGATTTTTCATACAATTTCTTTTAATAGGTGGCTTTTTTTTTTTTTTTTTTTTTTTTGTGGGCTTTCTGAAGGACAGTCTTCGCACAAATACTGCTTTTTTCACTCATTGTCAGTCAAGTCCTTGTACCTGACTGTCGTCAGATGGTTCAAAATTGTTTTTTCCCCAGTTATTTGTTTTTCCACACTGATCCAAAGCTGTCAACTTATCCTTGTAGATATTTACAGGTCAGCGTTACATGGCCACAAAACAAAAAGAACAAGAAAAAAAATTATCAAGACACTTTTTTGAAGAACTTTCAAAAATCCATGAAAACTATTGTTTCAGCCCTTTTAAAAAGTACTGAGGCAAAATATTGTCTCATCTGTTCAACAAATAGTTCCAGATAAGAGTCGTATAGATTTGTATTGATCGGATGTTGGTATTTTTTTCTTCCTTTTAAACAGACTAGAGAAGATGACAGAGAACAGATGGTGGTGAGAATATATCATTAGTGGTCATATCTCTTGGAAATGGAAGGGGAAAAAATCTATCTGACATAACTTGCGCACCATTTTTTCCTTTTTTTTTCTAAAGTCCAGGCAGCAACTGATGCCCAAACCCAACAGAAAGTGTCACAGCAGCCACAATAACAGAAACGGCAGCGGTTCCTTTTTTATAGGGTGTGCTCTGGCTCTCGCTGGATGACAGCTGGGACTGGTTCCAGTAAAATAAAAACACATTCTAAATAGGGTAGGATAAGTGAAATTAAGAAATTATTTTACTGTTTTCAATCAAGATGGCCTCAACTGGTAAAAGGTTCACATCTAACATAAATGAAGAACATACATTTTCTGCTAAATTTGTCCCATAAAGCTATGAACACACCAGGCATGTGACGTGCCGTCAAGAACATACCAAACGTGGGTTTTTAAATGTGTGTTTGGCATTTGGTGTTCACACTGTATCAGCAGGGAGGGACTTCTTCTGTTTTGATGCTGTTTACTAGCACATGTCCGCCACCTACAGTAGTGTAGATGTGTACGTAGCTTAAGGCTGTTCCATCATCTAAAAAGTTTCTTGAGCACTTTATGTCAGATTACGACAAAAGTTTGGGCCTTCACGGGGAACAACATGTTGTTATGATCAGGCTACAGACTTTTTCTGTGAACACTGACTTGCTCAATATGGCAACATCATAAAATGCAAACATTGTAGCTGGAGATTTTTTTTCCCCTCATCAGTGTGCTCAAACTCAACAAGCCAGGAACATCCTGTGCAACAGCAGCCCTACTGTAAACATGACAGTTTAGCTGTGTAATTTTCTGAACTGCAAGCTCGGAGGTGAATTAGCGGTGAGCAAACCTCAATCCCCACATGCTGCCTCTCCTTATACCTAATATGCAGGGACAATCATCAAAGCGGTGAATCAGTCTGGCTTGAAAAATAATGTCAAAACCGTGATTTTTTTTCTTTAAATAGAAGGACAAAATGAAGAGTGCAGACATGTTTTATCTATATTAAAAACAGGGACTGTAAAGTTATTAGAAATACTTAAAGTTAGAGGGTATTCTTACTTCTTTACTGTATGTGTGGTAAATAATTGGCCACTGTAAGTCAACAACCCTTCCAAAACAGTCCGGGATAATTACTAAATCAGTATAATTAGAAGGAATCCCATTCTTGCACACACTAAAAATCTATGTGCCAAAATGCATTCGGCTGTAACACAAAAGACAAAATAAGGCATGCTATTAAGAGACTTGTTTTGCTTTCTCAGTACTATTAACTTTATTCTTTTCTGCACTGCTGCTAAAGAAGAGCTCAGACTGTGAATTGTATGTTTTCGCAATGAAAGTAAATATACTAAAATAACTCAAATACAACGAATGTTTATTTTTCCCAGAACAAGAAAAAAAAGAGAAAAAAAAACACTTTAAAAGGAATGGAAGTCATCAAGGTTGCCAAACACCTTTATAGGATTAATTTCTTTAAAATGAGTTTAGGTGTTAAATGAACCTGTGTTGAGGCCAAATTAAATTCCACAGCTATCATGAGAAAGGTTTCTATTAAAGAGCTTTGGCTTTGGAGATTGCCTGCCAAGTGCATCTTTGCCTGATAAAGCTGAGAAAATTTCGAATTTCCTACGGGCTGTGCTGTCTCTGACCTCAGGGGTCCAACAAAATACTCCATTAATTTATCTGAAAGCAAGCTGCCAAAGACAACCATCACAGCCTGTAACCTCTGTTGATCTGTGTGAAGGCACAGCCCCACTTACAGACCGTGAAGCTTGAGCTGGCTCCATGCAAAGATCCTGAATTATTAACAAAATGATGCGTATCATTACAGATTTATTGACTTGCCCAAACGGTATCCAAGTCAACTCTGGCTGTTTCCAATGGTTCTTCTTTTAATATAAACACAACATATTACACTTTTTTTTAGAAAAACAATAATGATATCTGAAGCCACAATGTGAGGACCTGGCCTCAAAGGACACTGTAGACCTTAAATAAATAATAATATCAAATAAAAACTTCAGATTCAGCATAAGTCTATGAGGGTTTTCGATCAAATATGAGACTAATTTCTGTAAATAACTGATTGTTACCATCTCGTTTAAGACAAGAAGTGCTTTTTCGTGACATCACAAGTCTCATTGCTTAGATTGAAATCTAGTTTTACACAGTCTAACAGATCAGGAATTCAGACCCTCGATTAAGGAACAAAAATGGCAAATCCTGGATAGATATGTTTGTCAAGAGACCACAATGTAACAGATGATGGAAAAAAATACAGAAAACATGAAGGTTTGCACATTTCTGATAGAAACAAAAATGACTAAGGTTGAAATTGTTTATAAGTTAAAGACACATTTTTGATAACATTAATCAGTTACTAAATGTTCTGAGTTTTAGCTTATAAAAACATTTTTACTGTTCTGTTGTTATTGTTTTGCATTGTGTATAAACTTCAATTATATTATTAAATTATATTATTACTTATATTCCCCAAAGCTGTTAAAGAAGAATTGGGTGTGTGTACTCTTTGTTAGCAACTGTGTTAACGTACATCATGTTGGTTTCAAAGGCTGTATCTGAATTGCTTCCCTGCCCCTCTGGCTACTCCCTATTGGTCCAATTGTAGGGACATTTGAAGAAGTAGTGGTGTCTATAAGTGTTTTAGGGCTGTTTATTCCTCTGCCGGTAGGGTGATCCACCTCGTACTTGTGGAGCAGTCTACGATCTTGCCCATTTTTCGCCCACAGGCAGCACGTATCCACCCATTGTGACTAAGTCATTAGTTATTCCAACAAAAAATGCAAGAAAGGTTTTGGGGAAATTTGGAACTAATGGGCATGTTCAAATTTCTCAAGGTTAAAGTTGAATGACTGGGTTGACAGGGGTGAGAACTGAATGCAAATAAGTCCTGGTCTTATGCAATTTGGTTGCTTATCCTGCTGTGGCAGAGGAATGGCAAGGTTGACACTTGTTTACTCTTGAGATTTCTTCTGGGACACCTTACCATCCACTCCAATTCCAACCAATTAATGAAAGACAAAGGTTTGTCTGTATCGCTCAGTGATGTGACTGAAGGGCTAAGTAACACTACTGCAAGGAAACAAGTGTTTAACTTTGGTTTTATACTACCATACTTCATATTTTGTACCTCTTTCAAGGGCGGGGCTTCTATTTTTTTTCTTTTGCAATTGTTTTCTAGCACATATCTGCCACATAGTTGGAAGAGGTTTGATGCGAAATATTAAAGCTTTGCAAATCTCGTGAATCTTACACCAGGCTTTTTTTTCACATCTCTATTCCAACACCTGAAAGACTTGGTGTCATATAATTCCATCTGAGCAAAAACCGCAATTATTAATTTCTTCTCCATAATCAATTTTCAAATGGTTAGCACTTCCGTGAATCACAAGGGAGGCAATCCATACATCGGTACCAAATCCGAGTTCCTGGTTTAACCTGGTTTAACTCTTAAAGAGCAATAAATGGCTGTGTGTTTTTTTGATGTAGAGCCTGAAAACGATCGTAAAAACTTGTTTTTCAAAGTGTGAATGCAAGAGTTTTGAACGTGAAAGCCCAAAACGTCCGTTTACATTGTCTTTTCATTGGAAGTGACCACTTAAACGTGTGTTGCAGAGAGCGATGTAAACCTAGTTCGAGACATAACTGTATAAAGCAATTTTACTGGTATGAAGCTTGTATGTCCAAAGTCTCTTTCACACGTTGTTGTTGGAATTATCTTCTAAAAGCCATTACAGTCAGAGTGTCCTTCTGTGTCTGTAGAAATACCAAAGTACTTCATAAAAGACATTTATCTTGAGTTCCTGGAGCTTTATTGATCACCTCTCTTGTAAATCACTTCAGATAAAATAGTCCGTTAAATAACTAAACATAATTTCACAACCTCATGACAAAGGTTAGGGAAAACTCTTCCGAGAAACTCTGGTTGAGTTTTTGAAATGGTAAAAGTCAGTTCCTTTATCTAATATGTACACTTAACAATAAAAGTCTTTAGTCTGGGGACTGTGCAGCTTTACAAAAGCATCACAGTTCTTTGTTTTAAGATGACAGCCGACTGGCATCTTAATCCCTGCACTTGTTGTAGCTTGAAGTGAAAAGGGGTCTATTTATAGCATTAACATTAAACATTTCTAAAAGCCTATAGGTTTATCTTAAAGCAACAATGGACCCACACTCTGTTCCCAGTCAAACAGGAGCCGTCTAAGCAAATCAAAAGCATTTTCTCTCATAGTTTAGCCAAAGCACACTTTTGGATTACTGGTTCCCTTTTAGTAACACCCCTTGCAAATTGAAAATGAGTCCCTCAGATCCCACACTAATTTAATTGACAATTTTTTCTGGCAATGTCAGGCCACAGTATTGCCAAAGCTGTTAAATTTATTTCCTAGAGAGACTCATTTGCTTATCCCGGATTTCCTACATTCTAATGTGTGCAAACAAATATTTGCAGACATGACAGGATGACAGAATTAACATGGCTCAGGCTTTCGTGGTATAATTGCTGTTTAATTAATTTCTCTCCCACTTCGTTGATTATGACAATAATCATTAGTCCCTCTTTGTGGGTTTGTGCGTGTGTGACATTGCAGATGATGAAACATAAAATCTGGAGCAAACGGTCATTACAGTGAGTTATTTGTTTGCCTTTTCCAATTCAGCTCAATCAACACTTCGCTGAGCGATTGCGAGCCCAAAAGCGCAACCTGTCTGACTCCTCCTGTCCTCCCCTTGGCTCTTGGGCCCAGTCCACTTTGTCTAATAGAGATGTTGAACAGAGAACGCAGAGGGGAGCGAGCTAAAAGTCTCTCTGAAGAAAGAAGCAGATTATATATAGCCACTGATTAAGGCAGAGATGGGAACATGACCTACATGCAAAGAAACATTTTTTCTCACTTTCTGCTACATGAACGATCCTCTGTCCAGGTCCGGGACTCCACAACTGGGAGAATCACTCTAATTATAACACCGGAGTCAAATTTCAATGCACACCTCATTAATATTTTTCTCATTATTGGGTTAATAATGTTTTTGGAGGTTTTGGAGACTTGGGACGGGCTGCACGGTGGCGCAGTGGTTAGCGCTCCTGCCTCACAGTAAGAAGGTTCCCGGTTCAAGTCCTGGCTGGGGGACCTTTCTGTGTGGAGTTTGCATGTTCTCCCCATGCATGCGTGGGTTTTCTCCGGGGACTCCGGCTTCCTCCCACCGTCCAAAAACATGCTTCATAGGTTAATTGGTCACTCTAAATTGTCCGTAGGTGTGAATGTGAGTGTGTACGGGTGTGTGATTGTGGCCCTTGCGACAGACTGGCGACCAGTCCAGGGGTGTACCCTGCCTTCGCCCATGAGTAGCCGGGTTAGGCTCCGGCAACCCCGTGACCCCGAAAGGGATAAAGCGGATTGGAAAATGAATGAATGAATGGAGACTTGGGACACAGTGACTTGAAAGTGAGTCTGGTTTTCTATGCAGGTAGAAATGACCACTGTGTCCTTATTGCGTAGCATATAATAGTAGAAACTAACTTCCCTTCAGACATAAAGCCGGTGTTCTCAAAATAACTATTCCCTTAGGAGATGAGATGAGGAGAGGAAGGGGGACAACAAGACTGAGAGGGAGACGGAGGGAGAGAAGGCTTTCTATTTCCTCATCATCAGAGGAACCTTTCCCACTGATGCCAGCGTCTGTGTATCCAGCTGGCTCCGACAGCACTGGCGTCGGCAGGCAGCCGTGGGGAGCAGACCGTACCGAGATTGAATTCAGATCTTTTTATCAACCACCTGAGGTTGATTTAACACCCCTGTTCCTGGTCAGTGAAAGAAGCTGATTGTAGAGCCAGCCAGTCCTTCTTCCTCCCTTCGTTCCCTTGGCTCCAGCCCATTACCCAGAACTACAGCTCTGTGCTGGCTGGGCTCACGCAGACCCTGAGAGTTCATGGAGAGGCGGGTCATGAAGCTGAGACAAGATCAAAAGCAGTAACCTGCAACGGGTGTGGAAGGGAGTCTGTGTCTAAAAGTTTGGTCTCTAAATAGCAATTCTATATATTTGACAGAGTGACCTTTAAATTATTTGACCTTCTAAATGTTTAAACTTGAGGTTTATTTCGTGTTTTGAACAATTCACGTCTGACATAGATTGGACGCATTATACTTTTTTAATCAAGAAAAGAAATTCTCCTTACTTTAACATGATTGGTTTTTTTCATTCAAAACAAACTTTGCCAAAAGTATAGAGCTCTTTTAGCGGACAGCAAATTCTTTAGCTTTTCTTTTTTTGCTTACATTCACCTCAGATAATTTTGGAAAAGATATGGAAATACACCTGTTTTTCACAAGTTACATTTCCATCAAATGAAAGCTCCTGCATATACCGTATTCCTAAATAAGTTCACAGGTGTTACAATTGTTTCAGGCAAATCATAATGGTATAGTTATATTATTTTTTAGAAACACTTTAATGCCTTTATTAATGCCTTAAAGAACCAGTACTTGCACATTATTTTTGTCTAGAGTGTGGTGTAAGGACACTACAACAGCATTACCCCAAAATAATAATTGTGAGCAACTTCCATTATATTTACAAATACTTCACAATACACTTACCACATGCATAACAATGGTACATTCCATTTTCATGAATTTGTTTGAGGTGGCCACACAAGCCTTTAAAGGAACTGCACTTATGCTCCCTTTAAGCTGTGGCCACTCCTGACCCTCCACGGGCCGGACAATCCAAAAACCTGCAGCACCCGTACAGGTCAACCCTTGTGCAGGTGCGTGTGACTAATGAATGAAGGAAAACTGAATCTGGCTTTTTTTGTAGAAAGTCACTCAAGGTCATCAAACAGAAAAACTTCCAAAAAAAAGGAAGAAAAAACAAACAAAGCATTTTCTGGAAAAGTTTTAAACATTTTTTGCCAAGAAATCTTTGAATGGTGACACAGCTCTGTGCATTTCTTAAGATATATATCCCAGAAAAAGTATTAAAAAATGACCAAAAGTCGTTATCATGCATATAGATCCAAACCCAAAGCTTCTAAATCTGATAGAATCCATGGACAATAAGACCAGTCCACAAAAACCTGTTGTTCAACCCAAACATACCCAAAAGCAAACACTCCTGGACATTCAGATATTCTCTGTCTATGGTCTGCTCTTGTTGAGCTTGTCGGCAAAGAGGAAAGAATGTCCTCAGTAATTGCTAACAGCCCTATTTATCAGTATCAGTTTGGGTCTCATTTATAAATCACTAAATGATCCATTTAGTTTGTATTTCTGTTGTAAAACCTCATTTGTTTCAACTCCAAAACATGAATGTATGAGGTTTTCTCATGTTTTTGTTGATAACTCTTCTGGCTGCAGTCCTTGATGAAACGTGGGGGAAACATTGCCCAAGCTGCAGGCTCTCAATGCTGCTGCCCATTGTGCGTCACTCACAATGTCTGCACATTCAGACACTTTGTTCTGAATTTACAATTTACATAATGCTTTCACCTTGGCATTTCTATCCTTTTGTACACACAACACAAAAGACAGCACAAATGCTGCACACTCAAAAACGCGTGCACACACACAAACACAGAAATGGTGTGGTGCAGGTAAGGTCAAGCAGCCTGTTCAGAACCTGATCCTCTGCAAAGACTAATAAGAGCTATTCTGCTCTGTGGAGCCACGTATGGCTTTGTGCTGATTTCTTTTATTTCTGTTTTTATTACAGTGGAACAGGCTCTATTGATCAATCCTGAAAAAAGTGCTGCAATGTTAAAGAATTGTTTTAGCAATTCTGTCAGCAACACATCTCACACTTGAGCTTCATAGAAGATAAAAACCTGTACATCATTAGTGTGTCTTGTTCGGGGTTAAACAATACAAAGCATGACCTTCCACACATTTTACTTTCCATAAGGCCAGTCTCTGTCCACAGTATTCTTTATAAAGAACACCATTAAAACAAATCTCTTGCTCTGCAGTCTCGTTTGGGCAGGTGTCTGTAAAGAGGTGACCCTAGAGGTATAACAATATTTATACCATGAACATGCTGCCTGTGCTCTGAATATATTGGTTGTGTAATGATGATGTTATCAGTACATTCAGACAGTCACTGTCTTATTGTCTACTGTTTCCTTCTCTGGAGTTCCGGTTTTGAAAAGCTGTCCCTGTGAGGCTGGGACAATTGTGCACAGAAGTGGCTGCCATGAGAGAAGAAATTTGTAGGATCAGATTCATGTGTCAAAAGAAGAAAGTTTAATCAAAAGATGGATTTAGTTAATGTCTTAGAGGTTAATTGTTAGGTGGTTTTTATGTATATTGTTGAAACACTGTAAGTTTTTTTCACATTTTCACTCTAAAGTGTCTCGTCTGAAAGAGTAGGTATACATGCCCACATTGATTGGATGGTGAATACTTATTGTGTAGTTCTTTACAACCTTCTTAGAAGGCCCAAAGGGCTTTTCAGTCACATTTCCATTCACTAATAAACACACATTCACACACTGATGGCGGCTCCACTGCCTAATACTGGCGCCAACCTATAACCACCAGGAGCAATGTGGGGCTCAGTGTTTGCCCAAAGACACTGCAACACATGGGCAGGGAAAGTGGCAACCATAGACAGTATATAGAGAGAACTGGACAAATTACTCCCTCACCCCTCACGTTCCATATAGGAAGCCTGTCCCAGAAAAGCCAAAATCCAATAGACTTCTATTGAGAAAGAAACAGCCTAATATTATTGAGTCATTCTATTTGCCAGAATAACCATCCTTGCTCTGGTACCTCTTTTTAACACGTTCTTGCTAAACCTACTTTTTTTAATGGTTTTTTTTTAATCGCAACTTATTCATGACCAATCAGAGGGCTCAGTAAAAGCATGCGGTGCCTACTGGCCCCCACCTCGAATGTTCGAGACATTTGATTGGCAGATTCACCCGAGCCCGCTTTCAGTGGAAGGGGTGTGGCTTTCCAACAAGCACACTTCTGATTAGCTAGAGTGGTTGCCATGGAAATGATGATTCCGACCAATCAGGTAAGGCATTTTCTACGGGTGACGCCAAAGGCAATTAGTCCATCTCGATATATGCCAATTATATATGTCAATGGCGGGAAGTCAACCTGCAAGATTCCGATCAGAGGTCAACCGCTCTACCTCTGCACCGGGGTTGCCTAAAAAACTGATCTAAAATATAACTAGTGGTCTAGGAATACATGATGTAAGTGATCATCTACCTGTATTTGTAACATTTAATTATCAATTACCAAAAAAAGAAAACTTTAACTGCCTTAGATATATAAGAAGCCAGACAGAAGAAGCCGTTAATGAGCTCAAAGGTGACCTGTTAAAACAAGAATGGAAAGAAGTTTATGTAAATGATGTAAATTGTGCTTATGAGTCCTTTCTTAGTTGTTATTTAGCCTTGTATAATTACCACTGCCCAAAAGTTTTATGTCAAAACAAACCCAGGAATAATAGAAACTTGGATAATGAGGGTCTTACAGAATGCCTGCAAAAAGAAAAATAAACTTTACCAGGATTTCTTAAACTAAGTTTAGAAAAGAGGCTTCTGAAAAACAATACAAGTTGTACAAAAACAAATTAAGGGTAATTTTGAGAAAAGCAAAAAAAGAATAGTACAATAAGATTTTAGTTAAATACAAACATTAGAAACACATGGAGTATACTAAAGAAAGTAACAGAAAATAAAACAGGATCTGTAGAAATACCAAAGTACTTCATAAAAGATCATTTTACAATAAAAATATGGACACAGTGGTTAATGAATTTATTTCTTTAATTGTAAATAAAGGCCTTCAATTGGCAAATGAAATTACAAAAACTCTGGGAAATTTGAATGAAAATCAGAAAATGGAAAGTAAGATGATGCAGTCAATGTATCTACTAGAGGTGGATGAAACAGAGACCATAATTGATAGCTGTATTATTGATATAAAAATTGCAAAAAAGACCATTGATTGTATTGTGAGACCAATATGTTACATTTTTAATATCTCCTTTAGAACAGATATTTTCCCAAAAGGTATGAAAACTGCTAAAGTTATCCCTTTTTTAGTTATCCCTTTATAAAACAGGCGACAAGACATTCCTTCAACAAATACAGACCAGTATCTCTACTTTCACAATTTTCTAAAATATTAGAAAAGTTGTTTGTTCACAGACTGAATTCTTTTATTGAAAATAACAAGTTATTAAATGACTGACAATATGGTTTCTTCACTAACCGATCAACATCCTTGGCAAAGATAAAAGTAACAGAAGACATTTCAACTGCAATTAATGAAAAGAAATACACAGAAGGACTGTTTATTGATTTAAAAAAGGCATTTGATATTGTTGATCATTCTATTTCAATTTCATAGTTACATGTGTTTGGGGTCAAATGAGTAGTTCTTAACTGGTTAACCAGTTATTTGCACAGGAGGTAACAATATGTACGGTGTGCAGGTCATTCCTCAAAATGCATGAATGTGGAATTCTGCAAGGGTCAGTGTTGGATCCTTTTATTTTTCTTGTATATATAAATTACATTTGTGAAGCCTCAAATGTATTGAAACTTGTTCTTTTTGCTGATAACATCACAATTTTCAGTTCAAGAAAAATATATATATATATATTGAATAGAAGATATTGAAATTGAAATGATCAAACTTAAATATAGGGTTAATAATAATACACTTTCATTGAATGTGGTAAAGATTAAATTTATGATTTTTGCTAATAAAAAACAGCAGAAATCAAAACTATCAATTGATGAAATAAAAGCTGAAAAAGTCTCTGAGTATCGATTTCTTGGGGTAATTTCGGATGAAAATTTGTCTTAGAAGCCTTATATATTAAAAGTAACGTGGCTAAAACTGTATTTGTTTTGAATAACATTAAGTACAATTTATCTTGTAATGTGTTGAGAATGTTATATTGTTCAATTATATTGCCTTATTTCACTTATTGTGTTGAAGTGTGGAAGATTCCTCAAAACTTGAGGAAGGACGTGTAAAAATGCAATTTGGCTCCTATACAGACGATTGTAGCATCATAGCTAAAGTGCAAACTATTATCTCTGCAAATCAAATAACGCATTGCTGCTATCGTCTGTTGGTACTCAGTGTACTCTAGGATAACTGGATAAGGAAACTTGCCATTATTCTATACGAAATGTTATCCGATGAACATGTTACCTAAAAATAGGACATCATTAGAAAAAGGATTGGATGTTCGGTGCCTAGATATATGACCTTACTGGTCACCTCTTGCTTTTTTTCATATGAACTGTCTACAGAAACACTGTATATCCCGTCTTTTGCATTAAATATTTAATTCCCTCTTATGAAGTTGTTTTCCCTTCATAAGTAGTTTGCACTTGTAAAATAATTTGCAGTAGTCTCTCGTTTATTGTTACGTTCTGAATTTCATTCTATAAATGACCTGCAATAGGTGAACTCTGTTAAGAGGTTCAACAGTTTTTTATTACAATAATATAGATGTTTTCTGTAAAACGCCACACAACACACTTTCTGCACTTTCCTCAGACAGACATGAACATTTTCACATTTTTCACTCTTCTTAAATCCCTTTCAAAGTTCAAACCTTTGTGGGAAAATATGTCCAGTATTATGGAGTAAAACTAAAGAACTGCTTGCATTAAAATATTTTTATGTAAATTTGGCAAGCTGAAAGATTGTGAAATTGTCTCCAAATTGTGAACTCGTCTTTAACATTTGGTGTGTTGCCAGAACCACTGAAAACATCTGTAAAAAAAAAACTGAAAAAGAACAGTCTGGTAAACTGGGTGGGTCTCACTGGGCCAGTACTAAACTGGCTCAAAACATACTTGGAAAACAGGAAATATTATGTGTCAGTTGGTAACTTCATATCATAGCCAACAGAAATAACATGTAGAGTTCCCCAAGGCTCCATCCTGGGGCCACTTCTATTTTATATGCATTCTCTCACACAACGGATGATGAAAACAAGGACTGAAGTGTTACGAGGCTTGCATCTTCTGACTTAGAAATAATGTTACGTTTTTCAAAACTATCCAGAAATCAACAAGTAATGTTGAAGGATATCAGGTCTGATGGATCCTTAACAGAGTTTGGTTCACTGTGATCATGACCGTTTCCCATGACTACATAATACCACAGTAGAGAGTATCCCCATGTTTTTGCAACAAAAAATAAAAAAAATTAGGGAAAAATCCAATTTAATTTACCTGTCCAATTTTACATCAACTGATCTGCTTTTGAAAGACTGCTGACAAAGGAAAGGTGCTGATCAGTTGATCGCTTTTAATAGAAAATATATGTCAAAAGTTTGAGATTGCATCTTGACATTGCGTCTACAGTGTTTGGAAAAAAAAAACATAAATGCATGTGTATGTGCTGTTATGAGGACCTGAATAAATATTTCTAAAGACAAAAATATATATTTTTTTAACACTGTAAATTGTTTGTTACATGAAGACAAATTGGTTGTTGTAAAAAGCCCACGTTTTATTCTTTAACAAATGCACAAACAAATGCAAGTATTTTTTTTTACATGTGTGTAGAATAATTTACAACTGCAAAATACCTATAAAATATCTATAAATAGATCTAAATCTCTACATTATTGTTTAAATATGTCACATAAATCAACAAACACATTAATTCATCGGATGCTCAGATTAATGTGACAGATTGCAATGACAAATAAATAAAAAAACTAAGCAAAAATTCAAGCTGCTCCCAACTTTAATTACAATAACTCAAATAATCAGTTTATCCCGATAAATAAAAGATGACTCCTTATGGTGTTTAGGTTTCTTAATCCATAATTATAATATGTTACAGAGTTACTAAATGTTACTAGAAAATGTCTCTGCAATAAACTGGATCACTAGATTTATTGGATGGACTGCGAGGACTTGTGAGCATCACACTTCTCCAATGGCTCTGTCACTTTCACAGCAATGTCTGCTGTGAGGAAACTCAATGACACAATGACCAATGTTTCTGTGACTGAATGTCATCACTTATCATGATTGTAACACCATCTATGTCATGCATCAGTCAAATATATGTTAAAGGATACGAGATAGGTTCAGGTTTTCTTTTTCAGTTATACACTTTAAACAGTATTTTCTCACATATTTTGAAAAATGTTCTGGGGAGGGTTTGATGACCAAAACAAAAGTCAGTACCAGTTTGTGAAACTGTCACAAAGATGAAAATATTACTTCATTACTTTGTACTTGTGGACAGAAATATTTGAAATGCCTTATTAAAGTAGAAGGCAGCACAGACAAGAGAACTGAATTATGTTGTCTCATCATGGGATGTGTGTCTGACTTTTGAAACACACAAACATGCTGGAGACGCACACAGCACTAAGACAAAATTTAAATTTACTGTGTTCAGATCTCATTATTTTCACAGTTTTATAGTGTGCCATTTTTGAAAAATATTAGTAGGCTGTATTAAAATAGTGTATGTAATTGGACATGCTTGTACATAAGCTACTAAAATGTCCCATCACAATTACTTTGTTTTAAAACATGATGCTTCCATTTAGTTGTATAGCTTTTATCTTAAGCATGACTCAATTTCAAATCAGAACATATTTGTACACTTTATAGACAATTAAAGGCATTTGTCTAAATTAAAAAAAAGTGGATTTTGATGTTCAATTCAAATGTTTTGAGTATGGGTGTGTGTATATGTGGAGATACGTGTTTTTTAAGCTTGTTTATGATATGATTTTAGCCTGAAAGTACAGAAGCTTTTCCTGCCTACTTTTATAGTTAAGAAAAGTACTTTCATGATTTAAGTAGCATAAAGTTATTGCTAATGGCTTTACACAATTTTTAACATAATTCTAACATATGCAACAAAGACAGCTTGATCAAAAAATGTTTTTTCTGTCATGCTGATTGTTCAGTTCTGCATTCAATGTGGACCACTGCACTCATCAAACTTTTGTAATACTTTCAAGTTCACCTTGCCATTCATGCCACTGAATGTCAGGCTGCTGAGGGAAAGATTAAAGCTCGGAGGAATCATTATAAAGGTGACAGAGTATTTCTTATGGGATACCTCACCTTCAGACACACAGGGAACTGAACCTGCTTTGTAATCCGGTTAAACTCTTTCCTCTCACACCGTTTTTAAAGTGACAGCTTACACCGGAGGATACATTTCTGCACAGGAGCGGTCAAATCATTGCTTATTTCTTTATTCTCATTGAACTCGGGGTGTAACGATTAATCAACTTCATCGATGAATCAATTCATATACCCATGATCGATCTGTCTGAGGCAAGTTGCTTATTTTATCGAACTATACCAATTTTAAAATGGTCTCGAAGGTAAATATATCAGTTAAATTGATATTAGAAAATACCATTTGGCTTTAGACATGATGGTTTATTTTACTATAACACAGTAGTACCATCACAGCGGACAACACACATGCAGCAAAAAAAGATCAAGCCATCATTATAGTCCAATGTGTGGAAACACTTAATTTTGAACTGAAAAGTCAATGGATTTGCCATGAAATCTTGTTTACTTGTTTGTTTGTACACATGTTTAATTTACAGTTCATTATCTTGCAAGAAAATTCAAGGAATCTGGAAAACTTCCCCTGTAAAGTTCAGTACCAGGTATTTATCTGAGTCACACTGGTTGACGTATTGGCGAAAGATGTCCAGAATTGAATTCAGATCAGTGAATTGGTTTGTTCAAAATGAACCACTATCGGCTATGAATCGTATCGTAATAGCAAACCACAAACTATGATATGAATCTAATTGTTGTTCAAATGAATCATAGCTACTGCTCCTAATAATCAGAGTATCTCATCAGCACTGACTTCTACTGAATGTGTTCATCCCCCGTCACATTATTTAGCAAGCATTAGGTGAAGTTATCAAAATACCACAAATGCCTGTGCTGACGAATAAATGCTTGGCTGGTCAGCAATACTCACACTGGCAGTCTCATAGGCTGCAGCATACAGAAGTATAGGGCAGGCTGTCCCAGGACTCATTTGAAAGTCAAAACAAGTCGCATTAATTATTCACTTGGATGAAATACTTCAAACAAACACAACTAAATAATTGATTTGAAGTCCTGAACTGTTCATTTAGATCCAAAAGAAACAAAGATACACATGGCGTGATTAAATGAACAATTTGCAACAGCAATCCTACTCACCCCAGTGTCGTCATGGTGACTATGGTGTACCAGAAGGAGGCTGGGATGCTGGTGAACTTGCTGGAGCTGGAACCCTTTTCGGCATAGAACATGACTGTGGCAAAGATGATAATGGCCATGGTGAGGGAGAAGAGGAGGAAGCCCAGCTCTGAAGCACAGCTCTTCAGAGTGTAGCCGAGGATCCTAAGGCCCTGCGAGTGGCGAGAGAATTTGAATATCCGAAACACTCGGAACACGCGCAGAGTTACGAAGGCGCCGCTCACGTCTTCGTTGTTGGTCATCACCAGGCCGATGTAGTATGGCAAGATGGCCACTACATCAATAATGCTCATCACGGAGCGCATGAAGCAGTAGCGACTAGGTGCGGCGAACAAACGCAGCAGGTACTCCACGGTGAATATCATGACACAGGCGGTGTCTATACAGAAGAAGGCCACGGTGTAGCGCTCACCGCAAGGCATATCTTTCTGGTTGAGAGTTGAACCACAGGGCACTGTCTCCACCACATTAGTGATGACCGAGATGGCGATAAAGAAACCAGTGACATAGTAGAAGACCAGGGCCATGGTGGAGGTGTGGGGGTTCTCAAAGGCGCGCCACATGGTCTCCCTGAAGCTTATGTTTGGCAGCTTCAAGTCCTTGGTTTCCTCCTGGTCGTCCTGCAGCCGCTCCAAGTTTTCCCTCTTTCTGTCCTTGTATTCTTCATAGCAGCAGTCACCGATGATCTCAGGGATGATGCCGAAGAATGTAAGCTCCTCATCGTACGCTGAGATGCACTCATGACGTGGGTAATGCAGCTTTCCAGTCCGGTAGAAGTTAAGGATGCTTCTGAAAGCATCCGGGTCCCGGTCAAAGAAGTACTCCTTAGTTTCCTCGTTGTAGAAGAAGTCCTTCTCAGAGCTGCCCAGCAGGGTGTCTGGGTAACGATCGAGGGTGGTCCTCCATGTCTGAAAGCGCCGTCCGCTGACATTAAGGATGATCAGCTCATCTTGTCTCTTGCTGTTGTCTCTTGGTGCGATGGGCATGGGGCAGTTGGCCACAGGCATCCAGCCAATGGCTGCAGCCCTGGCAAAAGGAAGCCAAGCTGCCACTCCTGTTGCCATTGCAAAGCAGAATGGGGGAAGTAGTCGCCTTCAAGCTTCAACTGTCTGTGGATAAAGGTGGCATCTGAAAAAGGAGAGAAACAAACAAATTCAAACAGATCAATTCTATTTTTTATGTGTTCTGCTGAAAGTAAATGAAATTTTTTAACTGCATGACATTCCTTGTCATTCTGCAGCTACAATTTCAACAGAAAAGGCAAGGTTTCTGTGATATAATAACATAATAAGTTTTTGTGATAACATCATCATATTTTTGTATCACAGAAATTTATTTTCATGAATTAAACAGTGAGTAAATGTATTGCAATTAATCAGTTCTGCATCAGCAAAAATAATAAACTAACAAGAATCCTTTCAGTTGCATTGTTACAGTTTAGCAGAGAGAAAACAAAAACTGAAACAAACCTGTTGAATCTAAATCAGGAGGGAACCTGCTCACCATCTATTCAAGCTGCAATGTGATCATGACACACATGCATTTGTTACTATAGAACAAATAATGAATAATGCATTCTTAAAATGCCAGTTAAATATAATTACAAGCAATTTTTTAAATGAGCCCTCCTTTATCATACAATTGTGCAATTAAAACTTGCAGCTTTTCTTAGTGCACTAAATGAATGAATTAGAAATAAACGACTGATTTGTGTCTGAAGATACTTTTTAATACTCAGAAATAAAACTTTTGCAGGTATTTGTCCTTCTGGTGATTTTTTAAATACATAAAAAAAGTAAAGTAAGATGCATACTCACCAAAAAAAAAAAAAAAAGAAGAAGAAGAGTGGGCAGTTAAAACTGAAGCAGCCTTAGTCTTGATGCCGTCTACAGGTTAAAGACAGAAACTCTGATCCATCTGTGGAGCAGAGCTGGTGAGCAGCACTTCTTTTCCCCGGTGGACCAATCGATGAACTCCCACAAACCGCAGCCAAACTAATGCAATTAACTACTCTGCGCACAAAAGCATCAGCTCTGTCCTGCTGTGACACATGTGGCTGCTGGAGGACCAAGCCTACATCCTGGCTCCTTTATCCCTCCGTTTGTGTGTGGAGGGTGAGGTGATGGAGAGCCACGGCGCGCGCTCTTCCTCTCGCTCAGGGTACAATGTGCGCGGCTCGCTGGCTCTGCCAGCTCCTGTCATCACTCCTCCTCCTCCTCCTTCCTCCCCGCCTCAGTTTGAGCCCTGTCACTTTAACTGCTTGCAACAGGAGGTGCTGCCGTTTCTCACTGTGTTCTTACTTCTGGTAACTGATAATTTAGGAACATGATTTGGAAAATTAAAGTATCTTAAAGACCCACCCCATAAAAGCATTCATATCATACCTAATACACGCATTTCTGAGACTTCTATTTCCTTAACATGATCCAAAGTTTCCTTAAAAACCCATTCTATATATTGTGTCCATGTTTTCTGTTCATCATCATTCCACTAGAGGCAGTAGAAAGGAATGTTCCTGCTCATTTCAAAATGGCTGCTTCCATAAACATTTTTGGTGGGAAAAGTTTAGCTAGTTTTCTAAACTTCACAATGAGAATTTGAACTCATATGTTGTTGTTTATTTTTTTAAATGACTACTTGATGTATTGACAGAATGTAACATTTATTGATGATTAATTCTTTATAATACAACTATAACATTTTAAAAATGTCTGGATCAAATTTCAGACAGTGGGTAAATAAGATGCTTTTTTCCTGAACACTCATGTCAATATTTTTGTATCTTAAATGAATATTGTTGTGAGCAAAAACTTACCAAATTACCCAAAATATCATCACTGATAATATCTCTAACTTAAAAAGTGATATTGAAAAATATTTTTGGTGGATTTTATCAAAGGGTTTAAAAAATATCTTATTTAAAAAAAATGATTTTCTGTACATAATTTGATGAAGTGTTTTTTTTTTTTTTTTTTTGTTAAATGCACTGTGGTGCAATAAGGTGCTGGTTCAAGTCCTGGCAGAGACCTTTCTGTGTGGAATTCTCCTCATGCATGCGTGAGTTTTCTCCTGGAACTCCGGCTTCCTCCCTCAATCCAAAAACATGCTTCATAGGAGAATTGTCGACTCTAAATTGTCCCTATGGTGTGAATGTGAGTGTGTCTGGGTGTGTGATTGTGGCTCTGACAGTCTGGCGACAAGATGTACCCCGCTTTCGCCCAACAGTAGCCAGGTTAGGCTCCGGCAGCCCGCGGCTTTTTTCATGTCTTTCCTTTGTCTGATTTTTTTTTTCTGGTCGCTTCTTTTATCTTACCATACATTGGCTGGTCGTTTTAAATTCACCCTTGAGTGTTCAGGGTTGTTTTGGTCCATGTGGCCCAGTGATGGACTGTCATACTGTCCACAATAGTTATACAGCATCTCAACCATTAACAGCTGGGATAGGCTATAGTCTCCCATGACCCTGAGCAGGCTGAAGCAGGTGTAGAAAATGAAGCAGTAAACACACCAACCTTACAGCAGGTGTGGGTTTTGGGTTGTCTCATATAAAGCAATGTTTCAACATTATGCGAGTAGCCAGTTTGATCAAAACTTTTAGTAATGGAAATTATTCAAATCATTTACCATAATTATAAAACTAGGTCCGATTGATGCTTCCCATGAGTCTGGATGGTGTTCCAACCTGTAAAGTTTGAATAAATAAATGATCCAAATTGGGAAAAACAAGAACTCATTCAGCTGTCAGTTGATTCTCAACAAGCCTAACAGAGCCTAGATGACTCCATTGGCTCCGAACAGGTTGGGAGTTGAAACTGTGTGTGGCTAGTCTGTATGCCCTGTGATACGTTCAATAAAACAACTCAGTGATTTTCATGATTGTCAGGTCTTACACTAACACACCTTAATCTCCTCTAATCTTCTGCTGCATACCTTCAACCATCATCTCATCTTTGGCCTTTATTGTGTTTTCAAACATATGCAGGATTTTACCCTGGAGGTCAGACAAAATGATTACACATAGATGAAAACAGAGCAGCTATAAATAAAGCAGTTATAATCGTGTGCATTTTAATGCA
>BSAI01000073.1:19102785-19177158 GCA_036245035.1 Adrianichthys oophorus | reverse complement strand
AGAGCAGCTATAAATAAAGCAGTTATAATCGTGTGCATTTTAATGCATATATTGCTTTTTACAAAACGGCTGGAAATGTACACATACTGATGACAATTAGTAAAATTCCATAAAGATTTACATTATAATGGTATTATTTCTACATAAAGTTCATTTCGATGGTTGTAAAAAGGCTCCCATGATGCACCAGGAACATGATAAATATCAAGCAAAGGCTGGGTTTAGGTAATGAAAATCTTTAGTACTCATGAGGATGTTTTCACTGGAGCTGGGGGGAAGATACCGAGGAACAAGGAATGGGATGAATACTTTGCTGGGTGTGAAGAGGCTAAACCTTAATAGCTTCACTGATTGAAAAAAAAAATCCTGAAGTGAGTCGTCAGTAATGAGAATGCCACCAAAAATATTTCTCCCTGCCATATTTATTTAGTCAATGTGTTTCACAGATTTTGAAAGCTGATATTGTTTATCTTTTCTTTTTAGTGATAGTGTTTATCAGATCTGGCAATAAAATCATAAAATACAATTAAACGTTTATTAGCTGAACTTTGGCCAGCAAGAAGGACACTGACATAAAAAATGTTATGATTTGTGGTCATTTGACTGTTGGCTGTGTGCAAGACTGGCGAGCAGGAAAACCTGGGTTTGCTTCTCAGTGGGCGCAATGAGCTTTATCCAGTGTGGATACTCAGGCAAGACCATTCACGCTACTGCCTAACTATGAAGCCACAAGGGGGTACAAGTCTGGGCCTCCCTGTGCCGGTCCCCAGCCTGGATAAAATACAGGATTGTGTCAGGAAGGGCATCCGGTGTAAAACTCTCTGCCAAAACCACCTATGAGAATCAGTCACAGCTAATTTACTGTGGCCACCCCTGACAGGATGTGCTGAAAGCTGGACAACAACAATTAGTGTATGTGTGTTTGTGTGCGGAGTCATTTGAAATTGGACAGAAGACTCTTAAACGCACGCCTTACATCAGGAATAGGCAACTCCAGGCCTCGAGGGCCTCACTCCTGCATGTTTTCCAACATACCCTGCTCTGGCATGTTCTAATTGGATGGACACGCCTGAACTAGGTAATCAGTCATGAGTAGGGCTTGGATGGGGCTCTGGAAATCATGCAGACACTGATGCCCTCGAGGCCTGGAGTCGCCTATCCCTGCCTTTAGATGCTTAAACAGAAGGTATAGTTCTATCACATGCTTCTGGGTTATGACTCAGTTTTTCTACTTTTTTTTAAAGTATTTTCTTGAGTTATTGTTTTTTTATTTGCAGATAGAAATTAGTTTATTACCAAAGCTTTCTGTAAAATTCGACATTAAAAACACCTTCAAATTTGGTGATGAGATCTGTTCCTCTAAGTCTCAGCACCTACAGTACATCTCTTTGTATGTCATTTCTAGGCCAATTTGAATTAAATATACTAATATTTCATTTACTTAAAAGAAAACTAAGTTGAAAGTGTTAACATTATGATAGTATAACAATGCTTTTGACAATTGTGTAAATTAGTCAATGTGCTGTTGTGTTTTGTATTAAAAGACATCATATACAGTATAGGTTTAACACATTTAACTTGATGCTAAATGTAGCTCTGACATTGTCCGTTAAATTGGGCAAAAATGAATGTTATTGATGAATTTTTACTACACCAGTAAACTGCATGAAGAAGCCAGAATGGATTTTTTGTGATTTATTTGTCATCCTGGTGTTTAAATGACTCCAGTGAAAGACTTGAAGTTCATTTGCAGTGCCACAAATCAACACAGATTCAGTGGTTTTTTTTTTTTCTGATTTGCTCTTTTCGAAATGAAAGAAAAATTAGCTGTAACACAAAGACACTGTAAAAAAAACAAGAAGCTGCTATTGGAGGGGTTGTCACTGGACCAAATGGACTAAATGCCAATAAAGAGGAGACAAAGGTTTTGTCTATTAGCCAGTTTTAAGACAATGGCCTGCCTTGATTTACAAATATTTGCATATCAAATGTATTTAGTCTGTAATTTAATTGCAAAAATTAGTTAGCCTTTAAACCAAAATTCCTTTGCTCTTTTTAAAAATGGATATTGTTAACAGATTACACTCACCACCTACTTCTATAGGTATATTTTGCTAGTACTGGTTTGCCTTTAGAACTGCTTTAATCCTCTGTGGCAGAGATTCAACAAGGTAGCCTACTGGAAAACATTTCTCAGGGAATTTGCTCCATGTTGACATGATAGTATCAAAGTTGCTGCAGATTTGTCGGTTGGACATCCATGATGCCAATCTCCCGTTCCACCACATCCCAAAGGTGTTTTATTGGGTTGAGATCTGGTGACTCAAGTGAACTCAATGTCGTGTTCAAGAAACCAGTCTGAGTTTATTCCAGCTTTATGACATGGAGCCTTATCCTGCTGGAAGTAACAATCAGAAGATGGTACACTGTTGTCATAAAGGGATGGTACATGGTCAGCAACAAGACTCAGGTAGTCTGTGTGGTGGTGTAACTATTCCCCGTTGGTACTAAGGGGTCCAAAGTGTGACAAGATAATACCTCCATACCATTACGCTACCAGCAGCCTGAACCGTTGATACAAGACAGGATGGATCCATGCTTTTATGTTGTTGATGCCAAATTCAGACCCTACCATCTGAATGTCGCAGCAGAAATGGAGACTCATCCAACCGTTTTTCCAATCATCTATTGTCTAATTTTGGTGAGTCTGTGTGAATTGTAGCCTCAGTTTCCTGTTCTTAGCTGACAGGAGTGGTACCCGGTGTGTTGTTCTGTTGCTGAAGCCCATCTGCCCCAAAGTTGGACATGTTGCACATTCAGAGATGCTCTTCTGCAGACTTCAGTTTTAACCAGTGGTAAATTGTTTTACTGTTGCCTTTCTATTTACTTTAAATTCTTTACGCTTAAATTTAGAAACATATTTTTTTTTGCATTCATTCTGCCATTACAGAAGTATAATTTACTTTTTTCAAAGCCAACATCTGAACTTCTCATTCCTGGATGTTGAAGCTGGACGGTGCTTTTCATCTTTTAAAAAAATCATTGCAGGCTTAAAGTACAGAAGAATCAACACCACAACTTTTCAAAAATGTATGAAGAGAACGACAATTATTTTGCTCTAAATCCTGTTCATTTCTGAGTTTAGGTTATTTCAACCCTTGGGAACAACAATGGTTCTTGCTTTTCAACTAAACACCATTATTTCTTTAGGTTCCATGCAACACTTAGTGACATTTTGAGCACTATGGAAAAGAAAACCCACAAATTTCTTTCAATTTATGTAAAAAAAAAAAACAGATTATAAACATCTGAGACTTTTCCAAGGCTTTTTGTGATCACCTCTGATTGTTTGCTCTTCAAAGCCTCAACAGTAGAGCAGCAAGCATCTCAAAGCACATACTTGCACACAGCATTACAAAAACAAAGGCTCATCTGAAGATCAGGGCATAGAAATGGAAGGATAATGTGACTGTGACTGCATGCAGAAACCCCCAGATATTATCTGGGCCTTGTGATAAAATACAGTTCAGCCAAACACCTGTTTGGACATTTGTAATTAAAAGAAATAGCTTTTGAAAATTGCAACATGCATATGCAACCGCATGCTAATTAGCCATCTGCTATGAGCTTCTATACTGTAGGTAATGCCTATTAACCACTTAGAGTAAGAAGTGCATCAGTGATGTTTAAGTGCACAAAAACAAAAAAGATTTAATCTATTAACTATATTTAATCTGTAAAATCTTGGTCTGTTTATTTTTAACTTTCAAAATAAACTGAACAAATGTTGAAAGTTTCTCTTTATTTTTCATGTCCTTAAACCAAGAATAAAATGTTTTTACTGAAATGTGATAATCTAGCTTTCTTCCAGTAATTCTGTGTTTTAAATTCATTTAAATTAATGACTAATTTCTACATTTGATTCTGCAAAATATAAGATATTCAAAACTTGCTTTCAGTTTTACTTACTTGTATTTCACGTTAATAATCCTCTACCTACTGCCCTGGAAATGTTTATGCGAATCAATCAGCAGAAAAATTACATTTCAGAATCCAACTAGAAAATATTCTTTCTAGTTTTGATAGCTCAAACTCCAAATCTACAAAAAATGAAATTCCTGTGACTTTTAAAATCACATGAATCAATTGAACTGTGGTGTAGTGGTTAGCGCTCTTGCCTCACAACAAGAAGGCACTAGTTCAAACCCAGCTTTGCAACCTTTCATGTTCTTATCAGCATGTGTGGGCTTTCTGGTTTCCTCCCACAGTTCAAAAACAAGCATCATGGGTTAATTGGAGATTCTAAATTGGCCCTTAGATGTGTGTGGTTGTTTGCCTCTGATCTGTGCTGCAATTGCCTGGAAAACTGTCCAGAATGTGACCCACCTTTAGGATCTGGGTAGACGAGCATTCCCGTGACCCCCATTGTAGTGACCCCCATTCATTGTATTTATCTTGAATTATTTCCATCCTTTCCTGCATAAAAGAGATAAGCACAAGCAGAGAGATATCAATATAAATGTTCTCATAGATTTCATCATCAGTCTTTCAGTAGAGCAGGAGGTCAAAGGAAGACCTGCAGAACTTTGTCGGCAGTAAGAAAGATGCAGTGAGTCTCACTTGCTCTTTCAATTTCATATGTCAATTCTGGACAGTATGGTGGGTTTTGAGGCACCTCAGGGGACGACTGTGGCTGGATGAGGAAGGCTTTTGAATGGATGGCCTTGTGAGTGACCGTTAAAGGGGGAAGGCGAGGGTAGAAAGAGGGAAAGAAAGTGTAGCTTTGTGTCTTCAAATTCTAGACAGACAGGCCATTGATGGACTCCTGTATGTTCAGATATAAGCTTGAGTCCATTGCATAATATGTGATATCATAATGAAATGAATCCCTTTGGGGATTTTTTAAAATAGTTTCTCATAATAGAAATTGTTCTTTATGTAACCCTACCTCAGGTTGGCAGTGATTTTGTGCATGTGTATACAGCTTTAAATCTGAGCTAGATTTGTTCTGCACCTGTGCACCCACTTTCAAGGAAATATGAGTGTTTACCTCTTGATGCTGAAAAACCCACTCTGGTGCTTTTCGTTAAACAAAAAGTCATGATGTGCAAATTCACACCTTCTGAACATCCATCGCTAAGTAACTGCCTGCGCTGCTTTTCACAGGTTTGAGAGAAAAAGACATCAACTGTACGCAGCCAAAAAAAAAAAAAAAACTACACAGAAAATACAACAACTCATAGTAGGTTAAAAAATGAAAAAGCCGGGAAAAATAGTAAAAAAAGAAATGATTCAGATTTAGTTTTAAACATGCCCTCATTGTACACCAAAGTCTTTGTTTTACCTTGCCACCTCAATATGTCACATGCCAACAATCATCTGTGCTCTGGTTGCTGTTTACAGCTTCCTACTCTGACATGTTTAAACCTCTTGGGTGCCAGTGAGATCTAAGAGAAGTTCTTAGCATGAATTCATGACAGAGGAGCTTTCATGAAATATTCAAAAACAAATTATACTTTAGCAGAATGAAGGTGGAACAAAATACTAATTGGAAGAGTATGTGCAATCAAAATTATGATAATTGTTGTAAATTAAATTATAAAAAAGGCAAAAAATAGGGGTGTAACGAGTCATTTGAACAATGATTTGATTCATACCATAATTTGTGGTTGCTGCGACAATTCATTATCGGTTTTGGTTCATTTTGAACGTTTCAATTCACTCACCTTACATGGATACAGGACATTTTTACCCAGAAATTCAACCAGTGTGACTCAGAGATAAACATCTGGGTACTGAACAGTGCAGGTGAAGTTCTCTAGATTCATTGTATTTTTTGCAAAACTGTAAATTAAATAGTGGCTTGCAAAAGTATTCACACCCCTTGAACTTCTCCACATTTTCTCACATTATGACCACAAAAATAAATATATTTTATTGGAATTTTATGTGAAAGACCAACATAACACAAAGTGGAAAGAAAAATATATACAAGAGTTCAATTTTTTTTTACAAATAAAAAACTGAAAAGTGCAGTGTGCAAAAGTATTCAGCCCTCTGAATCAATACTTTGTGGAACCCCCTTCTGCTGCAATTCCAGCTGCAAGTCTTTTAGGGTTTGTCTCTACCAGCTTTGCACATCTAGAAACTGAAATCTTTGCCCATTCTTCCTTTCAAAACATTTCAAGCTGAGTCCGATTAGATGGAGAGTGTTTGTGAACAACAGCTTTCAGATCTTTCCACAGATTCTGGATTGGATTTAGGTCTGGACTTTGACTGGACCATTCCAACACATGACTACGTTTCATTTGAAGCCATTCCATTGTAGCTTTGGCTTTATGTTTAGGGTGGTTGTACCTTTTGTGAGGTGAATCTCCGCCCCAGTATTGTTCAGACTTCAACAGGTTTTCCTCCAATATTGCTCTGTATTTGGCTCCATCATCTTCCCATCAACTCTAACCAGATTCCCTGTCCCTGCTGAAGAGAAGCAGCCCCAGAGCATGATGCTGCCACCACCATGTTTGACAGTGGGTATGGTGTGTTTAGAGTGATGTGTTGTGTTAGATTTCCGCCACACACAGCGCTTTGCATTTAGGCCAAAAAGTTTAATTTTGGTCTCATCTGTCCAGAACGCCTTCTTCCACATGTTTGCTGGTCACTCACATGGGTTATGGGAACTGCAAACGGGAATTATTGTGGTTTTCTTTTAACAATGGCTTTCTTCCTTCCATAAAGTCCATATGTGTGCAGTGCACGATGGATGGTTGTCCTATGGACAGATTCTCTCACCTGAGCTGTAGATCTCTGCAGTTCATCCAGAGTCACCATGGGCCTCCTCGCTGCATCTCTGATCAGTGCTCTCCTTGTTCAGTCTGTCAGTTTAGGTGGATGATGATGTCTAGGTAGGTTTACAGTTGTGCCGTACTCTTTCCATTTGCGGATGATGGACTGAACAGTGGTTCGTGGGATGTTCAAAGCTTGGGAAATCTTTTTATAGCCTAACTCTGCTTTAAATTTCTCCACAACTTTCTCCCTGACCTGTCTGGTGTGTTCCTTACACTTCATGATGCTGTTTTCTCCCAAATATTCTCTTGACAAACCACAGAGACTGTCACAAAACAGCTGGATTTGTATGCTGAGATGAAATTATACACAGGTGGACTCTATTAAGTCAACATTTGATCAGTCACCGATCATCAAGCAACTTCTGAAGGCACTGAATACTGCTGCACAATGCACTTTCAGTTTTATTTGTAAAAAAAAAAAAAAAAAGAACTCAAGTATTTTTTTCTTTCCACTTTACAATTGTGTGTCACTTTGTGTTGGTCTTTCACATAAGATTCCAATAAAATGCATTTAGGTTTTTGGTCACAATGTGAGAATATGTGGAGAATTTTAAGGGGTATGAATACTTTTGCAAGCTACTGTATGTGTACAAACAAACAAGTGAACAATAATTAACATTAAATCCATTCACATTTTAGTTTTATAAAGTTCAGCCCACTT
The DNA here is from genome assembly GCA_036245035.1 of Adrianichthys oophorus. Lineage (NCBI taxonomy): Eukaryota > Metazoa > Chordata > Actinopteri > Beloniformes > Adrianichthyidae > Adrianichthys > Adrianichthys oophorus. The sequence goes on along the minus strand of BSAI01000073.1, from coordinate 19,169,652 downwards.
TTGTTTTTCCACATCAAAATATTACAAAAAGAACATTATTAGAACATCCTACCACACTGTAAGGTCTGTCTCCACACATTGGACTGTAATGATGGTTTGATCATTTTTTGCTTTCATCACATCCAAATGGTATTTTTCCAATATCAGTATACTGTAATTATTTAATTTCATTTTAAAGGACATTTTTAATTGTCTAGGTTGATAAGATTCAATTAACAACTTGCCTAAGACAGATTGATCTAGTTGGATTATAGAAATATAAATTGATTCATTAATTAAGTTGATTAACTGTTACATCCTTAGAAAAAAGTACTTATAAATTCTCCAAAAGATGCACTGAGAAGTCTAAATATACATCAGATTTTAGAGCAGCAGTTATCAGTTGATATTCTCCAGTCTTGCAAAGTAATGACTGCTAACTTCAGAAGGTCACACTTTTATTTTGTTAACCAAAATCAAACCAACCCAATTGTTTTTTGCCAAGAATAAAAACATATTTTAATAATAGCATTGAAGATAAGCACCATTAGTTATTTCAAAACGATAATTGTAATCCATTTGCAAAAAAAAAAACAGATTACAATAATATTGTAGTGACCACTCAGTGCAATCAGTCTGTGCAAAAATAGACAAAAAATGCAAAAACAACACAACACAGTGAACATTGTGATTAACTTCACACTAGAACATCATGGGTTTAATCCCTGACCTGCCCACAAGCTGAAGTGTGTTAGTCACACACTGAACTGGTGAATTACCTCTTATGTGTTCAGTGAAGTCTATTTCTAGAAACAATTGAAATTTAAAAGAAAGCAGTCAAACAAGAGCAAAAAAAAAACTGATTTAAGCTCATGAAGCCAAAGATACAAAAGACCACCTCTTTGTAAATTCTGTCCACTAATTGAAAACATTTTGAAATAATACTTAAATAATAATACAATCATGATCACAAAATATGATCACTGGAAGATCTGAAAAAACCGGATGGTGTTTTGTTGGTTCTTTTGCAAAGCAGAGCTGATTCATTAAAAAGGAAATATCTGCACTGAAATGTAACAAAAGAGAAAGGACCTAGTCTCTTCCAGAAATGCAAGGTGAAGTCGCTGCTGCATCTATTACAAAGGCATGGCTTTGTAAAAGGATGATTTATGTGCTGAAATGGCCTGACTGCAATCCAGACCTTTCATCAGCTGTAAATGTTTGGTGCACATAAAACAAAAACAAACAAACAAACAAAAAATACAAGGAAGACCTATGACTTTGGAGCGGTTCAAAACCTAAAGCAGGAGTGCCGCCTTCTCCTAAAATTACAGCCACTGCTCTCCCCAGTTTTCAAGCAAATATGGAGTGCTGCTAGAAAAAAAAGGCTTTATATGCACAATGGGATGATTGATTCAGAGCATGTTTCCTCATCATTCGTCGTCTCTTTAGCTTGTATAAAATGTCAACTGTTTCTGTTTGATTTATCACAAACAAAGAAAGCATGTGCAAAATGGCTGGTAGGCACAGCAACAGTTTAAAAATGCATTGCCACTTCAACGCTGTGGTAAACAGTAAGTGCAGAGGACAGAGTTGCTGACCTGCAAAGCAGAAAAAAAATAATAAACGGAGCCTTTGACTCATGCTACCACTATAAGCAGCTCACAAACAGGCTGCGAATTGTGTGGATTGCGAGTTCATCACTAGCATATGATGATTGATGGAAGGACTGGCAGGTGTGTCAGCAGCGCGGCACCCTGCCCTGCAGCACTAACACATTTACAAACACTCACACTCAGTCAGTCAGTCCAAAAGACAGACAGAATAACAGACAGGAACACTAGGAGAAGTGGAAGAGGACACACATATATGCAGTTAAAAGACATGTACACAATGGCATATTTAAATGCAGTTTTAAAATTTATCGATTAATTTTAATTAACATATTTTATAGGTGATGGAAAAAAAGATGCTAATAAAGACAGGAGTGACTTCAAAAAGCTGGGTGCAGCACTTGAGGTTGACTAAATGAATTTTGAAAAGTGAAACTTCTGTTCCCTGTCAAGAAGAGCACCTGAGAAATGGTTCCAGCTCTTTTTATCTGCACTTTAGATCTTTTTAATCTAGAAACCTGACTGCCATGGATTTGAATAAAAACAAAACCATAAATGTAGATATCTGACCAATATTTCTGAAGTTTTTCTGTCTTATGTGTTTGTCATGGTTGCATGAGCTAACATTTTTCTTTACACTTGAGCTTCATCTGCAGCATAAATTCTAAGAAAATACAATATCTGCAAGGTCTCAACTATCACCAGTACATAAAGGATTGTATTCATTTGAAGGGCCTCAAGATTGAATGAAAGTACATCTGAATAGACATAATGTTTTTTTTATTCACAACTTTTGTAAAAAATATTTGATAGAATTTTCAAGCGGAGTGATGGAAAATGAAAAAAAAGAATAATTATTAGAAGGTTGTTTTGCAGTTTCAAGCCTTAATTAAATTACTCAATCTTAAATATTTTTATGAAATAGAATTTCTAAAAAGAACACGCAAAAAAGTTATACCTGAAGAACACTTATAATCAAATATGAGAAGTTCAGTTGTTTATACAAACTGAAGGAACAAATGGAAAAAGTACTTAGATAATATTTCACTATCCTCTCAGAAGGTCCAAAGTGCCTTACAGTCACAGTCTCATTCACTCATTCACACAGTGATGGTGGCTCAAACACAAACAAACACAAAGCTGTTGGATTTGGAAACAATGTCAAAAAGAACTACTGAGGTGGGTGATTTGTTGGACCCACCTGGAAAAAAAACAAATCATATTGTACCATCAGGTTCACAGTAAAAGCCTTCAATTTTTAAAAAAAAACAACAGTGCGCCTTATAATACGACGTGCCTCATGGATCAAATTTGGTTGTGTTTACTAAAGTCAAAGCGAGTTTGAGAGGCTCGCGGTGCTCTGTTAACTCTGTTTGGTTGGATGTTACCGTGAATAACACGGTAACATGTAGCAGTGTTGGACTGTTCTTTATTTACGTGTTACAAACAAAGTTGGGAGTTAGCACAGCCACAGTACATTTATTTTAGAGGTATGGGTCTGTTTCTTTACTTTTAATTTGTTCCTTGTTGTTTTAATTAAGGTAATCCTTCCTCATCAACACCACAAACTGAACTTAGATTGTGCTTCTTTTTCTAATTTTTCTTTTAGTTATACATCTAAAAAACCTCCAACCCCATTAGAGAAGTGGCATTAACCATACCATTATTAAAGGTCATTCATGTGGCACATAACTATAACACTTTGCATTTCAGCACAAGGTCATTTCCATTTGTCATGCATCTGTAAGAGCAGGTTAGCTCATTATCACAGAGAGCGAACCCATTCAAGCTTAAAGCTATGGATAGAAAGCTTATATATTGACCAAAACGCAAGTGCAGGTGAATGCAGCATCACAGAGAGGCTGCTCAAGAGTGTGTGATGTGTTTGAATCCATCTGGAAAATTTTGTTGAAACACAAAAAAGATTCCACTTTGCAGAATTTTGGTTAAAGAGAGGCACATGAGGAATGGACAATTCAATCCACCCCGTACACCTGACTTTCACTTTTTAGTACCTGGCAAACCAAAACACTATCAATTTATTTTGTTTTTCTGTTATCTATTTTATTGTGTTTTGTCTGAAGGTTTATTAGGCCCATATTTTTTTATTGTAAATGATTGTGGGATGCTACCATTTCTCAAGTATCCTTGTATTTCAAGGTTTTGCTTTGCTAAATTACAAATCAAGAGAGGGATATAATCAAATAAGGTCATAGCTGAAGAGACACATATCCAAAAACATAATTTATTAAACAGTCCTCAGAAAAGAAGATACGGATCATTTATCCTTTAGATTATACAATAGTCTTATTTTTTTTTTGACAATCATACAGATAGAAATAGACATAGATGGCAGATATAGCTTAATAGATGAAAGACAAGAGGAGGTGGTGGTTAACAAAAGGAAAATGGAGGTAATGAGGTGGATGTGGACGACTTGCGTTCTCTGAACAATTAGAAGAACTGAAAGTCTGAATAGAAGGTACACTTGAAAAGCTGCAGAAATAAAAAAGACGGTGGAGTGCAGCCTGCATTGTGACAATGTAAAATGATGAGTGAGGATCCAAATGAAAGAAAGAATCATCAGTCTGTCCTGCTGTAAAGCCAAAGAGACATTCTGTGTAGACAAATGAGTTTACATGAAAGCCAGAGGCATTGATTGTGTTTGAGCAGCCCTCTCATGACTCACGTACCAAAGATCCAAGCACAGCCTTCATTACCTAAAAACACACGCAGCATATGGAGGGACACATGAGTGAATCCAACCTGCTGATGAGGAACAGAGAAAATACACAAAACCAGAGACAAGATCAATCTGACTGCAGCGCGAGACCAACATCATCACAACAGCATCTGCTCATGAAAGTACACCACTTAGAGAAGATCTTTCTGACTCTGTGAAATTCTTAAGCTTTGGGTAAACACACGACTTTCTGCCTGAAATCAAAGCATAGAGAGAAAACATCCAAAATAGGTCAAGAACATGACCAGTACAGTTCAGATACGTTTCAGAGTGCTACTCATGGTAAATCTGTCCAGATAATTCTGCTCTTTAGACATTACACATGAAAATATAATCAGTTTGGAATATTTTAACACTGGAAGCAATTGTATCTGTAACTAATGGCTTTCAGATGTAACACATCAGGTTAAAGGAACCTTTTTTTCCAAAAAAAGATCTTGTAGGAACATGAATGGTCCAAGCCATTCCATCCCAGAGTTTGTTCAAACATTTAATTCTGACTTTATTGTGCAGATTTAATCCTCACATTCGCCGCAGCAGCTGGTGCATTCAGGTGCTGTATGGAATTTTCCACACCCTTGAGCTTTCATGAAGAGCTCGCTATAGCTGCAATAAAGTGTGCTGAACTCAGCCAACACAAACACACACTCACTTGATGCTCAATGTCATTGTTTCTTTTTGAAATGACGAAGATTCAAAAATACAACACACTGATCTGTAAGGACACACACAATAAGGCAAAACGTTGCACATTTTTCAAAATATGCCAGTAGTTATTGCTTGTTTATCACTACTTTTAATCTTAATCAGTAAGCATATTGCATTAAAAAAAGGGTGGTCTTCTTTTTTTATTGAATGCAAAATGCTTCCATGAAAAATTAAATCAAAAATCATTTTTAAAAATCTTCAAAATTTGTCAGCTGTCAATCTGTCTGACTGTCAGTGACAAAGTTGACCACACCCACAACGTGAGGGCCATCAGGTCATCCACTGACTTTATTGATTTCTGCACAATATTGTCATCAGGACTGACTCACAAACAACAGAATAAAAAGTTCATTTCGGTCAATATTTAAGATTTCCCAATGTTTTGCTGTGTAATGTTTGTAGATCAAGTCGATGCTTTAAAAAAGGGATGTGTTCATAAAAAAGTTCAGAGATCAGAAGTGTCTTTTGTTAAAGTAACATTACATTTCTGTAATGTTAGAAAACCTGACATAAGACTACACTTTCAATTATATTTAGTTTTTGTGAGAGAATAATCATTAACTGAAACTTTCTAAAAAAAAAAGGAAATACGTTTTACTTTGAAATACACTAATTATTTTTCCTTGGAAATGTTTGGCTAGTAGAGTCCAGATTTGGCTGGTAGACTTTGGATGTTACTGGCCACCCCGGATAGTAACCAAAAAAGTTCATTTAGAGCCCTGATTTAAAACATTAAAAGTTAACTAGTTCACATTTTTTGCTGTCAATAGTTAACTATTTGTACTTTTGGCATTACTAGTTAAGCTTAAAACATCTGTTATCAAGGATATCTATTAAATGTTAAAAAGGCTTTCCATAGAAAACAAAACAAAAAAAACCACCACATTGTTGTCAAAGGTGATGCCTCACAGCCGGCAAATGAAAAGACTGAAGAGGGGTTGCAGCTTTTATTTTATTACGTCTTTGCTCTTCAGAAAATTGCAAAGTTATCATGGTCCAGTCATTTAATTAAAACTCTTATGAGTTCAATCAATGGTCCAAGGACTCAGAGGGCGAGTCAAGACAAAGTAATAAATTACACAGACTAATGAATATTTTCAATTATAGAAGGCCATGCTGACGATAATGTCAGCCACAGTTGGTGGAAATTAGACAAAGTTCATCCTGTATTTAAGTTTTTTACAAGATCCAATGTTTTTTTTTCCTATTAAAACAGCATACACATATAAATGTAAACCTTAAAAGGAAGAAGAACAGAAATTACGTTTATGTGTAAACCCATGTGGATCTCTCCTCTGTTGACCCAGTTACCACATAATTATTTGCATCATAAAGTACAACGGTTTTTCTGAGACATCAAAGCCTTATGCAGCGGCAAGACATCCACTAATTTGTCTCCCGAGGGTGGCAGACAGCGCGAGTGTTCGAATGATGACTTCATTAGCTCACGAGTGTGAGATGGTGGGCGAACATCCAGGAGGATTTCACATGATGCCAACCATTTAAAGTCAGCGGAACGCCGTTGTGGTTTAAGTGCAGGCTCGGAGATCTATCTTCCTCCTTGTTTTCCAGCCATTCCTGGTTACTTGCAGCTGATTATGTGGGTTTGGTACCACTGGTCAGAACCTGTGTTTCCTTAATCAAAAAAAGTGCGGAAGGAAACACTGAAAAGCAAGCAGGGTGGATGTCAAGAAAAGAAATGGACAGTCATAGTTAAAAATGAGGGTGTCATGTGATATTTACAACTTGTGTCTTATAGTAAAAAAAATCTCCAATGTTTGTACAAGCAATCTAAATCCTTTTTTTTAAAGAGTATTTTGTCCCCCTCAAAAGTTTCTACTCACCTGTGATTTCACCTTTTTATTTACTCAAAAAGATGGAGCAAAAGGTGTCTAATACTATGAGAAGATCCAAACACAACATTTAAGGCTGCATTCAGACTGGACACATTTGGTTCACTTAGAGTGAAACAGAGTTTGTTTTCCCCAATAATCTGGAACAATGTTTCAGTCTGAATACACTCAAGCGAACACTGGTCCGGGACCAAGAACCACTCTCAGATGCATCTTTCATGGTGGTCTCAGTTCCTTTCCAATCAGACTGAGCTCCGGTTTGCTTTGAGTTTTGTCAATCAGAATAGGCTCCATGCTCAGAGCGGAACAACTGGACCAAAGCAGTCACCGTAGCTGGACATTACAGGATGTAAACAGAGTAGCGGAGCAACAATGACACACAGCAATTCATTGAAATGTGGTCGGCTGAATGCAGGTGCATTAAAACAACTTTTAACATGATACACATTGCTTCTCACACTGTTTTCCTGACAATCTATATGTCATAAACACTTATGAGCATACCTTCAAAGCCGACGTCTCCTCAGTAACCATCTTGCAAAACATCAAGTTTGAATAAGTGGACGATCCCTACATGGATTACAAAACGTAGGACTTCTGTCTGAGGAGCTGGAGTCATGGCCTTAACTGGGAGCCTTATTTTTTTCTTTCTTCAAATATTTCTGCTTTCAAACTAAATTAAAAAGGAAGGATGAGGAAAATGATTGCATTAAAAAACATGTCTGTCCAGGGTTCTTTAAGGCCATGTCACACTGCTGCAATGTACAATTTGCACATTTTCCACTTATGTAATTTCGGTCGTTCGTGATACATGCGTGATATATGTTATTCATAAGTGTTTCCTGCGTTTGTCATTCGCTGACGTGCGCAGATGTCCGTCAAGGGTCTCGGCCAATGGCTCTTTACATGAATTTGGTTTTAAGATGTTCAAAATTTTGGGCAATTATTGCATAAACTGCATTAATGGAAATAGCAATTATTGCATAAATATAACAAAACTGAGTGTGATTTTTGCAAAATGAATACGCAAATTTGTGGCTTTCCACGAACATTTCACACGTAAGTGACTTGTTTCATAACAGTTAACAGTTTGTTAAAGATTTATAAATGTAGAGTTTGGATTAAGATTAGGGTTAGGAATGGGGTTGGGGTTAGTTGGAAATGTTCCTAATTTACTAACAGTTAAATAATGAGGAATAGCTACAATTTTAAAATAGTCTCAGTAACATGTATTAAATATTAACTGATTGTTAACAAGTCATTAGTTAGTCATTTAGACACTTTTAGTTTCTTCGCGATCTATTACTAATTAAAAAGATGCAATTAAAAAAATAAATAACATATTGGTAACAGGTCATTTAAAACCCTCTAGCTAAAAGTTTGTTAGCCATCTACTGTCTATCTATAAGTAACATTTATAGATCTTTAACAAACTGTAAACTGTTATTTAACAAGTCATTTATAACTCAATAACTAACAGTATAATAATGACTTGTTAACCAGCTATAACGGATAGTTATTATAAAGTTTTACAAACTTTTTTTTTAAGTACTTTAGAATACATAATACCAAAATTGAGGCATGAGCATTCTATTATGTGACATCAACTCAGCTTTATGCACAAACAGACACTGACTTTTCAGAAGAAATCTACTGGTGTTATGATCAGATGATTATTGTCTCATGCTGTATCCCTCCTGCTCTATCAATCCCAAGAAAGGGAAATGACACGTTATTTTTACAGAAATGGGTGTAGCAAACAAAAACCCTCTAAGGTGCCCAAAACTTATCCACCAAAAAATAAAAAATACATTACACAGTCTTGAAGCGAAACTCCTTACTTTTTTTTTTTTTTTTTTTTGCGAATGATAACATCGTTTTCTCATAAAAATGACTACTATCTCGTTATCATGAGAAAACAAGTCTTTTCTCATGATAAGAAGACCATCAGACCGTATATCTCATTAGCACAAGAACACTGAAAATTGGATTTTCATTGGTGATCATTGTATATCTGCTTGTTGACAGGGAAAAACCCACCATGCATCATTCTGTAACTGTTTAGACAGCCTGAACCACTCATATGGTCACTAATGAACTTGACAACAACTGCGCAGTTGTAGCCGCTCCAACCTTCTCCTCAAATGACGATGACTGACCTGAATGCTATTTATCTCCACAATTTCCACCACTATTAAAGTAACCAATTAATAATAGATCAATTTTTCTGGTGTTCAACATTTTCTCTGACAAATTGCTTTATTTTGCTGCGGATTGTTGAAAATAGTATATTCTTCATTATCACAAGATAACAAAATTTGCTATCTTGAGATGACAACACCTACTATTTTGTTATCATGAGAAAAAAACTTGGTTTCTTGTGACATTGTGATAGTAGATGTCGTAATCACGAGAAAACGGGCAAAAAAAACCCCAAAAGCAAGGTTAGCCGTTAGCGACTTCTGTAAGTAACAATGACACATGTGACTCTGGAACATAACCTTCTAAAGCAGGGGTGCGCAAACTTTTTGACTCGTGAGCCACAAGGGGTTCTAAAATTTTACAGAAGGGCCCAGAATATAGTTTCCCCACCCCTGTTCCAAAACTTTAAATAATGAAACCACTGAAGAACATGGAGACAACAATACAGAAATTCTGGATCAAAGCAGCCAAACTCCCAGGACACCAGATTGAACACTGAGCCAAATCAGACGTGGGTCAGTGGCTGTGCACTCAGACAGATTCAAGTTTTGATGTGTTGTGATGACATATAGATGATATTTTCTGCAACAAAGTTAATTTGATCTTGAAAGCTGCATGCAGGCTCTAAACCTGATAGATTTTAAAAGTCAAACACAAGAGGCAGCTTCTGCCTGTAACTTTGAGGAAGGCAGGAATGGTTCCAGCCAGTATATTTTGCTGCAGCAAAGCCTCTCATACAGGAAAAAGTTATCAACCACATAACCAGATAAAAGTTTACACCTTCATGGGTTGTAGAAAAATAACCAAAAGAAATTATTTATATATGTTTTGTAAAATTATAATAATTATAAGGCAAAAACAAACTATTTGTGTTTATTTTCATATATATTTGTAATATTTCACACTATAATAATTACAAAGTATTACTAAGCGTGACTTGCTGATCATTTTATCCAATTTTCTTTGGCTATAATTATACCTCGTTTATAAACGCTCTGTCACCATCCTTATTCTGGAGCTTTAATTTTCAACTCTATTAGATAGGAAAGAAGTATGATTGAGTATTTAAAATTTTGCGTCTGCAGGATTTCTTTTGGGTTGTGTTCAATTTCCTCTGTGGTCTCAGGATGTGCTGGATATGAAAGAAATGTCTTATCTGAGCATTAGCATTCAGTTGGCATTTCCATTATCTCCCTTTGTTCTTGTATTGCTTGAGTTTCTTGTGCACTGTTGTTGAAAAAAAAAACTCAAAAGAAACAAGAACAAAAATTGTCTTATTCACTTATCAGAAAAGACAAATGATGACTGTCAGGATAAACTGGAAAGAATCTTTGATAAGAAACTTTTAAGGTTAGTGGTGAACAGCAGAATTTTTGTATAAAAAAAAAGATTAAAGATCCTGCATTGAAAAATAAATACAATACAAGGTAGTTTTTGAAGCAATCTATTTGAACTACTCTGGCTGTGCAGTAAAACCACTTTGTTTGATAAGTGATACATACAAATACCATATGAGCGGTCTCAACCTGCCATTCACGTTACAGAGATAATTCCTTGACTCTGAATCTGTTAAGTCAGTTCCCATTTATTTATTGTATTTTTTTTGCACTACAAGGCACAATCAAAAGCCTTAATTTTTTCAAAAAACAACGTTGTGCTTCATAATCTGGATCTCCTAAATGGATTCATTTTGGTTGTGTTTAATGATGTAGAGGGGATTTTGAGAGGCACTCTGTCAAGATATTTGGTTGAGTTATTGTGAATATGCTAACATTGCATTGCATTTTTTATGTTACTAACATGTCGCAGTAATGTTTGTTTTAACGGTATTGGCTTGTTTTTTAATTGCTACAGACATGCTTGGGAGTATCAGGTATTGTGAATAACAAAGAAGAAGGAGAGAAAAGGGCAGCGCTGTGTGGCGCGTGCCGGCAACAGCCACGGCCAAGGGGGCGGGGCAGGGGGGCGCTCAGTCTTGTGTTTGAGTTGTAGTCATGAGTTTGAGTTGTTTTTGTGTTGAAATGTTTCACCAGAGCTGTTGCATGGAGCTTCAAAGTAGTCTGATTTGTTTCTTATTGAGTATCACAGATGGATTTGTTGGTTACATTTTGTTTTTGTATTTAAGTGTTTTTTTGTTTGTTTTTTTATGAGATGATCTTATAATAGTAAAATAATCTTGTTTTTAACCACTCCTGACACAACACTAAATTAAGAGACCTTAATTATGTTTATGGTTTTTTTTTGTATGTTAATGTTCTTTATCATTCCTTCACAATGCACACGACAGAAGACAGAATGAAATGATGATCAAATCTATTCAGAGTAAAATTTCATTCATTACAAATTTAACTTTAAAATAAATTAAAACAGTCAAAAATACATTTACACAAATATTCAATCCAAGTGTTTCAGTGTAATGTTCTGCATATTTTAGACAGTAAAGACAAAAATAGCAGATTTCCTAAAGCATTTCAACAAAGTAAGCTGCAAAGTAGAATGCATATTTACCCAAAATGTCTTCATAGAAATCACAGATATGGAGCTATAATTTGATTTTAGAGCAACTTTAAGTAGGTGGTCCAGAACAGTGGAAAGATGATAACTTACAATGAATTTCATACCAAACATGCAAGACGAAAGAATGAATTTGCTTCTCGACAGGATTACTAATATGAATCAACATTAAGTGACTGAACCATCTTGTGAAGTTTTTGTATTTTGTTCTTTGTTCTTTGTTTCTATAAACAGCAGCATAGCCCCTTGAATTTATTTTCAGCTATAGAAAAAAAGTCACTTGTTTTTTTGATTGCAAGTTAATGCTAAATTAAGGTAATTTTGGAGCCGAAGCAGTTTGCAGCAACTTTGCATCAATTACCGTCAAGGGGTTAGTTAGGTATTTGTCCAGATTTTTTCTTTTATTTATCTTTTTATTTTCCTGTTCATGGCAAAATATAATCTGAAGTTCTATTAGGTTATTGTTCAGGTAACATTTAAACACTTACAACTTAGTAATTATTTGAATTTGAAATTAAGTGAAATTTGTGTTCATTAACCTAAAGAACTAAATGAGTAATGTGCTTTTGGACTTTGTAAAAAGGTTGAAAGTACTCACCACAAAAACAAACTGCTCAAAGGCTCTGAATAAGTTGTTGCTATAAATTGCATGTCTCCATTCACAAGTGGAAAGATTAACAGCCACACTAGTTGTAATTAACTGGTTCTGCTTAGCAATTGTCAATTACTGTGTGTTGTGAGGAGGAGGATGAAGGGTAGGATGTGAAGGTCAGGTTAGTGGAGTAGCACATAGCTTGTTTAAATATAATGCTAGACAATCCCTGCCCTCCTCATTATAGGCTTGCACACAGTCACAACCTCTCTAAGCACTTCACAACCATCAGAATTGTGCACACGCCTTCACTGTTGGTGAAAGAAAGCCACGATTCTGCCGCAAAGTCTCTCATTCCTGCAGGTCGTTAGGTTTCTAAATGAAAGTCAAAGTCGATCACAGCACAAGCAACCTGCAGATGTTGTTTTGTATTGAATATAAAATTGTGGCAAATATTACACAAACACCGAAAGCAGTTTGTGTAATATTCACTTCTGAGGGAGTCTGTAATTAACTTTAAAAGCTTTCACGACACTTTACTGTGCAAACCCCACATGAAAAAAAATCACTAAATCTTATTTGCTGTCTCCTTCAATATCATCTGTGTCAGTGGATGTACTTCAATATGCACAGGAGGGAGAGGAACACATAAAGGATCTCTCTTAAGTTGTTGTAGCTCAGATATCTGTGAAGAAGACATCTTTCATTCCCTTAACAGTGCACTGCTGGAATATTATGCACATTTCCATGCACTCTCCTTTGAACTTATATTGAATCTGTTGAGGATCCTTTTAAATCAGTGATTAACAGTTTTGTTTGAAATCTAAAGGAACAAAATTCCTTAACCAGTTTTATTTTTTTTAAATGAAATACCAACTTGTTACAGACAAAAGACACAAAAATTATACAATTATACAGCAAAAGCATTACTTTGTGCCATCTATGATTCACATCACCACAATTCCTTTCTTTTACAGATATTTGTTATTTCAAGAAACACGTTTAGACATTACAGTGAATATAGCTTAATATGAAAAAGATTTACCTGATGCCTTAAACTATATCACGTATTACCAAATTACACTGAGTCGCAGCCTAAATGCTTGTTTTTTAGCAAATTTCACAGGTGGCCGCGTGGCGGCATTTGAAATCGAAAGGCGGCAGTCGCATTTTTACACGCTGCGCAATACCCGTGGAGGTTTTAACTCATAGATAACATTTTACAGCGACCGGATGATTTTTTTTTTGCCATCAGTCAGTGGTTCCCCAGGCACATTTGGAGGTCACACCGTAGCAGTCCAGTGAAAGGTGGTTGGCAAGAAGGCAGCATTGCAAAAATTGACTGATAGGTGGGTCTCCAAGGCCCCTAAAATCATCTGATGATCGTCTGATTTCAGACTGCCACCCTCCAGCCACCCTCCTGCCCCTGTGCTGCCGTCCCACTGCCACAATCCGATTGTTAGAAATTGTACAGTAGGAGCCTGGGCACTCGACGAGGGGTTAATGACATGGGCTGGCATTTCCAGCATAAACTAGGTGCACAATTTTGTGGTTAGAGAAATTATGTCTTAAGCCGCTGTAAACCTGTGACAACACTTGCATCTAAAATGTGTACTGTAAATTTTTTAAAAAGTTGACAGTGAGGTACACCGGCATATTTTTTTCAGTGAAATATGAAACAGTTGTGTCTGCCTAACATGCCAAGAGACTGTGGCTGTTTTCAAGAAGTTTAACACCAAGAGGCAGACGAGATATGCTAACTATGACATGTTAACTGGGACTGAACGGTGTGAAAGTTTGACAAATTGACAGCATTTTTGGTTCAAATGTATGGAAATGCATTTGTTTTCTATATAAAGTAATGATAAGTATGCCATTGCAATAAAATGTTTTTTAAATAGTTCATTTTGCATCTGCTGTTATTAAAATAGTTCAAAGAATGTCAGAGTGAATGGTTAGACAAAGGCAGGCAGACAAAGGTAAAGATGATGCAAAAAGATCTTTTAAAAACATTCACATCTACAGTTTCTGTAGAGGCTAAAGAGATTTTTTTTCAGTAAACAATAAAACAAAATACTTCAAAAGTAGGTTTTAAAAGGTCTGTACTGGTGATGGGAGAGGAAAAACTTAATAGCAATGCAATCATTGGCTGATAAATGTCTGCATGCATGATTTACAGAGAAAGATCAGCTCAATGAGATGGGATGTACTCCACTCAGGTCAGATGATAAATCTACCCCAAAACTGACTGCATCGCAAAAAAAAATCTTCTGACCTCCACATTGAGAAGATTAAAGTGAAAAGATCTTTGCAAAAAGTTGTTCAGAGAAGCTAATAAATCACAAATAACATGTCAAGCCTCTTCTTTACTCTCTCCTCTGAGAGAGGCTGTGACTTGTGGTGTGTTCTTTTTGCTCTCTTAAGTGCTCTACTGTTTTTCCACATTTCAATTGCCTTTTTCTTATCGTAACTATAAATTAAACCAGTGGGGGTCTTCTGCCGTTAATCTGGTTCTTAGAGCACATGTGTCTCCTAACACATAGAGTCAGCACATACGCAAGCAGCCACACAAATAGAGGACACTTCTCAATATGTGTAGAATTGAATGTTTTAGTAATTGTTTTAGATCAAAACACTCAGGATTGATGGTGATTAGAAGCAACAAAACCACGCCTACCATTAAAGTTTATATCTATTTGCTGCAGACCCTTGCTCAAGTCTTTAGAGCCCCCCTCTGATCATCTTTTGATCTATTGTAAAAGTGTTCCCAGTGACCTTTTAAGTTTGATTCTGTTTTTTTTTTTTTTAGCCAAAATTAAATAAACTTGTGTTTTTTTTTTACTAGGACATGGTTTCTGCAGAGCAGCAGGAGTTCATAAGGAATTTGCCTCTGAGTTGTGGGCGAAATCGTCGGCGCTGAGTAAGCCAGTGCTAATTTTCCCATCGTCCCTTTGTTTACACTTTCTCCCACTAGCTAACCGAACATTAACGGTGCAACAAAAATGGCGAGCAATATCGGAGCTATCCACCTGTACAGTTTTGAGACAGATGAGGAAAATGAAGATGTTAATGAATCTGTTTGTCAGCAAATGGATGCATCAGAATGGATTGGAGCAGAGTTTGTTGCCTGCAGATTGTAGTTTGTATGTAACAACTACAAGCTTTTTCTAACAACACTTTTTCATCTGCTCCTAAATTACAACAATTTAAATAAAGAAATACTCAGAAACACTGTTTTAATCTTAATTTTCAGTATTTATGTCCTCCATCATGAAGAAAATGCCACAAGAACATGCTAAAAACACCAAAAACAATATTTCATTGGAGTGGATCTTTAACACTTGAAGA
Source organism: Adrianichthys oophorus (assembly GCA_036245035.1). NCBI lineage: Eukaryota > Metazoa > Chordata > Actinopteri > Beloniformes > Adrianichthyidae > Adrianichthys > Adrianichthys oophorus. Next base: position 19,154,100 of record BSAI01000073.1, on the reverse strand, counting down.
CAGCGCTTCGGACACACGCAAATTATAAATCATGATGTCTTCAAAGTCAGACCGTGGAGATTTTACTTAAAACATACACATTGGCGCATTTACATATTAATGGCAAAGCAATTAACAGTTTTCCAACCTTTATTTCTTCATGCAGACAGGTGCCCTCATCAAAGAAGACATGTGTATTACTAAATGACTGACTCACTTGGGTGTGCTGGAAGACTATATCCACCCACATGCTGGAAAATTATTCTGTATGAATAATATTTTGCATGAAAAAACAGACACAAAAAAGGAGGCAAATACAAAGCAACACATGAATTACCTCCAATATAACAGGGTGCCAGGCAACAAATGCTGATAACTGCCTCAGATTAGGTCAGAGTTTGTTGCTGTATCCTGTCAAGACTCTGATACTATATTTACAGCTCTCGCCTTCCACCCCTCGTGTCATAGTGTCTACTCCTTTATGTTTTGTCCTCCCTGTGTTGTTCCTGACATCAGTGACGGGGTGAAATGAACAATGAATGAGAAATAATAATGCAGAGGTAAAAAAAAGAAATGTTATGCTGTCATTAATGATTCAGACTGGAGCTACAGATATTAGATGGTAAGTGTGTTTTTGTGGTTCTAAAGAACATTTTCTTCAGGACTTTTTGTGCTGAGAATTCTAACACACTTACCTTCCAAAAAATGATTATATTTTTTGTACAATAAAACTATTTTTTAAGTCAACACTAATTTTTCTTTGTACAGGAAAGATGTGAGAAATAGTTCATTTTTGGTCTCCATTCAGCACATAAATTGCATGTATGCTATATTTTTGTGTATCATTTTGTTGATGTTGATATTTTTTTTCCTCTCTCATTATGTCCTCATATTTTTATTTTTCAAGCAAACGAAAGAAAAAACTAAAACTGAGTATTTCATTTTTGCTTCTCTGTCTCAGCTAGTATGAAGGTCCAGAAAAGACAATATTAAATAATGATATACGCCATTAAATCATTAAAAATAAAATTGTCATTTAATTATTTAAAATTGTCATTAATCATCATTCATTCATTCAGTAATTCACTCAGTCATTAAATAAATAAAATCGGAAATCAATAAATAAATGTGATATTAAAATATTAAAATTGCCATCAAAAAGCACATTTAAACATGTAATGACATATTTATTTCATGGTCTCAGTGTGGGATGGAGCCATCAATTTTCTCAAAAGCTGACAGTGTGCCTTTAACCCAATGCACCCTATGTATGGATTAATACTGGTTAATGTATCTACATTAAATTTTTCATGTTAGTATCAAATTATTTGATTCTGAGTTTATATAGATATTACGTGTTTATTTTTTGGAATTACAGGCAAATGTGTATATTTTTTCTTTTACATTTTAATTTTTTTTGTTTATTTTTGAGCTGATCAATGTAATTTTATTTTTCTGTATCAAACAGTCAGCTGAAAATGTTCAGAGTTTACATAATAATAACTATTTATTTGGGAAATTACGGGCAAATGTAATGATAATAATAATATTTAAATGTCACATATATTTCAACATTTATTTATTGATTTCCAATTGTATTTATTCAATGGCAATTTTAAATAATTACTTACACATTTATTTAATGATTTAATGGTGTATATATTTATTTAATATTGTCTCTTCTGGACCTCCCTACCCTAGATAGTGACTAAGTTCAAACTGTAATGACTGAAATGACATATCATTGATTGGTTGTTTATTCTTTTTTTTTTCTACAACTTTTCTTGATTAAAAAAAATGTTTATACTAAAAATTATACTAGAAATTTTTCAGCTCAAATAATTTATATTTAAAAACAAAACAGTTTTAGACAATTTTCTCATAGGTGGTAAAGTTTGAATGACCTAATAACTTTAACAAAAGGAACATAAAGTGGACTCTCACATTTTCTTATACAACCTACAAGAAATTCTTGCTTACCTTTAGAATACCTTGTATTGCTTGTATACGGACGTGCCAGGCATGTGACATCCGCTCAAAAACACATTATGGTACTTGTGGGTTCCTGAGCACACATTTAGTCTATGATGTTCACACTGGGCAAGCAGGGAGGAACTTTTTCTTCTTTTTCTACTGTTTACTAGCACATGTCCACCAACTACAGTTGGAAGAAGCTTGATGCGAAATGTTGAAGCGGTGTGCATCTCACAAATCTTTCTCCAGGCTTTTCTTTCACAGCTTCTTCTTCTTTTCATTTCGGCTTTTCCCTTCAGATCCATAGAAAATCAGCTTTTTCCATCTAACCCTGTCTTCTGCATCCTCTACTCTTACACCAGCTACCTTCATGTCTTTGTTCACTGCATCCATAAACCTCCTCTGTAGTCTTCCTCTAGACCTCTTTTCTGGCAGCTCTAGACTCAGCATCCTTCTACCAATATATTCACTGTCTCTCCTCTGGACATGACTGAACCAGTCTGACCTTTCTGATTTTATCTCCAAAACCTGTAACATGTGCTGTCCATCTGATGTACTCATTCCTGATCCTCTCCATCTTGGTCACTCCCACAGAGAACCTCAGCATCTTCATCTCTGCTATCTCCAGTTCTGCTTCCTGTCTTTTCCTCAGTGCCTCTGTCTCTAGGTCGAACACCATGGCTGGTCTCGCCACAGGTTTGTACACCTTTCCTTTCATTTGAGCTGAAACTCTTCTATCACACCTGACTCTTTTCTCCATCCTTTCCAACCTGCTGCACTCACTTCTTCACTTCTTTTCCACACTCTCCATTACTCTGGGCTGTTGACCCTGATACTTCAAATCCTTCACCTTCTTTATCTCTTCTCCCTGTAACCTCACTCTTCCACTTGGGTCCCTCTCATTCATACACATGTACTCCGTCTTTATGAAGCTAACCTTCATTCCTCTCCTTTCCAGGGCAAACCTCCACCTCTCTAGCTTCTCCTCCACCTGTTCCCTGTTCTCGCTACAAATCACAAGAATGACTGCAAACATCATAGTTCATGGTGGTTCCTGTCTAAACTCATCTGTTAGCCTGTCCATCAGTCAAAAACTCCACTGTCATCTCTCCTAGACAGTTCCATACCTCCACAGGTATATTATCAGGACCAAGTGCCTTTCCACTCTTCATTCTCTTCAATGCCCCCCTTTTTTTGACAAAACCAAACTAAATGGGAATATTAGCTTAAGTAATTGTTCAAAAGGGAGACAAGGATATGGGTTAGTCACTCATAGAGACACAGATTCCCTACAGAAGCCAGTTAGCAAACTTAACAGAGGAGCTTAATTGAGGAGCCTGAACTAGAGACTCTTCGTTAGTGCTGGAGAGGCAGCATGCATATAGAGAGAAAATCACTGGACTTGTGTGTGCGTAATTCTTGATTTGTAACTTGTGTCTGCAAGTTTAAATTGTGTCTCCATGTTTGTGTGCAAGTTTGAATCTGTGTGTGGGTAAGTCTTATTTTGTAACTCATGCAATACATTTCATGTGTAACTGTGTATACTTGCAATTGTGTATTCACATGTACAACAATTACAAAAACACAAAACACAATTTACATACAAACAACTTAAAATTACAGCAGCTTGAAACTAACTACACATACAAATCTTTAAAAAGTACTCACCAATTGCTTGACACACACACAAAACCGCATTTACGCATTTTATACACAAAGCAGATGTGAGACGCTTTTCACGTTTTCAGATCTGTGTGTAAATGATGCATTTAAATGCTGCTGGAATGCTGGGTCATCAGAGTTTTCTTATCAAATGCTTTTGTACTTGACATGTTCCCATTTTCTTAAACAGATAGTCCCTGATAATTATTATGTCTAAATATGCATCTTTGAAACACTCATCAGCAAAGATTCTCTATTCTAATCGCTCCCTCACGGCTGCACTTTCCCTGCCAGCGCAGGTGTGGAGAAAGACCTTCCTGCTATCACTGTGACCGGGGACCAGAGCTTATAGTTCTGTGCTTTCACCATATAAGGGTGCTTTCATCGTATATTTAAAACACACAACACTTTTTTTTTAGTCTTCCAGAAGGCATTGCTCCCTCACGGCACACACAAGTCCAAAAATACACACAAACATGCAGACACAAGATACAAATCAAGAATTACGCACACACAAATCAGTGATACTATTTTCTCTCCAGACATGCACCAGCAGCCTTTCAGGAGTGATGGTTTTCTGAGTTACTCTCTCTATCCCCTAAAGATAGCTCAGTAAAAAAAAAAAAAAAATACAGTCATCATTTAGAACATAGATGCTGCATAGTCATAGATAGGGTCTTTCATTTATACATGAATATATTTTTAAGTCACCCTCTGATGCTTGTATGGCTCTCTTCCAGTGTTTAATTACAGTATTTCTATTAGAAATAGTAAAGATGTTTATGATAAGCCTACAAAACACGTTGAAACCAGTTATTGCCAATATGGTGCCTACTTTTCTTAGTTATTGGGATGTCCTTATACTGGGTGACAGAACTATTGATCATTGAAATGCATGTATTGTGTGAGCATTGCACTCTACTGGTGGCTGTTGTGTATTACAGATCAAGTTTAAACTTTTTGTTGAAACATCAATAAATCTATTTTGTGCTGGACCATACATGAGAGTCACATCTGGAGGTCCCAATCAATCAATTTAGATGTTATGATCCATAAAGACTGAACATGAATGAACTATTTTTGACATTTATGCACAAAGTGATCTATGCAGCCTGGTCATCTTCCAGTTTTGAAATCAGCTTCTTCTTAGAAAGGAGACTTTTGGCATCTAGTGAAGGTAAATTTTATTTTTCTGTCACCTAAAAAAATGAATGCAAAAATATTCCTTAATAGTAAAATACTTTTTTCTCGAATTATCAAAATTCTAAGCTGGTTCAATGTATTCAAATGGTGTTAGTAGCTAAAGTAGAGCAAATAAGATTTGATAGGGAAAATAATTCAGCACTTGGGTAAGATAAATGACATAACAATACCTTAACTTATACCCCCCCTTTTCTTCTTGCTTTTATTTGCCCACTTTTCCCCCTTACATTCTATGTTAATTGTTTACGACTGAAGTTGATAACATACATGCTAATTAAAATATTTTTTTAAGAATTTGGATTTGTGCCACATTTTGCGAACATTTAGAAGACCAACATAAAATATAAATACAAACTCACTGGCAACTTTATTAGTTACACCTTGCTAGTACTGGGTTGGACCCCTTTTTCCTTCAGAACTCTCTTAATCCTTGGTGACATAGATTCAACAAGGTACTGGAAACATTCCTCGGAGAATTTGGTTCATGTTGACATGATAGCATCACACAGTTGCTGCAGATTTGTGGGCTGCACATCTATGATAAGAATCTCCCGTTCCACCCATCCCAAAGGTGTTCTATTGGGTTGAGATCTGGTGACTGTTTGAGTCCAGAGAACTCATTGTCATGTTCAAGAAACCAGTCTGAGATGAATCCAGCTTTATGACACGGTGTCTTATCCTGGAAGTAGCCATCAGAAGATGGTACACTGTGGTCATAAAGAGATGGAAATGGTCAGCAACAATACTCAGGTAGGCTGTGGTGTTGTAACCACTATGCTCACTTGGTATCCCCCACACCATTACACCACCACAACCAACCTGAACCGTTGATACAAGTAAGGATGGATTCATGCTTACATGTTGTGGACGCCAAATTCTGACCTTATCATCCGAATGTTGCAGCAGAAATCAAGACTCATCAGACCAGGCAACGTTTTTCCAATCTTGAAGTGTATAATTTTAGTGCTCCTGTGTGAACTGTAACATTGGTTGTTTCCTCAATTGTTGCCTTTCTATCAGTCTGGCCATTCTCCACCGACCTCTGACATCAGCAAGGCATTTCTGCCTACAGAACTGTCATTTACTGGATATTTTCGCTTTTTTGGACTTTTCTCTGTGAACCCTGGAGATGGTTGTGCGTGAAAATCCCATGAGATCAGTAATTTCTGAAATATTCAGACCAGCCTGTCTGGCACCAACAACCATGCCGCAATCAAAGTCATCTTTCTTCCCCATTCTGATGCTCGCTTTGAACTAAAGCAAATCGTCTTAACCGTGTCTACAAGTATAAATGCATTGAGTTGCTGCCATGTTATTGACTCATTAGAAATTTGTGTCAAGGAGTAGTTGACAAAGTAAAGGCATTTTCAATAAAGGACAGAACAAACCTCTTTGTTTTAATAGCTACATTTTTATTTCTCCTTGTGTGTGTTCCCATGCATTTACTTTTCTTTGCTACTTTATCAGACTTTTACAACAAGTTAACTATTTATGATGCTATAGAAATCAATGCAGCAGCCACGACTTATTTAAACGTTTGTTATGAGAACATATTCCTCTACACAGACCCTCTAAAATCTTCCAGCACAATTTTAAAAAAGCTTAAAAAAAAAAAAAAAGAAGAAGAAGTGTCCGGGAAAAAGCAAGTCGGTCTCAAATGAAAGAAAAGCAGTGAGAAAGAAGCTGCAATCCAAGAAAGAAAGAAAAAAATCTTTCCAGAATTCAACAGTAGGGACATTACTGACTCCGCCCATTTCTTTCTAAAATAGTTTCTCATTGGCCAGGATCTAGATCTGCTCCTCGCTCATTGGCTGCCTCGGCCGTCGTTCAGCAGGTTTTGCCTCCCGTGTTCCGCTGCTGCGTCGGAATCTTGAGGACACAAACCAAGTGAGAGAAATCCACCAACCGGAGAAAAAGATTCATGCTTGAGTTCTGAAAAAGCCTGCAACACACGAAGGTAAGTTTGTGCTAACTTCATTTTTGTTTAGGCTTCGTGGACCTTCCGAGAACAAGTCACCGCGTGGAATCTTTTAATTAAAAAAAAAGTGAAGTCAAGAAGCCAAAACTGTTGGGACAAACTAAACATGTATCCCTTTTTTAACTCTTAACTTTTACTTCTCTTTAGGCACAGTTTTGCTTATCACTTGTTAGTTTTACTAGATTTTCGTGGCAGAACTCTTCCTTTATATAAACCAAACTCTCCTTTACAAGCTGATTAACACATATTTCTTAGTAGTAGCCGCTGGTTCTCTTGTCATTTGCTGTGTTCGTTCTATCTGAAAGTTGCTCTTGTTTGGCAGGAAGAGACTGACCTGTTTAGAGACGAGGCTGGCTAATAAATCCAATTCGGTTTCCAGACAGGCGGTATCAGGTCAGCCCGGGAGGAAATCCAGGAGACCTCAGGCTGCGTTTCCCGTCTGTTGACCCTCCATCTCCATCCCTAGTTTTAATGGGTCGCTAGAATTTCGAATTTGCTTTTTACGTTTTATATATCTGAGTGTCTAAATTCACATCAAAATAAAAACACATTCTCAAATACTTGTGTTCTTATTTGTGTTAAACTTTTAAACACTCACTCCAATTAAAATCGTTATATTATCATGTTCTTGTGGTCCCTTTTCTCCTGTTGGAGGAGATTTAATCTTAAAATTGCATTCCTAAGTATTTCTAATTATTGTGAATCAGGAGAAAATGCAGCTGAAAAAGCTTGTAGGTGTGACGTAGAAGCTGCTGTGGCAAGCCACAAGCTCCCTGCGCCACTCCATTCCGATGCATCCACTTGTAAAGATGACTAAATCCATGTTCGTTTTCCTCGAGTGACTTGGCATCTTGCTCAAAACTGTACAGGTGGATAGCTCCAGTATTGCTTGTCTTTTTTGTTTTGCACCTGCGTGTGGTCGGGGTTTTGAGGGGCTGTAAGCTTGTAGGAAAGTGTTAAAAGATGGATGTCGGGATACTAGGGCAGGCTTACTGCGCTCCAACAACTCAGAGGGGAATTTCAAATGAACTACTGCTGCTCTGCAGAAACTATGTCCTAGGTTTTTGGATTTTGCCAAAAAACAAATTAATCAGAATTAAAACGGTTTTAACATAGATCAAAACAGGATTGGAGTTGGATTTTAAATTCCCGACATAAAAAAAGTTGTTGCTCAGTAAATAAAAATTAGTAAAAGTGTCTGAGTGCATTTACGTGCTGAAGATGAACCACATGGCCTCCCAAGCTTAAAGCAAACAGGGATAAAAGGATTATGGGGGACGGGGCTTTCGTCATCAGAAGTTGAGCTTGGCAAGCATGTGGGAATCTTTCTGCTTCCCATGCTATCATCAGACCATGTTGGTGTTCCTATGTAATTACCAACTCCAGTTGGAGAGTTGGGTGGAATATCATTAGAGCAATGACAATCCAAATAACTATGACAACAAGCATGGACTTTAGGAGGCTCGACTAGCTCTTGCCGCACACTTCTCACGGCAATTACAGCGGCCTGTGAAATTAGCGAGCAAGCCTGTAAACCAAAAATCAAGAGAATGCAATATGCTGCATTTTAATTGGCCTTTTTGGCTCCTGTGGTGAAGCCGCAGACCAGAGAGCTGCTCAAGAGCAGAACTAAAACATTGAGGCGCGCTCACCAGAGTGGAGTCTTGTTCCTCTTTTTACTTCTGTGCATAGAAAGAAGCAAGAAGTGAATTAAAGTTAATCATTGTTGACGTTCTGTAGAGGATTTGAAAAGCAGGGGCTTCCTCTGGGGCGTGGTTTTGTCCTGAAGAATTCATGGTGTGGAAACTGTGGTGACCATAAAAGGTCCTTCAAACAAATGTTACTCCAGGTGTTAATCGCAGCCGAACAGCAGGCAGGGAGACTTTTCAGCTGCTTCAGCAACAGAAATAGCATCTCTGGGATTCAAGCTAGTGTACATGCTTGCTATTCAGTGTGAAGTCGGTGTGGTGTTGATGATCTGGCTCTTGTGATGATTCTCATCTGAATGGGATACTCAGTAGGAACACTCACAGCTTTGATCTCCCTTTAAAGAGAGGCCTGCATGTGCTCGCTGGGCTGGTTTAGTTGGAGGTTTGGGATGTTGTTCACCGCAGGGCTTGTCAGCAGAAGCGGTGCAGCTGTGAAATTAGAGTGCAGAGACTACAAAGGGGACCACATAACATTTTCAACACAAAATAACCAACTGTCACTGGGATTATTGCCACTTGTTGCAAAACTAAACAAGGGGATTGAAAAACTCCGTTATTTTCATGGAACCGGGGAGGTCGTCGGCTTCTCCGTACCCTGCCAACATATTAGCTTGTACTTTTTTCCCACTCAGCTTCAGGGAGAAAACTTATCTTAGTTGTCATTTGTGCAGAATATGCTTTTTTTTCTCATAAATGTAATTTAGTGCAACCTCAAAGCAGAACGTAAATAACACTTTGAGGCTGTTTACCTAAAGGAGAAAAAAAATCTGACTACTTTGCTTAAAGACTCCCTGTCATGATAAACACTTAACTACAAGAAAGCTCATAAATCAAGTTTGTCTGAGGGTGGAAGTTTCTAGAGAAAGGGGGGGGCTTTGTTTGTATTAGAAACCAAAATACCTGAGAGGTTTTTGTGCTGCTAAGGGAAACTCCATGAAGCAAGATTAATGGCTGTTCTGGGTTCCCTTATTTTGGGGTTGGGGGTGTGTGGGTTTGCGATGAGGAATCTTGTAATGTCAAGCAGACATTCACATAAACAATTTAATGTAATCATAATAAAAAATTGTCTCCTTCTTTCTTTGTCGCTCACAGTCACAGCAGAACATGGAGAACCTGAGCAAGCCAGAGTTGCTAAAGCTTTTCAGCATCCTGGAGGGCGAACTGGAGGCCAGGGACTTTGTCATTGAAGCCCTTAAGGTACGCACATCAGCTGGTGACTTATTCATTCATCTCATAGTAAGGCTCAGCATTACTCTGCCAACTTAAAAATGATTTTTTTGTCACAGCTTGTGATAGTTTTCTTTTACTTTGCTAGCCCTGAATTAGCCACAAGACAGTTTTAAAATATGCCCATTTTTTAAAAAAATGTTCTTTAAGTAATAAAACAATTGGAGGTTTAAACGCCTTCTTTGAAGGTTGAGCTTTTAAATGTGCATTATGAAATTACATGTAAACACAACTTTACAAAAAAGCCCTTTTTTCCCCCCTTTTAAAACCTTCAAAGCCACTTTCTGTTCATCGTAACCATGTTTTTTTTACTCAGTATTTAGCAGACATTTATTTATTTATTAATAGGATTTATGATTGAGTAGTAAACAGCAACTTTCTTTAAAAAAAAAACACCTCTGCAAAATTAATTAAAGGCATATGAAAGGTTTAAACAACTCTCCATGTTACCCTATTACCATAAACTTTTAAACTTTGCCGTCATTACGGCCTTGGGCGCTGTTCATAGCCTTGGTATTAAATCTTCCATTGAGGGAATAAAGTGTAGCAGCAGTCGTTGGAGTAGAGAGTGTTCATGTGTTGTGTCTGGACCACATTCCTCCATTTCCCCTGTGATCTGGCCATCTAAGGCAAGAAGAGTTACAGCACACGGCGTGTCTGAAGACTCGATGCGCACCAGAGTAGGAGTGCATAAATAAACATCGGCCTTAACTGGAGCTTGAGGGAAATGTGGCTGGGCTTTGTTCATTATTCCAGCTTAAGCATTAACCCGTTGACTGACTTAGCCTCCAGCTTTTCAGGATATTTAAAAGCGTAATGGTTTATAAAAACAAACACAAATAAAAGAAATATAGTTTTTACCCAGTTATGTGTAGTTACATTTCAGGATTGCAATTTTTGCTGCAAAAAGTAAACATTTTCAATATATTTTTGGTGTTAAGGGATTTGTGATAGACAATCAGCGTTTTTTTTCTTCCCATTAAAGTAGATTATAAAGAAAGTAGTACCCTGTTGGCACCTGTTTCCACTTATGCTTCATTTCCACTGAGCATTCTTCTGATGGAGGACATATATAAAGAAAATTATTTTTAAAATTGTGTTTCTTAGTATTTATTCAAATTGTAGTGAGTCAGGAGCAGACAAAAAAAATGCTGTTTGAAAAAGCCTGTAGTTCTTGCGCTGCTCTATTCTGACGTATCCACTTGCAGACAAATAGATCCATGTATGTCTTTGTTTTTCTTGTCTGAGCTGGCATTTAGCTCAACAATGTATGGCTGGATAGCTCCAATATTGCTTGCCACTTTTGTTGCAACAGTAATGCAAGGTTGTTGGGGATGTGAGTATGTCATGCTGGAGAGAGCACATACACAGATGGATGATGGGAAATGGGGGAAGGCTTACTTCACGCCATCAGTCCCGCCCACAACTCGGAGGCGAATTTTTAATAAACTCTTGCAGCTCTGAAGAAACTACGTCCTAGAAAGCGACACAGGTTTTTTCATTTTGGCTAACGTCAATAATCATAATTAAAAGACCACTGGGAACACTTAAAATAGATCAAGAGTGGGACTTTAAATGTTGCTGCAGTACGTTGTTTCTACAATATAATTCCTTTTCACTTTTACTTTGAATGTCCTCATCAGTCATTTGATTTGCAATAAAATATTTCCAATATTAATATAATTACTGTTTGTTTCTACCTCTTCTTGGGCTTGGAGTTTGTTACCAATGTCTGTAAATTAGGCTACAGTGGGTCAAGAAGTAGTCATGATGATTGCCAGCAGATGAGTCTACAATGTGACTCATGTGAGAAAGGCTTCACATATCACCATAGAACAACACTAAGTTTAGCTGGGTTTTTTTGTTTTGTTTTGTTACTTAGATAAAAATCTGTTGACTTCACTTACAAACTTTTGATCTGTGGCCTTGAGTCATATTGGGCCAGTAAATGCCCTTTTTATATCTTAAATTTAATTCTGCAGAACCACTGGTGGCATGCTGACCATCTGCTGCACTTTTTTCCGCTGTGACTCACTTCTGCAGCTGCAAACTCAGTGGTTTTTAAAAAGGAAGCTGTTCTTTGGCAACACTTTTGTGTGGCACACAAAGCCCTGTAGTGATACTCTGCTACTTTTGGAAAACGAATAGACCTTACTTAGAGTTTCACAGCAACCAAAATAGAAAATGAGCTTTTAAATAGCTATGACATTAGCTTGATGCGTCTGAGTCGAACTTTCAAAAGGGAGCTTCTAAAGGATGCTTTACCTTTTGCAAAACTGTTGCTTCAAGTTTATTTATCAAAATTCATCAGTTGATTGGATTAAGTTCAATAAAAATGCATTCATTTATTTTTTTCCCTCTAAAAGGCTGTGCTGCATGCAGTTTTCAGTCTTTCAAGCAACACATATTAATTACATGCATGAGCATGGGAGAGCTTTTTACAGAGCAGCTTTAAAATGTGTTGGGCTCTGGAGCAGGATAAGTATTTGTCACTCTCTTTGTGTTGTAAAGGTCTTGTAGGCACCATTGCTCATGTGAAAGACTCCAGGCGTGTGTCAGCAGAAGATAAGCTGGAACCATGGCAGCCATGGCATGCCATGCAAAAGCCTACTGGATGCCAGGAACTGTGGCCAAAAGAAAAAAAGCATGAATAATGAGGCTAGACTGTGTAGCCTAAAAGACGTGTGCTGCACATGTATGGCATGATTCTATGCATAAACTGTGGTACATTCAGGGGCGGAGACTTAAGCAACATTAGGAAGGTTTTCTGAAACCCTTTTTTTCACTCTTTTATGCTTTTCTTAAACTGTTAATAACTGGTGCAGAGAAAATCCCTCTCTTTATGTGCTGTGGAACTGTCCGTTTTTAAAGTCCAAAATGAGAGAACCAGAGAGATGATTAAAGGGAAGCAGTTTATATATATGAAGATTATGTTTCGTCTGGGAAAAAAAAAAAAAAAGATGGATGAAACTTGACATGTTGGTTTTTATTTGGCAGATTTGCTGCCAGTTTTGTTTTGCTCTGCGTTCACCATCGTTTAGATTTGATGCTCCTTCTGCAAAGGCAAATAGGTGGCAAAGAGAAGCCTTGACAGTTTTTGAAGCATGCCCATTAAAGCTGTACCGGAGCTAAAGATCCAGTGGTCACCTTCAACTGTTTATCATATAAGAAACAAATTTCCTGTTTAAATATTAAAAGGTTTGGGGAAAAATACTTTATTACTATTGGAAAGTACAAAGTGAAATAATGGCTTTCATGACATTTTCTTTGGACTGGTTTGGTTAGGGAGCTCCGAACTGTATTAGTGTTTCATGTGAAGCAAATTCACACTGCCGTCTGCAACGCGAGTCCAAGTAACCACTTCCGATGAAAAGTCTACATAAACATGCATAGCTGCGCATATCGGGCTTCCACATTCCAAACTCTCATTCGCGTGTAGCAGCGCCAGTTTTTATGACTGTTTTTCGTGTCTACATACAAAATAAGGGTCCATTTTACGCACATAACAAGTTAAACGTTGATCAATCAGGGACTCGTATTTGGTAGGGACGGATGGATTTTGCCCCCGTTGATTCACAGTAGTGCCAACTGTTTGAAAACTGATCATGAAGGAAAAATTAAATACTGCAGTTTGTGCCCTGCTGGAATTATTCATTCATTCATTCATTCAGTTTCATTCATCATGAATGAAACTGAATGAATGAATGAATGAATGATTATGTGACATCAAGTATTTCATACATCATAATAAATCAGTGAAAGAAAAAGCCTGGAGCAAGATATGCAAGATTTTCAACAATTTGATTTTCAACACTGTAGCAAGATATGCAAGATTTTCAACACTTTGCTGTTTCGCACCAAACTTCGTCCAACTGTAAGTGGCAGACGTGCTGGTAAACAGTAGCTAAAGAAAAAGAAGCCCTTCCATGCTTGTCCAATGTGAACACCATGGGCTAAATATGCCTTCAAGAACCTGCGATTTCTACGATTGAACTCGTATCGAGCTTGTATCAAATGCCCAGTGTGTCTATATTTTTTACACTTAAGTTTGTTTTCAGTGTGCCAAAATGTTGGCTTTAGTCAATTGTGAGACATTTTAAGTCGTTTCCATTTTTCTCTGCTAATAAATTTTCTGTTATTCTCAAAACAGGATTAAGGCTCAACAAGACTCGACTATTATTGAAAATGTCACATTACTTTTGACAGTCCTTTTGTGCAGTTTTGTTTTAATGGTCTTTAGGAGCAGCACAGAAATAATTCAACCAGAGATTAAAAAGGAAAAAAAATAAACTGTAAATTTGCTTCTGAAAAAAAGCCAGCAATAAGACTAATAGTATTTCAACTATGAACTGAGGTCTTTGGGGGAACAGAAGAAAGAGCTGGATGGCTGCTCACTCTCTTGATTGTGCTTTAAACCTCTCACAATCTTGGTATCAGTCATCAGGAGCTCTGTCCTCACCCTGCCAGAGAGGATCCAGTTCTCTCTAATCTCTTGATCCTTCTTTGTTGAAATGCCACCAAGACGAGCTTGGCTACAGCACTTCTCCTTTTCTCTCACACGTCAGACCCTTTCACGACGGGTCTGATGGCATCTGCCGCACCTGAAACGTCTCGCAGCTTGTATCCCTCCTTTGTCGATAGTTAAACGGACCAGGTCCATCTTTGCCAAAGCCCAGCATGAAGCAGCTGTCCTGCTAAAGATAGACAGACATACACCATCTGTTGCTGCTTCTTTAATCCAGCATTTTCTAGTGGAATGAAGAAACAAAGTCTATATGATTTCCACTTATAATTAGTGACAAGTGATTGCAGATTTCGTCAAGCGCTATTCAAACAGTTTAAGACAGGGGTCTGCAACCTTCAATGCTTAAAGAGCCGTCCGGGTCGATTTCTCACTGATAATAACCCAACAGAAATTCTGGGTTATTACTTCACCTTTTAGAGAAATAAGAGATTGTTTTGTATTTATTCTATTGTTACGATCATGATAAAATTAAGCAAACGGTTGTTTTTCAGCAAACTTCAAATAAGTAAAAGAAACATAAAGAGAAAAAAAAAAGCCTCTTTTTTTCAAAATAAAACTTTTGACAAAGGTTTACATGACTTTCTTTCAAAATGAAAGACACCATCATCTAAATGCATCAAATGTAATAGTAGGTACTGTAATTTTGTGGTGTATTTGTGGTGCATCTCAGCCAGAAATTTGTAAATCTAACAAACCAAAATTAAATCAGAGCTAAAAAAAAAAAAAAAGTGACCCTTGCTGAATTTTTTTAACTATAAGATGCACTACAATCTGTCAAAAAATCTGTCAAAATGTTTTAGTCCAACCTGTGAAACCTACTGTCCTTCAGCTGTTTGTAAACGTGTTGAACAAAGTTTGATTAAGTTTAATTTTCTTTTTGTTGGCTTTACTACTTACTTTACTTTAGTTACTTTTTAATAATTAAAAAAGTTTTATTTTTCATTAAACTAAAAGCCAAAATGGAAGGGTAGAAGAGCCTCATGTGGCACCAGAGTCTCAAGTTGCAGACCTCAGATTTAAGTGCAAGTTAAAGCGAGCACTGATTATTCTAAAAGCTAGCATTAAGAAATACATGGAGCAAAACTGTAAAGTACATTTTTTGGGAAGGAAGCATGGCGCAGTTAGAACTGGAAATAGACCTAATTTGTAAAGAAAACGGATGCAAACAAAAAACCACGACTGAGTGTAAATATCAAACACAATAATGTCTCCATTAAGGATAAAATTATCATCAGTAGAATAAACATGAATTCCTGTCTTTCTCGTCTACAGGCGCAATGCAAACACATGTTCGTCCATGAGCACTACGGCAAGTACAACCTCAGCGACCCTTTTTACGCCTTGCAAAGAGACAGCGAGATCGTGGGGGGACTGAACAAGGGCTGTTCTTCCCCAACATCTAACCCTCTGGTGGTGCTGAAAATGGTGGTGAGCCACTGCAGGAAAATACAGGAAAAGATGTTGGCCCAGCTGGCTGCTGCTGAGAGCAGACACAGAAGGGTGAGTTACGATGGACAAACAAAGTGTGCATCAACAAACAAGTGCAAAAAAGGCTTCTCATAGAATCAAATGAAGCAACTTGTACTCTTGACAACAGTATTTATTCTGTTAACTTTTGATATTTTCACTGTTTACTGGAGTTGGAATGATAAAACTCAAGTCTTTTCCTGACACATTTCCAGATTTTATTCTTTTGTTTTGGAGCTCTGAAATTTACAGACAATGTTGTTGCTGCTTTTCATTGTAAGTCAGACCTTCTAGAATTTCACAGCAGTTTTATGATTGTTGCGGCCTAAAATGCCTGATTTTGTGGCAGCTTTTGCGAAAAAGTTGTGACAAAAGTTGCAATTTTTTTTTTGTTTTTTTTTAAAACACCTCAAAAATGTAAATTATGAAATAAACTTCACATCCTCATATCCCAACTCTTTATTTTGTGATATGTGCATTGGGGAAATATCACCATCACTTGATTGCATTGATTTAAATATACTTTAGACATAAAGGACATTCAGCAGGGAAAAAATGTAAACTAAAAAGAACAAAAAAAGCACAAACAGCATAGGCTGAGCAGACAAAGCCTCAGATCTACGTGTCCTCCACTGAATCTTCCTTTTTATCCATTTCAAAAGCATCACTGGTGAGTCTCTGGTTGTGTAGAGGAAGACCAAGGCTTTGAGGGGCTGATCTGGTTTCTTCTGTCAGTAATTCTCTGCCCTGTTCTGGAGAAGGTTCTCACAGGCACAGGTTTGCTGTGGAGGCGGTTCTATGTGGAATGATTTTCCTGCAGAAACTACACTCTTCCTTTTTTATTACCAATAAAAGTTCCAGATTTTGCTTCTTTTTCCAATGTCACTCAGTTTCTTTACATCTTTCCCTCATACTCGGTTCATGTTTTATTGCTTCTGCTGCGTGTAACAGACTCCCCTGCCCCCGCGGGTGCTCATCGCGACCCCCACCACACAGACACATGCACGCTCAGCGCAAACATGTATGTATTGACCATTCACATGTGGCTTAAAGAGAAACTCTATAGAAAGATTAAACAAAAAAATAAGAACACAGGTCCCAGGAAGGAGCCACATCGGAAATTATTGTGAAGCAACGTCGTCATCTGGTCAAAGTTGCACTGAAGTTGTGGTGAAAATGTAAAGTTACAGGGTATGCAACAATTCGCTGGGCTTGCTTGAATTAATATAACGTTAATAGTTGCGATCACAAAATCCTGGAGGGTCTGGTAAGTAAGTGAGGAAATAGTTGCATATAACTGTGATATTGCTACAGGCATTAAAAAACATGTATGAATTGTGTGGCATCGGTGCTCATAACAGATTAGTAGTTGAAGCTACAATATTAGACTGAGAACATTAAACTGGCAAACCCTCTGGGCCACTTTGGATTCAGGTTATTGCAGACTTGGAGGAAGAAAAGCGGAGGCACGCACAGGACACAGCTGAGGGAGATGATGTTACTTACATCCTGGAAAAAGACAGGGAGCGTCTCCAGCAGCAGGTATCCAGATTCCCTCTAAAATATGTTCCAAGGAAGTTACGTTGTCTGTGAACTTAAAAAAAGAATTGTTAAACCAAAAGCAGGCATTTGTGTCAGTGTGGCCTTTTGTTTTTGTGTGCGTCTCCAGCTGGAGTTTGAACGGAGTCAGGTCCGTAGGCTGGAGAAAGAACAGTGGCGTGTAACTGAGCAGCTGGAGGAAGAGCGGGCTCAGCACAAACACCTCTCCTGTGCGCTGGCTAAAGAGTGTAAATGGGCGAGTGCCCGGGCTCTGGAGGAGGGTCACCGTCTGACTGAGCTGAGCCACAAACTTGACAAGGTATTCACACACTTCAAACCAGGCACTTTGCTTTTTAGTTTTTTTTTTTTTTTTTGTATCTTCAATCTCTTGTAAACTGTCGTGGTTTTTCAAAATAAGTCCAGTATTTTAGAATTAAACTAAACATCTGCCAACAATCAAAGATTTATGTAAATCTGACAAAATGCGCACAATCTGCACAGGCGACACAGCATGGAAGAGATTGATTGACAACAGCAGAAGCCAATCAGGATGCAGAACACAATGCACAGGGGAAAAAAACACAAAAAAAATCAGTGAAACAGCCAGACTGTAGAAGGTGAACCACATATAGTGAAGGAAAACTATATAAGAAGAGTATCACTTCTACTTTTTAAGATAATTTTTGTTGTTTTTAGTCCTAAAGGATAATTTGCTTTTTTTTTTTACTTTTTAAAGGATAAATGCTGAAGGAGCTCAGCTCTGTTTCTGATTCTATCACTCTATGAACCGATTAACTCAGAATAAAATAATGCTTTCATTTATCACACCACTCTTTTAGCTTATTAAATTTAATACCACTTTAATCCATATTTGTTCATTTTTGTGCTTATTTGGTACTTTCGAGTTTCAGTTTGAGGCCAGAGGAAAAACCATGAAAATCTCTATTTCACTGTGCTCTCTGTTCCTCCTAGTATTTTTAGATCATATTCTCTGATCAAATTTGTAGCTTTTTTCCATTAACCACATTATATATGTCTATTTTAAAGTTTGACTTGTCATACAGAAAGGACCAAATAAAATGAAAAAAAATGTTTTTATGAACAGCAGCAAATGTGTTCCTCAACATTAAAAGCTGCGTCTGCATGTTAGAATTCTGAGCCGTTCTAATTAGGACTGTAACAAGTTTTCGAATACTCAGATCTTCTGGATCTGTTCCAGAAAATTTAAGTATGAATAAGTGCAACGATTAAGGTTTAATTCCCAAACATAAATCTAGTCGAGTGCCATAAAAATGCACTTCAGGCAATGAAATTATGGCTCTAAACAAACCAAATGTGCTACTGTCATGGGAAGTAAATACATTTTCAAAGTAAAGTGCTGTAAAAGTATAACGACTGTTTTTATTGATGAAAAAAATGCCAACATTAGTTTAGTTTATTGAATTAAGTTCATTAAAAAAATGTATTTGTTTTAAATAAAATCGACAATTTGAATAAGAATGTAATGAATAAGAATTTAAGAATATTACAAACATCTTAAAGTTAAAAAAGTAAAAAAAAGTCAGTTTGTAAAACATGTCTGTTGGAAACACTCTTGCCGGTTTAAATTAAAAGGCTGTGAGTGTTTGTAGTTGTTACTTTTTTATTGAAGTGTTGCTGTGTCTTCCTTTACTACCTTCTTGTCATCCACTGAAGTTAAAAAGAACTTTGAGGATGGAAAAACTGTGGAAAACATCTTCAGGATCCGTTAATAAATGATCCAAAGCAACAGTGATGTTTATGTTCTGTTTACTGCTGAAGTTAAACAGGAAGTTGACTGAAAAAAATGTGAGTGTGTTATTTCTTTCTTTCAAAATCGCCTTTTCTAAATATGGGTATTAATGATAGTTATTAAATACAAATAGATTTAAATTTTCATACATCCAGCAGGCAAACCTAAAATATTTAACAGCAAGAATTGTGGTTTGATCTGTGAGTTGTTAATCTTGATTCCAAACTTGAATCGGATTAGAGCGATCCTCAACTCTAATACTAAAGCAGCATATAGATGTAATATGACTTTATAAATATTGTGAAGAAGCAGGTCTCTTTCAGGAAAGCTTTGTCATAATAAACTTCATGGTCAGTCACAAAACATTCAATCATAATGTTAGTAATATGAGGGCAGCAAAAGGTAATGGTTGTTATTCTATTAAAAATGGTTTCTGAAAATAGTTACTGAAACCTCTAAGCACATCAGATCAGGATACTCCTGAGGATTTGGTCATCAAATTCAGAAAAATGCCACATTTTTGTTTGGTTTGAAGGAGCTGACCAAACCACATGGGCAACATTCTGCTGTCACAACAGCTGCTAGTTAGTATTGTTTGCAACACTTAATTTAACATTTACTAGAAAGTAAAAGCATAAGTGACATTTTTTCAGAGCTGGAAATAAACTCAGACATCAGGGGGTTAAATAATAGGCAAGTATAGTACCACAAATGGCTCTAGTTGGTTATTATAACATACTAGCTAAAGTGCACGTGTGTCATCAGGATCACAAATAGGAATAAAAAGCCTTTTGAAATGTTCCTGTCAGAAGAAAAAAGTAGTGAAGAAAAAACATTTGTATAAGTTTCTACTGCCGTTAGGCCTTTGTCACGACTGTTGATTATTTCTTTTGTAGGAGAAGGAGGCATGCCAGGCCCTGAGAAAGGAGCTGGAGGATGAGCGGGCAAGAGCTCTGCGCATGGAGGCGAGAGTGGAGGAGCAGCTGGCTGAATTCGACACTGAGCGGGAACAACTCCGCTCACGCTTGAAGAAGGAGGACGCTCATTGTCGTCAGCTACAGCAACAGGTGTGAACTTTTGGCCACAGTGATCATATTTACATATAATTTTGTACAAGAGAGTAAAAGTTAACTTAGAGATGCTGCCATTGTTCTTCAATCAGGTGAAAGAACTGATGAAGAAGTTGGAGGAGGCTCATGGGGTTACAGAAATAAGAGGGACCAAAATGACTTCAGTGGATGCAGAGGAAAGTGAATGGGCTTCAAGAGTTTGTCCAGGAAGCAGTTTGATGGAAAGCATGTTGGATAAAGACCATAAGGAGGACCTCTCACCTGACCAGCCACAAGTCAACAGTCACACATGTACAAGGGAGACCAATGGATACCATCCTTCCAACGATGCTTTGTCAGAGAAGATGTCCCTCCAGAATGGAACAGACAGTTTTCCAGTTCATCACACACAGATGTCCTCCCCTGGCTTCAGTATGGCCTCCTCCACGCTCTCTTTTACCTCCCCCTGTGCCTGCCCCGCCAAACGCTCGCCAGCCAGCTCAGGTTCTGGAGGGCATCAGTACCAGGCTGGAATCAACCAGCGTTTTCACGCGGCTCGTCACAGGTTCCAGAGCACAACCGAGCCCGAGTCGCCATCCCAGGCTGGACATGCAGCTCTCCCGCTTCCAGCAAAGGACCCCTCGCCTCTAACCAGCACCTCCTCCCCGGAGGCCAGCCCGGTGAAGCAGATGGCAAGGAGCACCGTCACTCAGGTTCTGTCTCGTTTCACCACAGTCCAACAGAGTGCGTCCACAAAACTCGCCTCACCGAACAACTCCCCCTTTGGTACAGACTACCGCAGCCTGGCAGCACCCCTGTCTCCAGTCCCAACAAGGGCTGCTGGTGCAAAACCCCAAAGGATTCCATCACCCACCATTTCCAGAGTGGAGCGGGGCAACCCCCCACCCATCCCTCCTAAGAAGCCTGGTCTGGTCCAGGCCCCCCTATCCCCTGCAGTGGGGCCCAAGCCTGCCAGCCCCCTGTCAGGCAGCTGTGGGCTCACCTCTGCCCAGGAGGGGGTCATGGAACTGGATATGGTGGTCTCCTCCAACTAAGGAGGAGAAACCCATCCGCTAACGCTCCTTTGTAGCTTCATGTTTATTCTTGAGATTAGCTGCTAAATGATGGATTCAAACATATTATAAATAACCAGAGGTATATGTAGAGACTGTAAAAATGTGTCATTGGTTAATCTTGTACATATTCTAGTGCTATAAACTATATTTCTTATGATTTCATATTTTACTTCGTAAAGGTTGTAATTTAGTTACATATCTAAACAAGAGGCTGATTCAACCAAATCATCCTGATGTGAATGATCTTTGGACGAATGTGTGCTACTCAATCTCCAAGCACATTCATGATTCTTCTTTGTTCTTGTACATCACATACATGTCAGTATCATTATAAAAATGTATTTCTTATTGTTTTACATAAGAGGGATATTAAATGTCTGATGAATTGTGAAACCAGCAATTAATACTTTTAAAGACTCCAATGAAGATTGTGTTTTAACATGTTTTTGTGGCTTTTTCTAATGATGTAGGAGATGTATTAAGAAAACAAATCTTAAAATTGCATTTCTGAGTATTTCTTTATTCAAATTGATGTGAATCAGGAGCAGATGAAAAACGGCACTTTGAAAGAGCTTGTTGTTGTTGCATACATATGAGCTATACGGCAAGCCACAAGCACCCTGCTCTGCTCCGTTCTGATGAACCCTCTATCAGACAGATAGGTCCGTGTAGGTCTTGGTTTTCCTCGTCCGAATTGGCATCTGGCTCTAAACTGCACGCCCAGCCGGACAGCTCCAAAATTGGTTACCATTTTTGTTGCGGCAGTAATGTTAGTTTGAAGGTGTGAGGGGTTGTAAGCTAGCAGGATAACACATAAACAGATGGATGATGGGAAATGGGGGTGGGCTTACTCCACGCCAATAGTCCCACCCACAACTCAGAGGTGAATTTCTGATGAACTCCTGCGGAAACTATGTCCTAGAAAACAACACATTTTTTTTAGCCTCTGGGAACACTAGATAGATATAACAATAGATCAAAAGATGATGGGAATGGGACTTCAACTATAAAATATGATCTGTTTCATTCATTTTTGATTTGATAAAAGTCTTAGCTTTTCAAAGAAAGATGGATATTTACTTATTTATTAAAAATATTTCAGACATTGACTGAAGATAAATAAGCTAGCTCGTGAAAGAAAATGCAAAGTATGAGTAATCAGCTGACCAGAAAATGCAAATGAGAGAAGTTAAAAGGGAAACATCTGTTTTTAGTGACCTCTAGGGGGCAGTATTTGATCATTTTGTAGCTGGTATTTTCAGCTTTTTTTTTTGTAGTCCCTTATGCAAAGTTCTTTTGCGTTTACATGTATAATTTTAAAAAGAAAATAGTATTTTACATCAATGTTGTCATGTTTATATTCAATAGTAAAAGAATAAAAAGAATGAAGGCATCAAAGTCCAAATGATTGAAAATGTCAGGTTTTGATTTGGCTTTCATGTATTTTTATTTCAAGTAATTCTGCTGCAGCAGGCGGATCTTTTTTAACTCTGGGTTTAAAAAATCTTCGTAAACTTTGACCCTTTTTGTAGTTTTGTAGCATCAATCAAAGAAAAAATCTGAACTGTAAGAACAGATGTTGCTGTTTTGTGCTGTGTTGCACAAACTATAAAACGCTCTTTGGTGAAGGAGGAAATCAGATAATGATCAACTTGAAAGATGGACTTGAATTTCCTCTTGTTAACATCAGTTTATTTGTGTGTCACTTCCGCACTCACACTTCAACTCTCTTTATCACACAATGTGTTCTGACAGTGTGAGCACTTGGTGACGGGGCTTTGCTGACACTGAATTCTCCTCCTGGCTGTCGGGGAAAGGGTTAGTTGCAGGGGTCACCTGTCTTTTTACTTAACGTGCCCTATTAACATTCCAGGCGGGGGCAGCAAACTCACACCCTGAACTGAGGGCAGGCACACCTGGTCCTCCAGCAAAAACTCAATTTCTAAGTTTTCCATAAGCAAAGACTCATATTGGCGAGCTGTGAGGGGTTTGATTCTGCTGCCCTGTGGCCCCCTACAGGGACACTTTTATTATTTGGTGGGGGATTAAAGAAAACAAAAAAAAGCCACGGTGACCTTTTTGTGAATCGTAAAAACCAGTGCTAATATTTGTACATATTTAATGATTTAACTTTTATTTCCAAACACAAAATGAATTAGTTAACCCCTTGATGCCTACTTATGCTATATGCATCAAACCCAATTGGCTCCTAAATTACCTTATATTAGCATCTAAATGAAAGCAAAAACAAAAGTGATTTTATTTTAAAGCTGGAAATAAATTCAGGCAAAAATGAGAAACAAGGTTAAAAAAGTGCTTGAAATAGGATTTACACGCTCAAATTTACCTCATTTTGTCCAGACACTTTTAGATACTAAACATTTAATCATTATTACATAAATACAAAGGAATTAAAGAAAAATGGAAAGGATAAAGCATCAAAATAATGCCTCAAAGTCATGATTGTCTGCATGTTGTCTCATTAAGCTTTTATCAAAATTTGTCTCATTAAATGTTTTTTCATTTTCATGGGGGAGCAGACATTCGTTTTCCTCTAAAGAAACAAGACATTCTTGTGAAAAATACTTTTCTTTGAAACAAGAAAGTCGTATTTCCTGCAGAAATACGTTTGATTTGAGAATTGCTTAAGATGGTTGCATTAATTGCTTAATTAACCATTTGGCAGAAGAAGCTGAAGTTTCTTTAAAGGAAAAGATTGAATAAATTACTGAAGCTGTTTGCCCAAAGTGCCCCTGCGACAGACTGGCGACCAGTCCAGGGGTGTACCCTGCCTTCGCCCATGAGTAGCCGGGTTAGGCACCGGCAACCCCGTGACCCCGAAAGGGATAAAGCGGATTGGAAAATGAATGAATGAATGAATGTTTGGCCAAAGTTTGCAGACGTTTTGGAACTAAATTATACTGACAGAAGTTACATTAATTTTGTTGAATTGCAGAAGAACTAAAGGTTGCAGAAGAGTGCAAATATTTTCTTAATGAGCAAAACATTTTGGTATTTGAATGGAAGAAATCGGATGAAGTATGCAGAGAATATGAATGGAAAGAAAAACATAAACAAGAAAAAAATAGTTTAAAAAGAAAAGAAGAATAACAATGGTTTGTTTGCATTCATTCTCCAATCCGTTTTATCCCTTTCGGGGTCACGGGGTTGCCGGAGCCTAACCCGGCTACTCATGGGCGAAGGCAGGGTACACCCCTGGACTGGTCGCCAGTCTGTCGCAGGGGCCACAATCACACACCCATGCACACTCACACCTAGGGACAATTTAGATTAACCAATTAACCTATGAAGCATGTTTTTTTTTGGACGGTGGGAGGAAGCCAGAGTACCCGGAGAAAACCCACGCATGCACGGGGAGAACATGCAAACTCCACACAGAAAGGTCCACCAGCCAGGACTTGAACCGGGAACCTTCTTGCTGTGAGGCAGGAGCGCTAACCACTGCACCACCGTGCAGCCCGGTTTGATTGCATTATGCAGTCAAACTAATAAAGATTTACTGGAATCAAACTGCTTATGGATTTTTCAAAACTGTCTGTGTGGTACCCGATAGTCAGACGGGGCCCATGTGTGAATGAGTTGATGAAACTGAGGTCAAGGAGGGTTGACGTTCTCTCACCAGAAAACAAACATCCATGTTCCTATCGGCATCAGCTGACGAGGCGGTCACTGTACAGTGCTCCTAAAAAACCTCAGATAAGCACAAGTTAACCCAATTCCTGATTTTTAAAAAAATGTTTCAATTTTTTTTTTTATGTGTCCAAAATTAGCTCAGACCATGAGATGGACTCAGAATAGGAGCCAGCCCCCCCATGCATAACCCCTCAAAGACCACAGCTGGCACTGACCTAAAGTGCGGCACAAGGAAAGGGAGGGCTGGACGGTGCCCTTGTTGCCACCAGCACCTGCTCCCTGTAAAGCAATTTGTTATGGAGTTGTCATTGTAGAATCCGTAGCTTGTCCTGGGGTAAAGCAGGACACGGTCACATGTAACAAAATTTAAGGAAGATGAAGGAATGAGCGGCAAACAACTGGGAAGTGAGAAGAAAACACGTGTTGGTACGAGAATCCAAAATGTGCAGAAGGAAAGTTTTAGAAAATTGATTAAAAAAAAATATATATATATATATATATATACATAAATTGCACAATATAAACTTGGAAATCAAATGTCCTCGGTCTACTAACATGTCTTTATGGATTAAAATCCCCTCCCAACCGTGTGTGACCTGATGGGTGCTCCACTCACTGGCAGATCAACAAGCCAGAGCTGCTTTCAGATGGGTCAGATATCTCCACAGTAGCTCTGAGACACAAACATGTCTCTGGACCAGGAATGAGAAGAGCTGAACTGCAAACATGCGCATGGCATTGCCAGAGAGGTTCGAGTGCCTGGAACCAAGCTGAGGATAGTTCCTCTCCCCCCCTGAGCAACATGGCAGGGAGGCATCTGAAGTCACATGAGGCATTGAAAGTAACTCATTACAAAAGTAGTGAGTTACAGTAACAAATTACTTTTTCTGCTAGTACATGAAACTAACCGCCAATGAGGCATTACCAAATAAAAATATACCACAGACAAAACCTTTTTCTGCTTATAGTCGGTCATCACAATGTTTTACATTTATTTTGGTCAAAATTACTGACACAAATAAGCCATTAGGTTTACTTATACTTATTAGGACTTTAAACACCTTATTAAGTGTTTAGTCCTTTTTTCAGAGGCAACCACAATCGTATTCCGATCATTTTTTGATCTGTTAACATTTTTTGTTGGACATAGGACATAAACTAGGACATAGTTTCTACAGAGCGGCAAGAGTTGATTAGGAATTCACCTCTGAATTTGTAGACGGGGCTGTTGGTGTGGAGTAAACCCGCCCCCATTTCTCCATCATCCATTAGTTTACATGCTTTGCTGCAAGCTTACAGCCCCTCACAACCCCAAGCTAATATTACAACAAAAATGCCGAACACAATCAGAGCTATCCGGCTTTGAGCCAGATGCCAACTCAGGCGATCTACATGGATCTAGTAATCTAGTAATGTCCCAACTGCAAGCTTTTTTCAGTTTTTATTCTAACATTTCATTTTAGTCTGCTTTTAAGAAGAAGCCTTTCTTACTTCTTACTACTCATCCTCTAACAGAGACTATATGGGCATCAGAACAAATACAACCTGTGATTCTCACTATTAATATAAACCCACAGAAAGTATTCTTTTTTTTCTGTAAAGAAGCTCTTCACACTTTTAGGAAATATGCTTTAAAGGATTCAATTTTAATGTTTTGGTGATGTTTTCGACCAACCACCGAGTCCGTCTGTGAGGATTTCATCCTTACTTTCATGAGTTATCTTGCTATCATCCACAACCATGTTTCCTCTGCTCTTCATCACAGATGTTTCTCCTTCCCTCATTATCTCCACAGTCAAAAGAAAAAGTTTACCTCTCCCTATCGTGGTTGAGGTTTGGCAGATATTCTGAGGTTTTTGATCAGTTTCTGACAACCTTCTTGGGTCTCCTGCGTTTGGGTTTTCCACAGCAGACATGGCTGATCTGTCTGCTGAACCAAACTTTGGTTTCTTGTTGTTGAAGATGTCTCATAAGGTCATGTTAATACAAATGAAATGCAAAAACTACAAATTTTTCTGGAGTGTGTAATATTTTGAATCTAATTTCTTTATTTACAATTAACTTAAATCATTTTCTACAGTTTCCTCATTAGATTGGAGTTCCTTTTTTTCTGAAGGTTTTTTTTAAGTTGGCAATATTTAAATACCATTTATTTTATAAACATGTATGTGTAATATGCTACATTACAATATTTACAACTACTCCAACTCTTCTTGGTCTTTTATTCTTTTACGTTTTTATTTTTCACTATATTTTGCATATAATTCTAGACTTAGGGCCCCTGATAGCTGGGGCCCCAAAACCTCTGCAGCTCACAATTCAAATTATAAAGTCATGCTTGTAGTGTTTATGCTTCCGTTTTATTGCACCGTAAAAGTAAACACTATTGTCACACGAACTTGACATGAAATTTTGGGATTTTAATCATAAAACAGTGTTGCCAGATTTGCTCAATTAAAGTGTCAAAAAGTACATTTTGCGGGGCATTTCTTGCAGGGTCTGTCTGATTATGTTCTGGTTAGTTTATTTCATCTTTTCGAATATATTCTTTTACAACATGACTGAAAAGGATTATGCTCAGGATCCAGGATGTGAGCGTGCAGAAGGGGTGGCTGACAGCTGACGCACTGGAGCGATACGCATCTTCATTCCAGGCTGCGGCAGGAAAGGTGCAGGATCTGTCCCCGTGCGCGAAAAAATCCTCCACCACACTTTGCGTTGGATTTCTTCCACCAGCTTCCCAGATCATCCTTCTGTGGGATTTTTTTTCTCTCTCTTTCTTTTGGCATTGAGTTCAAGTTTTATCCCAGACTGTCAACAACAAGAGCAACACACCGGCGCGTAAATGACAGCCTCCCACGTCAGTGATTGTCGTTCAGGAGGAGTAGAATTGAACTGAAACGAGCTGATGGAGCTGCGAACACTTTCCTCTGGGTGAAGTTCATTTTGATTCCCGATGATGGACGGCGGACAGTCGCCGGGGACGTCCACACCTGAGCGCGCGTCTTTTGGCAAAACGCGAGAGGAGAAAACGCGAGGAAACTGATGAAACCTGGGGAGTCCTCAGACAGCAGCGGTGCTATGGGGATCACAAATGGTCACTCAAAAAGCATCTTCATCCTGTTCTTACTCATTTTCACCCCGAAAGTAGATTCGTCGTGGTGGTGAGTTAATTATTTGTCAATTTTATGCAATAAAGATGTTCAGTCCTTCGACTTTTAGAACAAGATGAGTTACATGGATGCATCAATTGAATAAAAGTTTAGCAAAAGTATAAAAATCACAATAAATGTCATTCCAAAGGTTTTTGTGTTTCACCCTGATGCTTTAATTTTAACTTAGGTTAAATTAAAGGCAACTACATTTCAATTAAACCTATTAATGTTCATTATCATGCACTTAAAAGGTCACATTAATCTGCTGTTTGTTGAAAAAACGTGTGTTTGTGTTCATTTTTTCCACAAAAAATGAGATGTTCAGCACAGCTACCAATGAGGTCTTGGGAAACTCCCTCATCTATGAATCTTGTGTGGATTGAGCAGCAGGTGCAGGCATTGGTGCATGAATGAAGGCCTTTTCCTTTTTTTTTTTTAGTTGCTTTAAACCAAAACACGATAAGTCCTCCATATTCTCAAATCACGTATTATGAACTTGAGACAATATTTTTTCCTTCCAAGAAATTCCATATATTTAATGATACACAAAAGCATGTGTCACCCCCACTATTGATGTCAGAGGTAAAAATAATGAAGGTTTAAATTTGATGGACAAAGAGCTTTACATTCAGATGTCCTGGCCTATTTTTAACCACTGTGATAATTTAGATGAGTGCCTTCCTACCCAGGATCCACTCCTCTGTGTCCTCTTGGCGACAGTCAGGGGTCTTTTTGTCACTGCTGGTATGTAGGCCTACAACCCACCATAAACACAAGCAGTGCTTCTGTTCTGCTTTACTGCTCAAGCAGATAGTCGCGGTTCGGACGGTGCAGAGACGGCCATAACAGGAGTGGAAACTGTCAGTTATGGTTGTTTCTGTCTCTGTGGCCAAGAGATAGAAACGTGGCTGTGATTAGGAGCAAGAATGAGATCTGAACAAAGGGTGAAGAACACAGCTTTAGAATTAGAATGAGAATAAAGGCTGTCTGCATAGGATAACCCTCCATAATCTTCAAAACACAGGATATGATGCACCCCCGTAAGAGCAGCTACTTTCCTGAATGTTTTAGACCTAAACAGAAAACACTTTTTACAACTTTTTTTCAGCATATACATGACTGCATGCTGCGTGTACAAAGGGGTTCCGGTGTTGGCTCCATAGATTGTATTTGGATTATAATTCAGTAAAACTTCATGAATCCTGCCCACAACTCAGAGGGGAATTTCTAATGAACTACTGCCGCTCTGCAGAAACTATGTCCTAGAAAACCACACAGGTTTAAAAGACCAGTGGGAACGCCTGTACAATTGATAAAAAGATGACTGGAGTGGGACTTTAATTCAACTGAGTCCAGTTCCGTTTATTTTCATAGATTTTATCTCACAACAAAAATTCTCCAAGGGAGTAATTTAAAGAAAGCAAAGAATCGTTGCAAAAAAGAATAATTCACTATCTAATTTCTTCAATTCCTTTTAGATTGTCGTAGTCCAAGTCAGATGAATTTGCTCCATATTGTAGTCGCTATGTTTTTTTAAAAATGTTTTTTTTATCTTTTGAGACACCACTGAAATGCTTGAAAGTACAAGTAAATACTTTTTTGGTTGCACAACTCATATCTTATTAATAAAAAACAAAGGGGGAACACTTTGTGACACCTCCCCTTGCATTATAGAGACAACAAAAAAAGTTCATCAAGAGGTTTGCTTTTTTTAATGTGTATTTTATTCCATTCATTGGTGTGTGAAAGCATTAAGACTTGAGAGTGTGAAGCACCCTGGACAGGCTGCCAGTCCATCACAGGGCCACACACACTCAGGCTAATTACAGTCACCAATCAACTTATGAAACTGGATTTTAGAGTTTGGGAGGAAGCCACAATGATTGGAGAAAACCCAAGCATATACGGGGGAGACTCAACTGAAGGAACACACAGCATATAAATAAGTATTTTTAGAAAAAGTTCCACACAAGTGCCATTTCAGTTGGATATAACGACAAAAGCAGATCTCACCTTCCTCAAACTGGAGAAAACTTGTAAATGAAGTCATTGAGAATGTTGAATCTAGAGTTTGAATCGAAGGTTAAGAAAAATGCACCCTCGAAATGTGGACAAATCAGATTAGCACAAAATTACACGCACATTGTTTAAACACTTTTTAACTTTTAATCATGCATTTAGGCCACAGGCATGGCTGGACACTCCACCAACTGTTCTACTGGCTTTACTACTAAAATGTGATCTCCTTTGAGTTAAAGGAACAGCACAGCAGAAAGGAAGTCCAAAGAACTCAAGATCATGCACAATACCTGCGAAGAATAAGATTGCTGGCTTTAAACTGAAACAAGATTCAGGTTAAAAAAGCCTGAAAGGAACCATTCACAGAAAAATCCCAGCCCATCATTTACTGATTTTGTTCGGCATAGAGAGAATTCGCTGAAGCTTTAGTCACAACAGCTTTTACAGGTGGATGCGGCTTGTCTACTGGTGAAAAATGGGTAAATCTGTGCGAGGTTCGCCCGCAGGAAATTTTAAGATCGTAGACAAACCAGTGACTTACATTATCCTTACAAATACTTCAATGATACGCATACCACACACATGACCATAGTAAGGTGGTCACACAAGCCACAAGGGAACCACAGGACACACCTGTGCTCCCCTTGAGATGTGGATCCAGCTCTCTACGACTCTCCACAGGCCAAGACAACTCAATAATGTGTAGCACCCGTATGGGTCAAACCCTGTACAGGTGCATGTGAAACTATAGTCTGATTGTCTAATTTTCTCATTTCTGACAATCAGACAGTGCGCATACTCTTTAAGTAAACAGCACAGAGGGTTCTTGCACAGTCTGCAGGATTTAGGGCGGTTGCATGACCCGTACAGCTTTGCCCATTTATTGCCAGCACACAGCTCCTATCCACCCATAAGGGCAGATGTGACCAAGGCTTTAATGACAAGGTCGGCCTACAACTGTTTGCCTGGATAAACATGTAGGACGCCATAAAAAGTTTTTATTTCAAACTTTTTGGAATTTTTCCCGTCATTTCTTTAGCTGTTTGGAACAACATGCCCCACATGCATATAGAGGTAGTTCAAAAAAGACTTTGCCACAGTTCTGGAACTGCGTCAGAGACAGTGACTCCTTTAAAGTAAATCAGCTGATAAGCATGGAAAGTGCTGTGCTGGGAACTGCAGTGCATGCATTAGAGTTATGTAGTTGAGAAAAATGTTGCACATACTTCTTAACACAAAAGTAGGATTTTATGATGATGCGTGAGATTTAAAAAGAATAAAAACAAAAGACAACAATATTTCTTCAACATGAGCCAAGCTTGATTGACGACCTTTATGACAAATCTCAAGATCAGGACTATGTCCCTTGAACCTATTCTTAGTTCTGGGTGTGCTGGTTGTGTATTTGCAGGTACATTGGCGCTCTGGGTGCCAGAGTGATTTGTGACAACATTCCTGGTTTGGTGAACAAGCAGAGGCAGCTCTGCCAGAAGCACCCAGATCTGATGCAGTCCATCAGTGATGGAGCCAAAGAGTGGATTAAAGAGTGCCAGCACCAGTTCAGGCAGCAGCGCTGGAACTGCAGCACAATGGACCGGGACCACACCGTGTTTGGCAGAGTGATCCTGCGCAGTAAGTCAGCACACGCACTGCTGGGAATTTTCGGTGCACTCCAGTGATTGTTTATGTTGGTGACAGCTGAGTTAATCATCCTCTTAAATGTCTCCTCAGTGACCAGATAAGCAGAGAATTAATAGGTATCTTATTAAATCAACTTTACCCTGGAATACAAACAGAACAAAAGGGCTGAGGGTTGTTTTACCTTCTCTGGAATGAAGGAAGATTGGGAATGTTCGGATGTTCTCCGAAAACAAGTAGCAGATGAGACATCCAAACTGGTGATGTATAAACAGTAAAAGGAGATGTAAATATTTGGGTAGATGTTTCTGGCGGCCAGACAAAGCTTCACTCCCTGACTTATCGCCTGTGTTCTGCCTCATTGTGTGAGAAGCGAGAGCAGGAGTAGGGTGGGACGGTCAGAGCAAATCTTTTTGGAAATGAAGACCCAGGATCTGTCCAAACATCCCTTTTTGGAAAGGAAGGATTCTTACCGACTAAAATGACCCAGAAGTAGTCGAGTGTCTTCTGTAGAATCAGCTAATTAAAAAGGAAACAAGATCCAGTGTTTCTTTTATTACCTCTTTTAGTAGAGAATAAATCAGACCATCCATTTGGAAGGAGAGAGGAGGATCAAATCCCGCAATTCTTTGCAATCACAACATTGAAACTAAGCGATAATTACCGGTAGATTGTTTATATTGTTGTAAAAACACAGCAGAACTGAACTTACTGAGGTGATCTTATCTTACCAGATGGTTTTATTTTAATTCTTTAGCACTGGAACTTTAGCGTCAGTGTAGACATTCTCTTTGACCATTTACACAAATAATGTAATTCATTTTCAAAGGGGGACAAGAGCAGCTTTGTACTGAAATGCAACACTTTTTACAGCAGTAAAGGGATTATGCAATGAACGTAAACCATCTGATTCAGAGAAATGTTTGACTGCCGCAAAGCGTTGGCGCAAGAGTGCTTTTCTCAGTTTCCGAATCTGCTGGAATTACTTTAATTCTGTTAACGGTCAAATGGTAGTCCAAGTACCACTCCAATTATCTTTTCTATTGTAAAATCGTTCCCGGTGGTCTTTTAATTATGATTAGACGGTTTTTAGCCAAAATAAAAACAAAACCTGTGTCGTTTTCTAGGACATGCTTCCTGCAGAGCAGCAGGAGTTCATTTGAAACTTACGTATGAGTTGTGGAGGGGTCCGCTGGTACGGAGTAAGCCCACCCCCACTTCCCATCATCTTTTTTTAACACCCTATCTCGCTAGCTTACAGCCCCTCGCAACCCCAAACTGCCTTTGGTGGTGCAACGAAAATCAGAACTCTTCAGACGTACAGATTTGAAACCAGATCCCAGCTCAGATGAGGAAAATCAAGACATACATGAAGAAGAAATACTCAATACAATGATTTTTTTAATATGTGTCCTCCACCATGACAACGATGCCACAAGAACATGTTCAAAACACCATTTTCAGTGGAGTCTGTGGGTCTTTTAAAGAGCGTTTGTTATCCCCTGTCGCCAGGGTCAGCTTTGGTGTTTAGGGGTTAAACTTTCTGAAGCCACACCATGTATTCATGTTGTCCAATATAACATGTTTACATGTTTTGCGTGTGACGCAGCAGAAAGAGCAGTTTTTGTTGTTCAAATATGGGGTTACGTCATGTCCATTGCGTTGTTTCTGCAGCTGAAGCAGAGGTTGAGTCAAAGCCAATCTCCTTAATCATTTTCCTTTTGAATCTTCTTTTGAGTCTTCTGCCTTTTGAACCATAAATTTTGCCAATAGAGTTTAGGAAAACAATGTAGGGAATAAAGAAGGGTTAGAGTCTTTTTTGGGGAAATAAACTCAGAAAAGAGCCAACTGTTTGCTACTTTTTAGCTCCATCACCACAGACATGGTAGTGAGAGCCCCTCTACTACCAACCATATTGCTTCTTTTTAGTTGAAACAGCAAGCAAAACTGTGAAACCTTCTCTTCTTTTCCACACAGGCAGTCAAGAGGCAGCATTTGTGTACGCCATTTCTTCAGCTGGAGTGGTCTACGCTATCACTAGAGCTTGCAGTCAAGGGGAGCTCAAGATCTGCAGTTGTGACAGCCATAAGAGAGGGCTAGGAAGTGACAACAATGGCGAATTTGAATGGGGTGGCTGCAGTGACAACATCAACTTTGGCATAAAATTTGCTAAGGCCTTCGTGGATGCAAGAGAAAAGATGGTGAAAGACGCTCGAGCTCTCATGAACCTGCATAACAATCGATGTGGTCGAATGGTAAGCAGCAACGACATCAATGTCAATGTTGGAGCTTCAGCTCCATCATGTAGCAAAATGTTCTTTGGGTCTGGTGTAAATGTCCTTCAACCTCTGTTCAGTTACTAAGAACAAGAAACATATGTCTAAAAAAGGCTAAATTTACAATTAAAACAGTCATTCACGGATGATAACTGTACATTTGACAAAAATTTCCATAACCTGGACAAGAACCTAAACTCTACAAGTTTAACAAGTCAAGTCTTACAAACATATTCTGACGCAGGTCTGCAAGTGTATTATCAAACAGTACAGTAGATTTCAAGTGGACTGAAAGGACCTGATACTAGAGATGCTGGTGCTACACTACTGCAAGGAAGATATTTCTGAGATATGATAAACATTTTTGCAATTCATGTTCAGAGCCTCCGAACAAGAGTAGAGCCACTTGACAACAAAAACTAAGGATTGTCAGGGTGGGATGGGAAGTTTTCACTTGACTTTGTGCGGAAACACCCCATTCCTCCAACATGTGTTGTACTATCAAGGCCAATCTAATCATTTTGAATCGCGATGCATCATTCCTTTGAAAGTACCAAAAAGTCCAACCCTAAAAACATATTTTTTATTGGACTGAATTCTCCTCCTAAAACTGCAGCTTTTGTGATCAGATTCACCTGAAGTGGTTGTCTCAGCTTTCCATTCAAACTGTCTGTAGAACGGAGGCTGACAGAACAGCTTCTGCTTGAAAACAAGGTTTGGTGCAAAGCTGGTCTCTTTACTCTGACCAGGCATGCAACTACAACCACTGAGAGATGAGGGTAATTATGCTAATTATCTCTTCACCGGGACACTTGTTAGTGGGTGAGATGGATTAGGCAGTGATGAAGATGTTTGTCCCTGAAGTCGATGGACTGAAACCCAAAAAATATTGGAGAAAAGTAAAGATGTAGAGGCTAAGCAACAAAGTCACCATTCCAAGTCTGCAGTAATCAGTGTTTATCAAGTTACCCGAGCTAACAAAAGAGGAGAATCAGCAGCAGGGTGATAAGGTGACTGTTTACGTACGTGGAGAGCATAGGCTGACTCGTGTGCTTTTAACAATGAAACCAAGTCAGTGCTGGTTCTGACAGACAAAATCCAGAACTAAGAATTCATCAGATTATTTCGATCATGTAGATTCCTGTGCATTTCACCTATCTGAGGAACACGTGGTGCCAAAATGCACTACAGGATGAAGGAAACCCAAAAGAAGTAGTGTGAGGATTGTTCTGCTAGAAAACTTTGTGTCTACCTGTGTGGACATTACTTTGACAGGAACTACCTTCCCAGGACATGTTTGCAAATCATGAACATTTTCTGTAGAAACTATTTAGAGCATTGACCTCTTTTATAATGCAAATGCACCTCACCATAAATAAAAGTGGTTAAGGTGTGGTTTGAGAAGACACTTGTATGTTTAAGGTCTTGACTTGGCCTCCAAATTCACAAGTCCACTCTATGGAGGCCGCACCTCAAAGCTGTTGCCAACAACTACAAGAGTTCATAAATCAACAGACCAGAGGGGTTTTGACAGATCAACCCAATCATAAAAAAGTGGTCATATTGCTGTTCCTTATCTGTGAGTATGAGACGGAATCAGGTTACTCATAAAAATGTAAAAATAAAAGGATTGACTCTTTTGTAGATCCCATTGGTTAGAATGTGACATTTAAGAAGCTAGCTAACTGACACAGTCATATTATGACATTCATGTCCACAAATACATTCAAGCTCATTTAACAAAGATGAATTCAGTCAGTCAAAGCCAAAGCAGAACAGAACGAACCACTTTTTCTGATTCTATGCTGTTTATTTAGTGAAAATAATGCTGCTTGGATTGGATATTAAGAGTGGGTTTCTGGCATCAAAACACATTATAGTGCATAACTTTCCACTTGACTGAATGTGAAATGCACATTTAATCAGCTAACTTTTGTTGAAGAATTAACCTTGAATGTGCCTCACTTGTTAGCAACAGCTTCATTTAGAACAGCTGATGGGACATTAAATGATCCCGATGATCAGGAAGCTCCAGGAAAGCAAATGTGCCATCTTGCTGATACAAAAGTAATACAAGTAAATCTAAGGATTTTTATATATACGTTTCAGGGCTATGCTATTGTACCAAATGAAAAACCAGAGTAAAATCCAAACACGCTGAAGAACGTGTGAGCAGGGCTGATCACACCTACACCAGACCACAGATAGCATCATAGGCTTAACACCCTGTCACCTCTGACCTCTGCTCTAGGCAGTGAAGCGCTTAATGAAGCTGAAGTGCAAGTGTCACGGGGTCAGTGGTTCCTGTTCTCTGAGAACCTGTTGGCTGGCTATGTCTGACTTCAGGCTGACTGGAGACTATCTTCACAAGAAGTATAACAATGCCATCGAGGTGACGATGAACCAGGACGGGACTGGCTTTATGGTGGCTGACAAGGACTTCAAAGGAAGCACCAAGAATGAATTAGTCTTTGTTGAGAGCTCCCCTGATTACTGTATTAAGGACCCAAAGAAAGGTGAGTGACTCAATGGCAGAAACTGAAAAACACCTGAGGACTCTAGCTTTTTTTTTTGCTTTAAAGAGAAAAACATTTCTGCTGCTTTTTTTAGTCACTTTGTTTTTCTGAATTATTTCATTTCACAAACAATTTGCTTTGAAATCTAAAGATGTATTGGAGTATTGAATTCTTGACCCCAAATACACTAATGCTACGTATACAACAGGAATGTGATGCATGTTCAAGAACACGCGTGTAGCCCACAATGATCACACTGGATGTCGTTACAGTCTTGGTGTGAGATATCGAATTGGTGCAAATCTCCTGAATCTTACATAGACTTTTCATTGGAAGTGGTCACTCACAGATGGGCGGTGTGAACGTAGTATAAGACCCAAATAACACTACAAAATCTACCTTGAAGAATTCATGAAAACCACTGGTTGTATCTCCAGTACCAAAAGAATCTGCCCATTGAAGGCTTTGATTCCTTCACAGCTTACAGTTCAATCATTTGACCTCCGACGTCTGCCTCGGTTCCTGGAGTATATTCTGCCTTGCCTTGTTCTGTCTCGCGCCTTCAGTCCAGCGCCTCACCAGAGTGTGAAGGATCTCACTTTTAATAGGTTAGGAGAGATGGCATGTGCAGCACAGATGATGGTACCGACTCCATTCACTTCTGTGCTCTTCCCTGCTCTCAGCTTAGTTGCACTTTGACCAGAGGGCTAATGAAAGCATGTTCACTTTAAGGACAGGCTGTCTTTTCTTGCTTAAAAGGAACTCCTCAAGACAGCTCATGGCCCTGCTCACCAGTAATCTTCTTTGTTTAAGAATTTGCAGCCTAAAGGCGCATGCCGGATTATTTTTCAAGTCCTTCATTTAGTCAGTATTAAACACCACTCCACCTCAAGCCTTAGGGAATTGTCTCTTCTTGACCTTTTCTCTTTGCATCAGAGGTGAGGTTACACAGTTATTACACATGGTATTTAACTGGAGGCTCACAGTTTTACACCAGACCTCATGGATACAATTGTGTTTTGGTGAATTAGACTGTTCTGTTAGGATGTGAAATACTGGAAAAGATATACTTCAGCTGTAGTTTCCCCTTTTGCCACTGCAATTGTTCGACAGTCATCTTAAGCCAAGGGTTTGGCACATCAACTTTTGAGTTTTTCAGTGCTTTAAGGTTAGACTGTTAAAGATCATGGCTGACCTAGGAAGAGGACGGTGCATCTCCTCTGTTCGATAGACCAATAAGGCCGTCTGATGTTTCGTTCACACCGGGCATGTGTGACGCATGTTCTTGAGCGCCCATGGCGTTCACACTGGACTGTTGCTACCCAATGCTAGCAGCAACTACAGTTGGAAGAGGTTTGATGTGAAATGTCCAAGCGGTGAAAAATCTTGCGAATCTCGCTCCATGCTTTTTTTCTTTCACATCTCTGTTAAAATATTTGAAATTCGAACAGTTTTGCACTTCGTAAATTAAAAAGGATGCCATCCATTCGTCACTACCAAATCCGAGTCCCTGATTGGTCAAAGTTTGACCTGGTCTAACTTTCAACGCGCGTTTTGTACATAGAGCCCGAAAAGGGTCATAGAAACTTGTGTTGTGGCGCGTGAGAGCCCAAAGCGTGCATATATGTATGCATTTACATAGACTCTTCACTGGAAGTGGTTGCTTAAACGTGCGTTGCTGATGGCGGTGTGAACGTCATTTGACATTATTTCAGAAGGCTCATTGTCCAGGAAAAGGAGGTTAAAAAAGCAAATAAACCAGAGTCAAACTGAATCTTTAATCATGAAAATGCATTTTACTCTCTTTTATTCATTTCCAGGCACCTTGGGCACAGATGGAAGGGAGTGCAACAAGTTCTCCAGAGGCATGGACGGCTGTGAGGTCATGTGCTGTGGACGAGGCTACGACACCATGCGTGTCAAGCGTGTCACCAGCTGTGATTGCAAGTTCAAGTGGTGCTGCTCCGTGGAATGCAAAGTCTGTGAAGACGTTGTGGATGTTTACATCTGCAAGGCCAGCATGCGACCGGAGCAGATGTTGTCAAGGAGACCCGGACTAATCCAAGCAAGGGTGACTCAGTAACCGCTGCTTTGCTTGTGTGGGACGTGTGGCTTCATCACGTCTGGTTTTTGATGCGTATCTCACCTTCAGGAGCAGAGATACTAAAAGGTTTCACTGACAAACTGTGCCCACTGACTGTACAGAAAGAAATGTTACAATTTGTGGAGCAGATTTGAACTATGTAAGATGGACAAATCGAAGATGTGCCTTTGTGAATGGATCAAGTCTTTTTGTTTTACAGAATGAAGCGAAAAGGGATGAGTACAATATTAAAGTAACACAATTTAATCCAGAAGAAATAGAAAACATAAAATAACTTATTGTTTGGCAATGTAACAAATCCCTAATGCTCAGTGACTGCTGATCAGTGCTGACATTTAAACAAAAACAGTTACATAAAACATAAAAAAGCAACAAAAAAAACGAGTTATAATAGAAAAACACCTTTATATAATTTTGAGCATTTTGAATTATGGATAGTGTTAAAAGAAAGAGAACACCTGAAACTTTGTACTGCTGCTTAAAGGATTTTTGTACTGTAATTTTGTGGGACTGAACACATTTTGACAGTTGCATCATGGGAAACGTTCTCCTTTCTACCTCTGGTTCTTTGCATATGCTTACTTTTTCTCTGACACCTTAAAACATTTGCCAAAGATCAGCAAGAAAAAATCAGAACGTAATGTTATCCAACAGATCGATACATGAAACTGCACTTTGAATTATCAAGGAATCTTACATTTCTGTTTATGCTAGTTGTTTCTGTTGCCAACTCTGAACTTATCTGATGGGCTTTATCCTGGCGTTGCAAATGCAGCTTCAGTTCTTCTTGCCTTGTCTTCAGAACCAAATTCCACAGCCTGTTTCTTTTCCCGTCACACTGTGACAGACTGCATTTATAATCAAAGATAAAATCTTATGCAACTCTGCCTCCAGCCCTTTGTGCACGTATCCGCCACTCACAATTAGTGAAGTGTTTCATGAAACTGAGTCAAGGCGTTGAAGAAAGAGCTGCGGAGTACATACAGACCGTGAACTCAACTTTCTAACTTTGCAGGTCGGCCACACACATTTTCAAGCTGTTTTTTTTTTGAGACAATCACGGAGGTTTAAGGATTGAAATGAATGTGACAACAAGCTGCAAACGCAGAGTCTGAGAAATGCTTCAGGCTCACACACAGAAGGGGGAGAGCCAGAGTAAAGAATCAAAACCAACCAAACCAAGCAATTTAAAAAAGTCAGGAATAACCTAAAATAATTTGATTTTAACATAATTAAGTGTGCAGCTTTGCTTTGGTGAAACTGTTTTTCTCTTTGCTTTACCTGAAACAATGAAGGTTTGAGCTGATCTGTTTTATTAATTTTCAGATCTGTTCCATTTTTTTCAACAAAAAATGTAAGCTTCTCGCCTGTCAAAGATTGATGGTGAAGTGTCCAGTTGAGTCATTCTGGAAGTGAAGACCCAGAAATATCTGCTTGGTTCCATATTATTGATCCACTCTCTCTCTCCTGTTATTGGTTTCTTACTCTTGAAATGTTGTTTGCTCTCCTGTGCTTCAACACCTGCCACTTTGAAAGGATGTAGAAATTCTCAACACGCAAGATTTTTTAAAATCGGGCAATTTCTAAGTATAATTTTCCAATTGTGACATCCAATTTGATGTTTGATCAAATCAGAAACAATTTAGTGTTTTGGCAGTGATGAACTGCCCAGTTCTTAAATATGATACATTTATAGTTGGACAACTGCATAATAGCTTATTTTAAGTTACAGGACCTTAAGGAAATAAAGAATACAAGGAAACAGGATTAAAAGGAAGTTCTTTTATTGTAATCCTTGACATCCAACCATCAATTGGCAGTTTCTTTTGTTCCAACACTCTCCTGTCCTCAGCATGCATCTTTAGATTTCAAAATGTTATTTAGCATATAATATAAACACGGTCAAGTGGAAACAGCACACACTTTTGTATTTAGGGGAACATTTTTACAGGTTTTTTTCTCTTTTTTGGAACAGTTTGGTGGACTTTTTTCAGTGTTCTTAGTCAACCTGATTTACACATCACCAATGAACTCATAATAACTGTTATCTTTGCATGCTTTGTACATCTGATGTTTGGTGGAATTGTGTCTTTGCAATCTTTGTAATTTCAGAGACACAATCTTCCCTGTCTCCAGGAGCATACAAAAGTAAAATAAAATGTGAAAAATGACTACGTGAACTTAAATGTGAATGAAAACGTGTGTGCATTCGTGTTCACTGTTTTATGACTACAAGTGCTTTAAATAAGATGTACAACCACTAGGGTGGTAAATTCATCAACCCAAAATAGTGCTTTCACTGTTAACATATTTAAAATTTTGGAGTACTTTATTCTGATTGAGGAATTCAATAAAGCTGGTTACATTTGTTGTTTTTCTTGCTATTGCAAAGCATTCCAATGGATAAGTGCTTGTCATGGTGATATTAGTGAATGTGTTAAAAAGGGAATATGGTTTGATAATGAATCCTGAAATGCAGATGAATAATTTCCACTTTCAGGGTGTAAATCAGTTCTTTAATGAAGCCTCGGTCCCTCTAAACATGGACGTGTCAGATTGGGCACAGTGGCCACTTTTCTACCCTGGTTTGACTCCTTCTCTTTTGTGTGTGTGTATAAAACCAGGCTAAAAAGCAGACATGTGAAGCATCTTTTGTCCCCAATCCGACCTTATGACCAGTGAATGAGTCTATAAAATAGTTGCAAATGTTTTTCACCAAGTGTGTTTTGGCTGCACAAACAATGGCGTGGAGCATCTTCAGAGTGCGATTCAACATCGGCTAAAATCTGTAACATTTTGCAGCAAGTAGAAAGCCATGCTGAAGACAGGAGAGCAATGAGTCA
Source organism: Adrianichthys oophorus (assembly GCA_036245035.1). Lineage (NCBI taxonomy): Eukaryota > Metazoa > Chordata > Actinopteri > Beloniformes > Adrianichthyidae > Adrianichthys > Adrianichthys oophorus. The sequence continues at coordinate 19,112,736 of BSAI01000073.1, read as the reverse complement.
TTTCCCAACAATCTTCAGTTGTATTAGTGTGTAAATGTCACCATGAGTGTGTGTTTGTGTGTGGGAGAAACACAGATGGAGTCAGATCCGAGTCAGTTGGTGCCAAAAACTGGACGGCATGAAGCTTTCCATCTTGTCTGCAAAGAACCCCAGTGGTGCAAAGAGTGTGCTAAAGAACTGAAAGCAAAAGAAGACATCATCCATCAGTACAAATGAGAGTTAAAAAAAGACAACAATACTACACAACAAATCTCAATTTCCAATTGAATTGCATTTAAAAATCCCAAATACAAAAAACATTTGGATGAAGTCATAAGACAAATGAGGAAGATGAGTCCTTAAGCATATTTAGCAGATTGCAATTAAATGTGTGCACAGATCAGGTATCGTGTGGATTTTCAGGTCTGGATTGATAGATTTGACAACAACTTCATAGGTATAAAAAACAAGAACAGCAGATCACCAATACCAACAACGAGGATTTCCTTTTTTCTAACAGAGCAGCAAATTCAATTAAATCTCATTTTCCCTAGAAGGCAGCGAGAACATCTGTGTTCCGCCCTCAGCAGTTTAATGCCTCCTATCTGATGGAAACACAAAGCTGGTTTACAGTAAAAGTGCGATCTGTACTCAATCGTTTTTCCAACAAAAGGGAGAGGACTAGATGTTCTTTTGGATAAAGGTCATTGAGTATATGTAAAAGAGATCCATATTGACAGTCTGCCCATAAAGCAACATCTCTGATCTCTGACATTTTAAGATAAAGCATTCTGCGAGGAACAGACTCTCAAGATCTTTAACTACCAACATCTTGCGGTGCTACTGACAGCCATGAAAGTAGGAGTCACCACTAAAGATCAAAAGAAAGATTTACAAAGGAAGGAAAAGCTGAAAACAGTCAGAAAATTGACATCCAAGCTTAATTGGAATGAAAACGTTAACTGAGTACAATAACCCATATTTTTATAGAGGTTTGCTTTTGCCAATACTTACAGCTTTGGCAAAGATACCCATGAGCTCGGGGAACTGGTGTGTGAGCATGGCCAGCATGGCAGTGAAGGAGCAAAGGCCAGCAGTGAATAGGATGAAGAACGGAAGCTCTTTCTTTGGGTATACAGACACCTCATGGAAAGCTGCAGCAGTGAAAAGGAAGCGCACAAGTTAGTGTCACTGACACAGCCGGTAAACTGAGCCGTGGACTTCAGCTGCTGAACATACAGGGCAGTAGCTCCCTATCTGCTGTTTCTGTGCATCCAGGGTAAGGATAAAACAGGTGACCCTTCTCCAGTGGGTATGGAATTATACGGAAGGCTGTGAAAACAAACCAAAAAAAACACATAATCCAATGAAGCATCTTAAATATTGTGAAGTGAAATGGGTAAAATGTAGCTGAATATTGTTGTTCTAAAAAGGACCAAACAGTACATACTGCCTTCCCAGGTGCAGTGTAAAAGGTTTAAGGCTCCTTCTGCTCTCTTCCAGTGCTGCAGGTGGAAGAAAGCGTATGCTACTGCTTCACTGTCACCCCTCTTCAAGATGTGCTCTGGAGGCAGGATCAAGCTCTTCATCTCTAATAAGTACTGCAAACAGGAAGTGGTAGAAAGACATCCAATGATTAGTGTCTTCTTAGTTGTTTCTATTACCTTTGTACAGTGGCCACAAATCACTTAATGCAAAAAGACATTAAATATCACAATGACAATTAAAGAAACAAAACGACATTACATTTTAGGAAGCAAAATTCAATAAGGTGGGTACTATGGGACATTTCTGATTGGGTCATGATGTTTGAGTTTTTTAAAATGTGTCTTCAATGTCCATATACAAATTTGCATGGTTAGTACAGAGCATATCCAGTGTTGTGTCATGCCAAATAATTGTTGGTTGAAATAATGGACAAAAGTCATCATCCAATCAGTGAGGTCTCACAGCACCTACCTTTTCTGGTTTCCATAAAGATGAAAAAAAAAAACATATTGGAAAGCGAAAGTAATTTCCAGAAATCAAAAGGAAATGTTAAAAAAACAAAATGCAATAAGAAATCAATAATTAAAAAAAACTCAAAAGTCATTATCCAACCAGCAATATGCCATAGTGCCTACCTTATTTGGTTTTCTATTGTGTTTCATTATTTAATATTTCATTTTGATTTCTGGAAATTACTTTTTTTTCCCCATGGAACTTTTCATTTTGTTTCATCTGTTTTTGAATTGTGCATTGGTTTCTGGAATTTTGTTTTTATTTCTAAAACGCAATGTTTTTTTTTTTCGTTATCTGTATTGCTTTTTTAATTTGATCTTCAGTATGTTTTTACGTGGAGTGATTTGTTTGTGTGATTTGAACTTCAAGGCCACCGTACCTTTGAGCTCATAAGGCTCAAACGTCACTGATCTATGAATGCTATATCCTCAAAACACTTTAGATAAACTCGACCACATGAACATTTGTTGTCTTTAATAAGCCTAGTGTGGAGGATTTCTCGTGTTAGTATCAATCTAAACCCATACACACACAAAAACCATTAAGTTGTTGTTTCAATATCATCAGTTTGTTGTTTTCTTGTTCCTATTGTGCAACTACCTTGGCTAACTTTCTCCAGACTGAAAAGATATATTTTGTCTTGTGAGGCACTTTTTGAGAGCCTTATTTCACTAGTGTTTATTGAGGAAAGAAAGTCCTGTGTGAGGATGTTAATACAGTGAAGTACTGTCCTTTTAGGAAAGTTTGCAAACTCCTCTCATCTCTGCTCTTCACAGGTTTTCCCATAGGAATTTCAAACATTTACTTCCTATAGCTCTGAGTGGAATTAACAGAAAAAGCTTTTAAAATAGTGTTGTATTTGGTGTATTAACCATTCTCACTGTGACGCCACAGGCTAACGTTGACAGAGCTGCCACTCTGCTCAGTTTATCTCTGTGGAGTCCAGCCTAGTCGAGAACTATTAAACAAAACCCAAGTTCAGAGGTGGGGCCTCCTCTGGGTTGGATTCCCAAGCTTCACAGCGATCTGGATCTCAGCCTGACACTTTGGGAAGGTTACCCCACAGTTAATCCTGTCTAATTCCTTCCATGGTCACAGGCTCTGCGAGGCAGCCTGGTCATGCTACTTCACCCGTTTCTCTCCGCCTACATCCACATAAGAACCTACCTTTTTGGTGGATCCAAACCTATACAAATGCTCAAACTCACCCTTGTCTTTCTTAAGCTCACCCTTTGAGTTCTTTCAACTTTCTACATTTAATCTGGCATTTAAAGCCCACAATGTTTTTCAGTTTCTATAGGAAAGTCTAAAAAAAATACTGTATTTTTCAGAGTGTTAGTCATGTTTTTTTTTAAAAGTTTGTCTAGGAGAGCGACTAATACGCAAGTACAACTTATATGCTATCAAAAAGAAAAAAAAAAAGATCATGTGTTTGTTATTTTCCCACTAAAAACTGCTAGAGTGTGCATCAGTGTTTGCTAATGGCAAGCAATGCAGAAGAATAAGTGCCGCTCAGTCTTATTGTTCAAAAAGAGCACGGAGGATGAAGAATTCAATGGATTTAGTGACTTAAAGTGATATAAAACTTAAGTTGACTTGTTAGCATGTTCTTTCTGCTACGGTTATCTAAATAATTGTTTATTTGTTACTCTAATATGCTAAACACTTCTAGAATTCCTTCTATGTTTCATAAAGCTTAATACTGTTATTGTAGTAAAGGATGCACATAGTCAGTTTATTATTGTTATCTATTCCGTTTTTAGGACTTTCCTATCAAGATGAAATGTCTGTTACCGTTCATGTATTTTGTTAAATAAATATGTTAAAGAGATGTACAGTTTGAAAAGTACGGTATGTATTTGATGCAGAATTATTACATATAGATAGAAATATTTCAAGCCTTCATGTAATGTTGACAATTATGACTTGCAGATGTGAAAACCCATCATTTTGGTTCCTCAGAAATAAGAATATTGTGAAATAATTCAATTTACTCTCCTAGCTTCCATCTTCAGCCTGGCCTGCTCTGCTTACTTTCATCCTCAATCCAGTCAACTCAGGAATGCTTTACTAAAGGCAAAAATGCTGGTCACATCCTTGACATCACAAAATGTATTCAGAGCCCAGGCACAGCTCTCCAGTTTTTAGTGGAAATCCTCCTGCGACTTTCTCTGCCAAAATCTTAATTTCAGATGACTCGGTAAACCAAATAAGCATACTTGATTCAGTTCTTGAACACCAGCACAGGCTTACTAGATCATTCAACAACTCACAATTGATAATTTTCCCATGTTTTTTTGCTGTTCTTTGTCTCCAAGTCATGGAAATAAAGCCTAATTTTTTTCTACATATTAAAAGAATGTCTCATCTGTAAACTGATGTCTTTAGGAGATTGTTCAATCTGTCCCCGGGTTCTTTATGCACAATAATTTAACATTTTACCTGGGGTGCCCTAACTTTCGATCCACCCTGTAGGTCCCATAGGACCCCTATTGGATGCCCACACAAACTATACTCTCTCTAATTTCCTAATTTCTAACGTGCAGGGTGCACAGCAAACAAGCCCGCAAGGAGTGCGAACTGATCACGTGAACACCACTAGCAGGCTCATGGCATTGTGCGCAAGACTTGGGTGGGGGGTGATGGAAAAAAAAAAAGAAAAATCAGTGCAACGCACTTGTGTCTCACCTACTTGACCTTTACTCCTTCTTATGTGTTGTAAAAGTGTTTTTAGCCTGAAGCATGCTCGTAGAAAAGTGCTTAAACATTTATTTCGACAGACTTACAGAGTGGTCTACAACTTTCTCATTTCATGCCCCATACAGGTTTGCCCATTTTTCACCTGCAGACAGCCCATACATATCCACCTGTAAGGGCAGTGTTGACAAAGGCTTTAACAATAATCAAGCTACTAGTCCCTCTCTGCATAAAATGTTGTCATCCAGCAGGGGAACAACTGGTTGTCCATCTCTACATGCTGCTTATCCATAGTTCCTGTAATATGTAATCTGCATTTTGGCTCTTCAGGACTATTTTTCCATATCTGTCCACTGCTCCTTTAATACATCTTATGAATAAATTAGACACCACATACAAATTGTTCAATGGTCTTATTATCTAGCTGCCGTTCACCCTCGGGGGGCATCTAAAATAATCCTAGTCTACATCATGTTACATCCATCACCATCTCTGCAAATAATCTTAACTTTTCACTGTTTTTGCAATTGCAAGGGTCTTGGTTAGATGAAAACATATGTGACCTCCTCCCTAAAGTCGCTGAACTGACTGCTTGTGTTCACACATTTTCTCTCTAAGTTTTAGCTCAAGAAGTCTGCACCTTACACTGCAGTCTCAATCCCAGGATTGGGTTATACTTTCCTTTCATTATAGAAATTCCAAAAGTGGGAGGTTACTGTCTATTGTAAGAATAACCTGCAGTCTTCCGTCAGCACCTCAAAATCTGTCGCCAAACAGTTTGAGCCTATTGTTCTAAAAATATATTTGTCTAGGAACTCCTTACTCGCTGTTGGTGGTAATTATAGGCTGCCCTCTGCTCCTGCCTAAACCCTGTCTGCTCCAAGTGAACTGATGCTCCTCATACCTCCTTTGAGTTTATTCTGTTAGGGGGCATGTTCGTCCGTCCATCCTAAAGTTCACTTACAACTGGATAATCTGGACCTGCTGCAGAGTGTGCAGGATTTGATTGGATTTTATGTTTTATACATCAGGAGTGTTCAGTCATAGCCTCAGTGAATACTGTTACAGCCTGTGTTTGCAAGAGCTTCATCTTAAGATTCCGATTGTTTTCCAATGATTTTAAAAACTTTTTAAGGAACAGGTTTTTTGCATGCTCTATATATAACTCAGTGGGATTGAATTAAGATAATTTCAGATGTAGAAGATGCCTGGTTTTACATTTTAAATCCCTGATCATTGTAATATTGGATGAACATTCTATGTTAAAAAAATCAGAGTAGAAAAAATTGATTCAGTCCCTGATTCAACCCTGGATTATCAGAGCTCATTAAACTCAAACAGAACTTGTGGTTTAAGTCTAAATCTTCTGATGAACATCTGACTGGCAGTCTTATCCGACAATGAGAAAAAAATTCACACAGAAAGCCAAGAAAATGTGTTTCTTCAAACAATCACTTGATACCAAACAATCAGATAATAAAGAAACTTTGGAACAACAACAAAACTATGAAAAATTAAAATAATCCTTATCTATTGAGGAACATTAAAGCCAAAATAGTGGACCTTCTTCAGACACTTTGTCAAGGCTGGCTCAAGGCAACACATCTTCACTTTCTAGAAATACTCCATTTGTCATTCATTTATCTCCACCATCCTGGGTGGAATCCTGGGAGTCTGAGGTCCAGGCAGACCTGTACGATCTGGAAACTCACACATTTGCTGGTTTGGATGCACTAGATCCCTTCTTCTTGAAAACTATGCCTCTTGTCATTGCAGCCCCATTTCCTGCCTGTTCAACCTCTCCCTTTGAAATGGAGAGTCCCATGATTCAAACCAGCCAGCCATTAACCCAGTTTTCAAAGGAGGAAACCATTTGGACTTGAATTGCTACAGAGACATAACTTTTTGTCATCTCTCCAAAATATTAAAAAAAAAATAATCAATGAGCAGATCAAACATCACCTGCAAACTCACACCATCATCCACCCTGTGCAGTCAAAATTCAGAGCTGGACAAGTTGCAACCCTGCCTTGGCCAATGTTTTGAATGAGATAACCTGAGCCACTGACACTGTGTAGCTGTTTTGTGGACTTGGCTAAGGCCCTCAACTATGTGGATCAATCCATCCTACTTGATATTCAGAAACATTGGCTCATCTGCAGCAGCTTAGTACCACCCGTTCTCGTCTTATTAGGTTTATTCAACATTTTTGTGAAGAGTTGCTGGTGGATCCCATATTCATCAACATTATAAAAAAGTGAAGGACTTGAAAGATTTCAATCTAGATAATTATTCTATTTATAATACAGAAGTTTAATTTTTTTTAATGACTGATAAAAAATATTAACATAAAAAAAAATATATATATATATATATATATATTTTTTTTTTTTTGTGGACCTCAAAATTTGCTAACACTTTAAAAACAAAACCCTAAATATCAATCTATGCTTACCACACTATACCTTTTTAAACTTTCAATAATTGAATTTGTTAAGGGACTTTCCTCCTTCTTATGTTAGACATTCAGAAATCTTACATATAATTTAGATTTTCTATAAATGATAACAGAGGATTGTTTTGGTTTACAGTATTTTTTAAATGTTTGGTCAATAAAGTATGTAGTGAGAAAAAGGCTTTGGGTTTATTCTTCTTTCATGTATGTTTGCCTTCTTTTCTCTAGCCATGATAATCATCTTTAGTGCCTTCTTTTGGCTCAAACATTTCACATGCTGTGACAAAACCAGTTTTTTCTTTGTTGTGAAGCCTCAGACAAAAGCCATTTGTCCATTCTTAAGCCCTTATTTTTATTAGTTTACAAACCTGTTGTTTTTAGTACAACCCACACTAAAAGACTGCTGTCTTTCCCTGTTAATCTGATGCTGATAATGAGCACACAGTGCTTGGTGCACAAGTAGGTCTTCTATGATTTTAAGATTAACCATTTAGAGAGGCTGACTGCTCAGCTGTCCCTCCTCACATGCCATGTTATTAAACCTGGTGACACTTCAGACACACCAACCCCCCACCCCCCACCCCCTCTCTGTTCTGAAGTCAGCCGCCCCACTCCCCGCCACCTCTTTGATGAAGGGATTGAGTTTCATGCGTTCTCCTTTTATCCCTGAGCAGTCATAAGCTCAGAGCATAACTCATAAGCTTCCTTCTGATTCTCATCTTTGGCACTCTGCTCTTTAGTGTGGAACAGAGATAACAATGACATCAGCCTTGTGCTTGCTCAAACTGTTGCACACAGAAAACAAGTGCATGGTGAAATGACGAAGAGAAAGAAAAGAAAAAGAATATATAATTTACTTCATGCATAACTACAGAAAGTGCCAAAATGCTTTTGTCTGAAAGTTTGCAAACACTATCTCTGTAGTAGTTCCTGTGATAACAATCCTCTTCTGAAAACCACCTCACACATCTTTATTTCTAACAAACCAAACGCTGGCTCATTGAACAAAAAAATATGATTTTTAGTGAAAAAACAAGGCAAAACGTGAATTTTAGAACACTAAAAGGGAATCCCACAAGACTATGCCAAACAAAAAACTGGAGGGAAAAAATGCCTTTTGAAGTTAAACTAAATCAGCTAAATACAAGAAAGCCAGTCATCCAATCTGATTCATCATAAAAATACATCAACGAAGGAGGCTCAAAATGTAGATTTAGAGGAGATTTGGGACCAGTCAGTCAGTCATGTAAGCATTTTAAATGTGAACCAGTGTTAATAAACAAAAGCGAATATAAACGGAAGGCAGCAAGATGGGGAAAAGTAGGTAAAGTCAGCAGAGAATAATGAAGATGTGACAAAGGAAGGAAAATGATTGAGTTAAAGAGTGCAAATAGAAACAGCTGTCCAGATGCAAATTCCTTTTTATTTTCTGAGACAAATCCAATTGGAATTTACAAACTGTCCAGGCTTTTTTCTGTGCTTGATTAAGTTCACGGTCAAATGCGTGTTTATAATGAATTTCATGGATCATATTTCATTTTCATTTATTCTAGTATCAGGAAAATATTCTATAATAAGCTTTTAGACATAATCAGATTTCTTTATAATAACACTACCATTGAATTGCCTTTAACAAACAAAGTATTTCAAAATTAAATACAAAAAATATCAATAATTTTACCGAAAAGTGATTAAACATTGTTACAATATTGTTACAACTCTTGTAAAACCTAAATAAAATGAAAAAAAAATGCAATTACTACTGAAGCCCAGAACGGCCTACCTTGCTTTTTTTTTTGCAGATTTTCTTGTGATAACGACATCTAATATCTCAATCAAACATTTTTTTGTGAGAAATGCATTTTATTTGAAATCCAGTGGCCTCTGTGAATGAATGTGTAATGATAGCTCAAAAACCATCAATAGTTTGAAGGCATTTTTTTCCAAATGAAAAAAAAACAAAAACAAAGCTCCAGATGACAAGTTAACCACAAGTTATTTTGCTATTATGTTATTGGTCCGGCCAACTTGAGATCAGATGGGTTGAATGTGGCCCTTGAACCAAAATGAGTTTGACATCCCGGCCATACAGCTTACACCAAGAAATTCTCAACAACAGCAAAAGAAGAACTCCCCAAAAGTGTTTTTTTGTGTATTTTTTAAAATATTAGTAGAACTATGCTTCTCAGACGCCTTAATTCTGTCTCGTGAACCAGTCACCCTCCCTTTATTTCTCTTTTCCAGCCAATAACTGAATCCCATAAGCCCAAACCCCCACATCTGGCTGAATGACAAAACCCAGGGCCAACAAACATCTCTGCCTGAGCTCTGTAACCTAGAACATTAGCGGAACCCAAACAGCCACCCAGCCCAACGCAGTCAATACTCAAAACGCTGGTTCATTTTTCTACAATCCGCAGCAAAGCAGTCTGTCTGAGAAAATGTGGTAAAAACCAGAAGAACTGATCCATTTCTAATCAATCAATTTAATCCTGGTCTAACTCAGGCGACGATTGTGTTGATTGTTGGTCACAAACAACGTCCATTTCAGTCTTCATTTGAGGAGAAGGTTGGCCTGGCTACAGCTGCGTAGACGGCTGCGGGTAAAATTATTCTGCTGCTGATGACAAATGACAAGTTGCCGTAAAGAGCGGACAATAATTCCACATCAATGGCTTTTAGTATCAATCGTGGCATCCTGGAAGTAATTATTTTTGATTTCTTAAAAATCTAAATTGAAAAAATGTCCCTGACACATGAAATGTACCTGGTTTTAAGAAATAATTTAGGCATACATTTTTGCTTTTAGAACTAGAACA
>BSAI01000073.1:19060158-19102775 GCA_036245035.1 Adrianichthys oophorus | reverse complement strand
ATCTAGCCGTACAGTTTGGAGTCAGTTGCCAGTTCAGATGAGAAAAACAAAGCTGTGTGTGGATCTGGTAGTCTAAAAGTGGATGTATTACGAGAAGGGAGCTTGTGGCCTGCCCAGTGTATTTTCTACATCACCAATGAACTCTTTTTCAGACAGCATTTTTTCTTCTGCACCTGATTCACAACCATTTAAATAAAAAAAACATTTAGAAATGCAGTTTTACTCTTAATTGTCTTTATACATGTCCTCCGTCAAGGAAAAAATGCCACAAGAAAATGTTAAAACACTAAATACATGATTTTTCTTGGAGTGGGTCTTTAAGGACGCTTAAAACCATATTTTTACCACAATGATTTGATGCTGTTTTTGAGGCTAAATAAGAACAAAGTGAATGATAAAAATTATTTTAGTTGTTATGCATGCTTTAACAAAACTTTACATTTACTGTTTAGAAAATTGGGGGCAGACCAGTATGTTAGGCTCTTTTTCATAAGTCTATATGCTTTACATGTAAAAAATATAAGCTCATGCAAAATAAAACTCTTTTTTGTGTACTCTGCGCTGAAATGACAGCTACCTTTCCCTCTGAATCACTGCTGCTTCATAACGGATGCTCAGCTTGTGTAACAGACTCCCAGGTATCTGTTTGAAACATGACCTCACACATAATCTTCCATAAAAGATGTGTTAACATTTCATAAAGTCAAAGAAGTCATTTTGACAAAGTTGGCAGTGTTAGCTGTGTTTAGACCGTCGGGCTTAAATGGGATGAGAAGGGATAAGGTAACATGAGAGGATGAGAAAAGGGATGAGGGTATGTGATGAGAGGAGGGAGGACGGCTGCCTTTGGGCGCGACCGGGAGAGCAGCTGGACAGACAACTGAGGATGAGGGTCTTCGCTTTAAAATCAAAGCCTGGACCAAAGTGCTGGCTGTCATCTCTCACATCTACACATGACAAACATGCTGATTATCTTTCTTCACTCTTAGAAAAATATGTCAGTGAACCGCAACAACACCTCACTACAAACACCAAACTCAGACAGAACCCTGCTGCAACAAGTTGTTAATTAATCTGCGTGTGTCCACGTGTCATTGAATCCTGTGGGAACTGGTGCTGGAAATGCCATTGGGATATCCAGGTGTTTTTCCTGGCTCATCTGGACGTGCAGCTGCAGCTCTGAAGCTGCGATATGATGTTATCATATGAAAGATAAACCATTTTTGCTACTTTAAGTCAAAATGCCTGAAATACTGAATCTATTTAGAGTTTCAATATAATGTTCTTATTCGCAAAGCAGTCGATTAACTACTAACATTGATAATAATGATTTAAAAATGTAATAGCAACCATGTGGCTCATCTAAAGGATATAAAAATAACATTTGCAGCACAAGAACTCATGCTGACATCTCCTGGTGAATCCGGAGAAATGTTTGGTTGACTTTGTTCAGCATCAAATGTTTAAGTAAATCCTGCACGATCCTCCTTTGAACCTTTTTTCCAAAAATACCTTTTCAAAAACCATCTTTGCTTTGGCTAATAATCTTACTACTCTTGTTTACAATATGGAGAAGAGGAATAACTGGTCTGCATACTCGTCAGGTCTTTAGACCAACATTTCAGAGCCCAGGAATCAGCAGCTTTTGACGGAGCAGCTCAGGTTAAAGACTGACCTTTGGCACGTGTGGATTGAACTCAACAGCTCTGTGTATGGCCTCCACGGCGTTCATCTCTGCTGTGCTCAGGCCCCGCCTGGACGCTGCTTCAGGAGAGAATCTGAGACACCACACATGATCTACTGTTACAAAAAAAGGAGCTCAAAAGCTGCCATTAAGAAACAAAGCATTAGTGTCTAAAGATTAAAACAATAATAATAAAGCAAAAAAGGTAACATACTTATCTGAAACAGCCCGTGCTTTCAGCAGTGCAGATGTGTAGCATATAGTGGCTGATTTTGGCAAACTGATGTCTAAGGTGGAAGCAAAATTGCTGTAAGGTTTTGCGAACTTTTAAATAGTAAAAAAAAAGAAAATAAGATAAAGCGGTTTGGTGTTACCGTCATATTTCGCAAGAACTGCTTGGACATCAGCGTATGCTTGGAGTTCTAGAAGAGCCTCTAACAGATTTTCATGTATATTTAACATTCCCAACAATGGGAACTCTTTCATTAACTGAAAAGAGACAATTCAGATATGTTTTTTTACAGTGTACACACAATGGCTCAATCACCTCTGCAATTCAATTGATAGTCTGACTCACTTCTCTCATCATTTTGACTGCTTCTTTGATCCTTCCCAGCTTTCGTGCACACATCGCCAGTCTACGTTTAATGTATACCAGTAAGTTGATGTCTTTTCCAGCTGTAGGATAACAAAGAACACATATTAAGGACATTAAACAATGGCTATTAAAGACAAACTAAGATAACTTCACACTTCCATTTGATGTTTAGTTTGAAAACAAAGAAACATTATTTTATTTTTTTTATTTATTTATGGATCATAGCACAAAGTCAGCATCAGCTAAAACACACCAATCACTTTTTCCGAGACAAACCCAACCCACTTCCCTGAAATCCTGGTTCAGAGGTATCCCGAAAACATCCTTACCAAAACTTAAGGCTTTTTTAAAAAGGCGCTCAGCTTCTGTGATGGTTGTGGCTTCTTCCTCTGCTAAAAGTACATAAGCAGCAGCACATCTGCACACAAGCAAGCGGAAAAACCGAAGGGTAGATTTGAACATTTACATTAGGTTATTGCTTTGTAGGCATTTGTGTTTGTGTTACACACCAAAATGCATGTATGGTGCAAAAACAAACAAACATGGGTATGTATTTATGTTGTTTCATCGTGTCGTTTGTGCATATGGACTGATATGATGTGACATGCGACATGACACGTATGCTGCAGCAGAACTCACTCGTGGTTTATTTTTATGGCCTGGTAAGCAGCTCTGATCCTAGCTTGAGGATTTCTCTCCCTCCAGGCCTTCTGCATCACTGTAAGAGGATGAAGCTTATTATTCATGTGACCTTGAAGTCTCAACATGTAAGACAAAAATGCTCCACAATAATAATAACAATAATTTTAAAAAAGCCGTGCTGTTGTCCATACAGATATTGTGCATTATTTCTCAAAATTAAAGTCATAGTTGCATCCATGGATTATTTTCAGACTGGTGGCAGAGTTAGAGTTGCTGAAAACTCACCTGCATCTTCTGGCCTTAACTGTTGAGTATCTCCTGTAAAGAAGGTCTGATGATCTTGAGCTGACAGATTCATATCATAGTAGGTCAAAGGTTCCTTCCCAGTCACCCAAGTGTACCTGCATCACAAAGTTGTCACCACGATTTTATGCTTAAGCAGTGATAAATACATCTTTTTACAATTTACAGTTACGTAGGAAATTGGATCCAACAGGTTAAAACCAGCTAAATATTACATATCGCTCGTACCTGTTGTATTCTGCCCCTCTGAATAGATTCAAAGGGTTCCTCCAGACCTTACATTCTGCCGATGGAAGGAATCAGTCATTAGTTAGGAAGCACAGCCTTAAAAACGGATTACTGATTTGACAGTGGGTATGTTTATATTTATTTACCAGACACACTGGATCTTGGTTCTGCATCCCCATTAACCGATGAGAACAGGCCAGTAGTAGAGTTGCTCTCAACTCCGCCCAGCAGAGGACGCAGGTGACTCACAGAGACTTGTTCGATGAACGAAGTCCCATATTTGCGAAAATACCACCACTCAAATATCTGGAAAAAACAAACACAATGACACTGTGTCCTAAAACAGTCTCATATAATTTCCTGTTCCAAGACCCACTCCGATGAAAATTGTGTTTTTGGTATTTTTCACATGTTCTTGTGGCATTTTTCTTATAATGGAAGACATATATTAAAACATTTTTAGTTTAAAATTGCATTTCTTAGATTTTTGTTATTCAAATCTTTGTGAATCAGGACCAGAAACAAAAAAATGCAGTTTGAAAAAGATTATATTTGTTTCATAGAAAATACGCTGGACGGACCAAAGACATTTTTCTCATGATGGAGTACATTTATAAAAAAAAATTAAGATCACACCTGCATTTTTGAGTGTTTTTTTTTTTTCAAAACAGAAAAAGCTTGTATATGTGATGAAAAAGTTACTTTGGCAAGCCACAAGCTCCCTGCTCTGCTCATTTCTGATGCATCCACTTGGATAGCACTAATATTGCTCCCTATTTTTGTTGCATCAGTAATGTTAAAATTGTGGTTGTGAGGGTCTGTATGCTAGGGTGTAAACAAACGGATGATGGGATGTTAGAGAGGGCCTACTCCTTCATGTCAACTGTACCGCCCACAACTCATTTCTGATTAACTTTTGCAGAAAACTGTGTCCCAAAAAACACGTTGTTTTTTTTTAGGGGGACCTATACAATCTTGCAAAAGACAACAACCATGTAAAAATGAAAACAAACAAACAAACAAAAAAAACACACACACACACACACAAACAGGAAAACACTTTTAAAAGCGATCAAAAGATAATCTGAGTGGGACTTAAAAGTAATTTAAAATAACGAAGACCTTCGACAGGAATAGTATTTAATTATGACTCTTTTAGTGCGGTTTGCATGTACTTTGTAAAAACATTATATATTTTAAATACTGACATTTAAAGTTGACATATAAATTATATTTTAATTAAACTTTTGCATCGAGAAGATGACTAAAATTTACGTTAAAATATCTATATACAAAGAAAGAATAACTCACAAGGATGAGTCCAGAGATGAGGGAGGAAGTTCCAGTGAGGGCAACGTAGAATTTGGGAGTAAGGGTGTTCAGAAACACTGAAGCTGAAACGCAAAAAAATATTGATTTTGTATTTCTTAGAAAAATGAGTTAGAATCCTAAATATACAAAGATGTAGGGTGTGTGTGTGTGTGTGTGTGTGTGTGCGTGCAGCAGGTGCTAAGCATCAAAGACTGAATTCTGGGTAAAGACAATGCCAACTCACGTCAGAACAAAGAGTTCAAATGTCGAATTCTTAAAAAAAAATATCCCTAACTCCGCCACTTCATTGAAAAAAATTCGCTTTAATTCGTACCTTCATCACTGAAACAAGCGGCTGTCAAATAAACCTCTCCGGCTGGCTGGCCGCGGCGGCTAGGTAACTAAAGGCTAACAACTGCTAGCATGTAGCTGCTTGAAATTACCTGAGGTGAGGGACTCCTGCAGTTTCAGTGGACTCCACAGGACGTATATCATAATCAGCACCATGCCAAACCAGATGAGGCACAAGTAAGTCCATGAACAAGAGAGCCAAGACTTCAACTTCTCTGCAAATCGGAGAGATTGGGGATTACTGCCGGGGGTGTCCTCCATGTTTCTCCGGATGTCTGTAAACAGAGGGGTCACGTGACCATTAGGCCACAGCGGAGAAAAGAGCGA
The DNA here is from genome assembly GCA_036245035.1 of Adrianichthys oophorus. Taxonomy (NCBI): domain Eukaryota; kingdom Metazoa; phylum Chordata; class Actinopteri; order Beloniformes; family Adrianichthyidae; genus Adrianichthys; species Adrianichthys oophorus. The sequence continues at coordinate 19,097,331 of BSAI01000073.1, read as the reverse complement.
AAGCAAACCACCGCGTCAATAAAAACAACACATTAATTATTTGATTAATATACATTAATATTAATACAACGTTTTGATTTGGCCAATGGCTTTGTAATTGTCCAATGTTAGCCTGGGAAAACAAATGTGTAAGTTGTCTTTTGATACACTTTGATACCCCCCCCCCCCTTTTTTTGTGACATACTCTATATTGTTTAAAAAATGTAACAATAAATTAAGTCAAAATGTTACCTACATTAAAATGATCAGTCCATCACTTGTGATTATGTTAAATCACTATATCATTGAAGTTAAACATAGAAAAATGAAAAGTTAAATTCATAAGACACTAATTTTATTTAATATGTATTTAAGTAACTTAATATATAAATTAGCTGTGTTTCATTTTCAACTCAAAAACGTTTTTTCCTCACATGCTGGGGTTGTATTCCTTCTTTTAACCACTAGGTGGTAGTATTGTACTACAAACCCCTTCCTGTGTGCTTCCATCTGCTAACTGCAGGTGGAGACACCATTTACCTGACCTCTCCCATCATGCAATCAAAATAATGTCAAAAAAGGTTTTCAAAGATTTATCTTTTAGATAACTTTCCCTACCTCGCACAATCTATATATTTCTCTTGTTTTTGCAGGTTTTTAGCCAATTGAGATTTCAATGGATTTGGGTTTCATAAAAAAATAGTCTTTAATTTCAACGCTATGCATTTGCTTGTTACTATATGCTACTTATAAACTGTTGCCTGAAAGACAGGATATCTGTTTTTATTTTCACCTTCTGTGACGGACTTCCGAGACGTGGCAGGAATATATGTGATTTGTAGGGATGCTTTCTGGTTGGAGGTTATAGCCAGTAAATGACAGAGAACCAGATTTGGTTCTACTCGCACATGCCCTTGGGTATTTTTTACGTGATGCTGATGGACAAGAACACACAGGGTTAAAGGCCTGTCATATAAATCAGACACAATCACTTTTAAGGTGAAAACATGCATGATGCTCCTGACAGGAGGATAGGGCTGGGGAGGAGGGAGCAGGAGAATAAAAAAGGTAAGGAAAAGGAACAAGACAATTCAGTTCAATTTAATTTATATAGCCCATTATCACAACCATAGCCATCTTAATGGGCTTCACACTGGTATTTATGCAAAAAACATAAAGTCAGTCATAAAATATAAACAATAGTTGGTTGCTAAACTAAACAGACAAAGCTAAACTGGCATCCCTGCCCTTAGACCCTCCTTCTAGGTGAGGAAAAACTTGTAGAAAAAAGCCTATCTTTGCGGAAAAAATATAAGAAACTTCAGGGATGCCCACATGGAGGAGGGATCCTCTCCCCGGACGGACAGGCAATGTGCTAGAACTGTTAAAGAAGAACTAGCTTATCTAACTCTACAACTACATCTTTAAATAACAACTACCTGTTTGAATAGTGTAGCAGATGGGCTTCATTCAGATGAAACTGTGGTGCAGCTGGGGGTGTGAGACGAGCCAGAGGCGAGGTCCACAGCCAAAGACGTGAGCACAGACGATCCACCTGGAATCTCTCCCGCTCCCCCACTGGGGAGTGGGAAACAGGGACAACAAATTAATTACACTGCACCAAACAGAGGCATGATGAACTAAATAAAAAAAGTACTAGGTAAATGATAAAGAAAGGAGGAGGAGGAGTAATAGAGGACAGAACCCCAGTGCACCATACTTTCCCGAGCTTCTAACTTCTAGTAGTCTGCTAGCAACTAATTGGTATTGAAATTTAATCCAACATGTTAATGGTGAGTTACATGAATATGGCACAGATAGCAGATGGTAATAATAATAGCACTAATAGAGAATCTGCAGTTTTAGCATGTCAATATATATATATATATAGGCCGCCATGGCTTGGTTTATCAAACCATCTTTCCTCTGTTTAGCTCCACAGAGAAGTACTGTATAATGAATGTAATGAAAATTATAATTATTCCCCAAACTTTATTACAGTTAGTGAGGTAGGGCAGCAGTAAGTTAGATATTATGTGATTGCTAGCTTGCTTGCATAGCAGTGACCCTGTCCAAAAACAAATGTTTTAAGTCTAACTTTGAATGTAGAAACTGTCGATCTCTCTTACATGAGCTGGGAGTTCATTCCATAAGACAGGGGCTTGGTGGATGAAGGCTCTTCCTCAAATTGTGCTTTAAAATTCTAGAAACCACAAGCAGTCCTACATTTTGTGAGTGAACTGTTCTGTTTGGTTGGTAAGGCATTATGACATCTTTAATATAAGATGGGGCTCTACCATTTATGGCCTTATAAGTTAGCAGGAGGATATTGAACTTAATCCAAGATTCAACTGGGAGCCAGTGAAGTGAAGCTAACACAGGGGTAACATGTTCTCTTCTGGTGGTTCCTGCTTAATCTAGCTGCTGCATTTTGAAAAGGCTGAAGACTTTTTAGAGAACTTTTAGGACTAGCAACGAGTTACAGTAATCCAGCCTAGATGTAACAAATGCATGGATGAGATTTTCAACATCACTTCTCAATAATATAATATATTTCCGATCCTAGATACATTTCGTAGGTGAAAAAAATGCAGTTTTACAAGCCTGTGATATGTGAGCCTTAAATGATAAAAAAACAAACAAACCCTAGGTTTCTAACTGTGGAATTAGGGGCCATATTTATGCCATCCAGGGCATAAATAGGTAATAAGTTTCTCTATGTGGTCATTCTGGTATTCTGGTTGGGTTTAATTGATAAATACTACTCGGTTTTGTCTGAGAAGCTTAGGTTTCAAAGGGACAACAGCATCAATATACTGAGGGCCTGCATGGCATCATGAACAAACGGATCGTTTTTACTGGGACTGAAACTGTGGAAGCTGGTCTTAGAGTATGTGCTCAGCATGCGACTAAGTAATGGTTGAACTGTGAGTTTAAATTCAGACACAGAACAGCCAGATAATGTTCTTGGAAGCTGTTTTTTTTATTTATTGGAGCAGTAGCATTTTCAAGAACAAACTGAAAGGTAATTAGAAAGTGATCTGAAAGTGGGGTTGTGGAAGTTATCTGGAGGATGCTGCATGGCCTAACTAGCTACATATAGTTCCAGATTAGATGATATTTCCAAATGACTTCTGCTTGTTTTCTCATTTGCAAATACGATTCCAAACTGTGTTATCTTCTTCCACATTCACAGCACAGATTGAGATGAATGCATGGACAAAACTCTTGCAATGAAAATAATTACACTTACTATCCATTTATATACATTTTCAAAAAGTCTAACACAACAAGAAAACACACTTTAATGGGGATATTGCAAACATGGAAGCCTATGGCACCAAGTGTGGGATGACCTGCACACAGTCAGTCAGTGTCCAGCCATGCAGAAGCAATACCTCCTTATTCTGCAGTCACCTGTATACTTAAGGTTCATTTACAATTTCACATCTACTATCCATTCAGCCATTCTGGACTTCATGTTCTGTTTATGTAGTTTCTTTCTAGTCTCTCTCCAAAGCTTTTAGGAGTCCTCTAATCATACATAATTTATCAGGGTTTTCACTTAAATGCACCACATTTCTCACTCTCAATCTTACTTAAGAGGATGTTTTTTTAAGGCTTGGGAAGAGCTGGTGTTTTCTTGATTAGATCTGTCACAAAAAAGAGAACGTTTTTTTGTCTAAATAAAAAACACATTTGACCCTTCTTGGTTGGTTAACTGTCAGTAAAATTAGCGAACAATCCAAGCAGAAATCAAAGCACGATTAACTGAACATGATCTTTTTTTTTGTCATTTGGTGGTCTCTGCTGATGGAAAATTCAAACTAGACGAAACTGCTTTTTGTCTCCCACACTGCTTTCTCTCTGAGTTTATATTACCTTTCTCCATTAAGGGACTCTCCCTCCACAAATCATTTCTCTCAAAACACTTCATATTCAGAAAAAGGCACGTCTCCATTTTTTTTTTTTTTTACTCCAAAAGTTCATGTCGTTTCACCACATCTAAAACCAGTGGTGCCGCAGAAAAATTGACTTCCTCCATGACAGGCGAGGCCATCAAGCAGCATTCTAACATTTGTGCAGACCTGCAAAGCAACACAGAAATATTTCTTCTAAACTGAAAAATGAGTCAACTTGTGGTTGTAGAAGAATATTTGTATCCAATATAATTATTAGTCAGAATAATTTATTAATGAAAACTATCTTAAGCATGTGGAGAATTGCCCAATTATAATGTTTTGGTATTATGCAACTTTGACCAACTGTGACAAAATATAGTTTCCTGTTGTTCCTGCCTTCAGTTTTCTCTGAAAACACAACTAATGTGCAGAAATTAAAAGTGACTGTGAGCCGTGTTAAAAATGGCTGAAAAATAGGTCAGAGCATGAAATCAAACCCACATTTTACTGTATTTACAAAGTCAGGTTAATCTACTGTGAAAGGACACATTTTGCAATGTTAATTGAATGACATTTTTTTTTCTCTCCCAATTTTTTTTGTTTTAAACTGAATTTTTTTTTTTCCAGAATGTATTTATGAGTCTGTAACTGAAGCCTCCTGGTCTGCAGTTGAGCCAAAACAGCTCCACACAAATCAAAGAGAAAACATGAAAGGCATATTTTCAGCCTCAAATGAGCTCTTGAATCACCCTGACACTGTCCCTGCACTAATGTGTAACGTGCTGCCAGGTAAATGAAGAGGTCTTCGTGAAAAGATTACTCTCATCTGTCGCAAGAAAATGAGCGTGGGATCAAATTAAAACGATCTTTTGAGAGCAGGATGCGTTTTACATTCAGACGTCTGCCTCCTCGAGTGTGGCTCGAGCTGAATCTCCTTTGTGTGAGTGTCCTGTCGTGTTAGAGCTCAAACCCCTGACCAGTCTGGCCAAAAAAACACAGCTACAACTTTGCAGATTGTGACCTCTGTGAAATGCTATTAATAACAAGATGCGCTAACAGGGCTGCTTAAAATTGCTTAAAATTGTATTTCTGAGCATTTTTTTATCCATATAGTTGTAAATCAGCAGCAGACAAAAATTACTGTTGGAAAACGATGGCAGCTGTGACGTAGAAGCTAGAACAGCAGGCCACAAGCTCCCTGTTGCGCTCCATTCTGATGCATCCACTTGCAGACAAATAGATTAATGTATGTCTTCGTTTTCTCATCTGTGCTGCCATCTGGCTCAAAACAGTACAGCTGGATAGCTCCAATATTTTGTTGCACCGGTAATGTTAGCTTAGGGGTGTGAGGGGCTGTAAGCTGTAAGGTGATGAAAATGGGACTGCAAGAAGATTTAGATCCAGCCCTGACTAGAAACACAATATTTTTTTGTTCCACCACATGAGGATTTTACATATTTTACTAGTAATGTTTGTTTTGCAGACAGCAAAGCACACGCTTCTTTGGAAAGTGAAAACCTTTGACACTTTTAAAAGAAAAAAAAAGGCCCTTTTTTTCCCATTAGCAATCTTGTTCTGCTCTGGGTCCTCTGATGATTGGAGCTGTTGTCAGCTTTCACAAAGCAAAAGGTGGGGTTACATCCTGAACAAGTCGCAGGTCCATCACAGAGCCACACGGAGAAAATCTACACAAGCAGCTGCACGCTCACACCAGCTGTCACTTTAAAGTCATCAATCAGGCTAAAGTGTGTGTCGTTGTATTGTGGGAGGAAGATGGAGCACCCAGAAAAAAAAACCCACACTGGCACTGGAAAAATATGTAAACTTGAAGCAGAAAGGTCTGGGCTGAGTCACGGCATTGATTTAATCCGTAAAAACACATTTCTGTTTGTCACATTTGCATTTTGCTTTTTGATTTCATGTCATTGAAATTATGCATTAAATTACTGCTTTGAGATTACTTTGTTGTCTCGTTGAGATGTCCAGAAGTGGACCTTTGAATATTTAAATTTGCTCTCACTGCTAACAACACTGCTTTTTGCTCACTAACCTCTGGCTCTGCTCAATCTGTCAACTTGATTAAAAGAGTTAGCAGAATTTCAAATGCTTCTAGGATAAAACGCAATGAAGAGTTCCCTAAAAAGCATTCAAATCTGTTCAGACGCTTTAATTTAGCAGGAAAAGTCAAATGGTACACAAGTTAAGGAACATGGACGCAATTTACGTGGATTAACTTCAATAAATAACAACCAAATGAGATCAGCTGGGTTATTTTTTTTCCTCTGAAAACTGATATTAAAGCAGAAGAGGGTGAAAATGGGGGAATCTTTTTGCTTTGTTAGCTTTGGCTGTAACTGTAATTTTCAAAGTACAGATAGCAGTCAAATTTCTGAACACGAAACTTTAAAACAGGAGATTCTTTCCAATATTGTCTAAGCTAGAAGACTTTAAACTACACATACATGTTTTGTTACTGGCCTAATTCAACTGTTTATGCTCATTCAACTTGTATTGCTCTTTATTTGCATAGAAAACACATCGGTTAATCAGTTTCACTCCTCATTTACAGTGTGCTAATTTGGTTAAACCGTTTTTCTTTCAAATCTCCATGATGATACGTCTGAGGCAAAACACTGACAATGAAAGTATGGCTTCATAGGAATTACTTTTCAAGTTTTGTGGATATTTTATTTAAAAATGCCTCTGTGATGTCTGTTTTCCTGGCCGCCACCGCGACGACGGGTGGAAAAGTTAGTGATCTGATTTTGTGATTGTGAAACTCATCACTTTGTTGCTTGCTTTGATTGCATGATTTGTGTTAGTAATTAGTTTTTCATTGATGATTTTTTTTATTCAGTCATTCACCGAAGCTTTTGTACTGTTTGATTACAAGTTTATTTTCAAGAAAATGTAACAGTTTTCATGAAGTCCATTTATTTTAGAAGGCAGAAAAAGTTCGAAACCGATGAACTGAAATACAGGAGGATCTCATTTTATTGGGAAAACTTCATCAGATTTGGACAGTTTAGCATACTTTCAGAGAGAGATACTAAAATTGCACGTTCCAGTCATCTTTTGTTCACAGCGGTCTTCTAATTTTGATTTTGTCGTTTTCAGCCAAAATAATAAAAAAATTAAAAACCTGTGTCACTTTCAAGGACATCGTTTCAGCAGAGCAGCAGTAGTTTGTTAGCACATACATCTCTTGTCACCGAGCAGGCCTCCCCACCCTTCCATCAGGAAGCTTGTGAGCCTGTTCTACTTCACAAACATTCTCTTTTTCAAACTGGATTTTTGAGTCTGCTCCTGATTTGAACAATTTGAATAAATACTCAGAAATACAATTTTAGGCTTAATTTTCTTCATACGTGTCATCCATCATAAAAAATAAAAAAAAAATGCCACAAGAACATTTTAAAAACACCAAAAACACAATTTTCATCGGAGTGGGTCTTTAATTTAAGGATTTTCCTGTAACATCACATCAAAAATAAAAGCTGTATGCAAATGTTTACTAAATTCATAACTTTCTTTTTCATACCATCACATTTCACTAAAAGAATTTGGAATATTTTGTTGACTGATTAATCAACTGAGCTCAGTAAGGTTTGACAGAGAACAGATGTGTGGAGGGAAATTGCAGCACACAGGTCTCTGTGGTTTTTGTTCTCTGGTCACATGTTTTAATTACAATTCCTTCTGTTGAGAACCGTGTAACCTTTTTGGGCTGGTTTCGAAGATGACTCAGAGACCAGCTAATTTTAGGTCAAACCTGAACGTGAAGTGTGCTATTATAAAACACAGTGACACAGAGAGAGAAAGGTGCACTCTCAGCTGCTTTTCACTGTGAAACTAAATGTCTGGGCTTTTATAATGTCATTTAAAATTTTTAGAGAGACTTTACATTATTATTTCTGGCTAGTTGTTTGTTACCTTTTTCTGTGACATCTTGTTTAAATGTGGTTGTTTTTATGAACTTTTAGGGCTTTGATGAGTCCACCAGAGCTCTGGTGATAGTAATTACTGACAAATGCAAACCCAACCGCCTACAAGGGGCAAGAAGCTAGCATGAAACTGCAACAATGCAAATGTTATATCGAAAAATGTTTAGTGCATAGCTTTAAAGTCCCACTCCGATCTTCTTTCATCTATTGTAAAAGCATTCACAGCGGTCTTTTGATTACAATTATGTCGATTTTAGCCAAAAATAAATAAATCTGTCTTTTTTTAGAGATACTTTATGCAGATCGGCTGGAGTGAGAAAATTGCCTCTAAGTTGTGGGCAAGACTGTTGGTGTGGAGTAAGCCTGACCCCATTTCCCATAATCCTTTTGTTTATGCTTTTGTTTACTCTCCAACTAGCTTACAGTCTCTCACACTCCAACCCATCGATAGATATAACTGGATTGGCCTTTGCCCATTTGCTGCAATACACAGTAACGTGCATGTGCAGGCGCCATTTCAATGCATTAAGTTAAACCAACAAAGCGCTGCTGTGCAAGTGGAAGACAGCAGGTATCAACCACAAAAATCGGGCTAGCCCCCTCATTTCTCGAATGATTTTCACAAAACATGGCTCGAATTGAAGCTTGTAAAATCATTAATCTTGTGATATACTTAAATATTTATTATCTCTAAGGATTAACCTGTAAATAGTGAAAGAACCACACCTTTTAGTGTTACAGGTGTTAAATAACAGCTTCTAAATATCTGTAATTTTGCCTTTGTGCTAGAATCTATATAACTGAGCTTGTCACCCCAGCCCAGAAAGGAGGGAGACTGGTAAAGTTCAATGGCATGAACGGCTAATAAACTTGACAAAGTTAAGTAACAAAGCCCTTTTTCCAAATAACAAACACCTCAAAGTGCTATACAAAGGAAAAAACACCCTCTACCACACATACAAATAAAATCAGGTTAGCAACAATTTGTAAAAATCTACCATGATGAAAAAAAAAGTAGAAACTAAAACTTTTTTTTAGATTTTATTCTTTTTGCATTACATAGATGGTAAATACGTTTAATCTGCATTCAAAAATTACCATTCATCCATTTTCTAAACCCATTGTTTGTCCCATTCGGGGGTCACAGGGCTGCTGGAGCCTAACCCGGCCACTCCTGGGCGAAGGCAGGGTACACCATGGACAAGTTTGCCAGCCTGTTGCAGGACCACAACCATACACACTTGAATTCACACCTAGGGGCAATTTAGAGTAACCAATTAACCTATGAAGCATGTTTTTAGACAGTGGGAGGAAGCAGGATGCAAGCATGCACGGGTAGAACTGTTAAGATTCAAAACACAGTGATAATGCCTGTGAACGTCTGGCAGGTTAAAGTTTTGGGGCACAGCTCCTTCCCTATCGACTGCTCCCTTTAGTCCACGGTTCATGTCACTGGGCAGAAAGTAAGCACTGTATATTCCAGCTGGGCTGATATTATTTCATCATTTGAATGAAGAAATACTCAGAAAAGCAGTTTTAATCTTCATTTTCTTTATATGTGTAGTCCATCATGAAAAACATGCCACAAGAGCATGTTAAAAACACCCAAAACATGATTATTTGCTTTAAGAATCTGTTGGAGGACCTGAGAAAGCATAATGATGTTCTAGCAACCTCAAATTTTACAAAGTAAATAAAAATCACTTTGCAGAAGAACGCACATTTTTAAAGCTTAGTAATGGAAATAACGTGATAGATTGCAAGAACAATAGCATTTGAGAACTGGCAGTTTGCATAGAAATTACAGTGAAGTGACAAACACAAACCTGGCTGTTAAAACATTGTTAAAACCTCCTGAAAATGCAATTTTTCTGCTGACTTATAGTGACTTCATAGTTTTGCACACTTGTGCCGCATGCACCTGCAGTCATTTAAAAAAAAAACACATTCTATAATTCCATAGAAAAATTCATAAACTGATTAAATGCTGTATGTTTTTCACTGGCTCTGCACTATAACCTCCTTCAGCACAAAAGCGTGAACTGAACTTTAAACCAGAAACCTCATTATAAGAAGCCCAGTATTTTACTGGACTGACCTTTATTAAAGTGCCAATTAACACGACTTTGTTCATAAAAATTTAATTGCTGGCTCCAGTCAGTCCATTAGCCTCACATTCTTGAAAGAAGGAATTTGTTTTATCAGACTAAACTGCTTTTGGTATATTTATGTAACTTTTACTGCCTGTCACAGGTGAGTAATTCGCTGTTGCTCTTTAATCACACCCCCTGCGCACAGAACCAACTCTAAGGTTTGTGTAGTAGATAACCTAATTAAGGCTCAACTAGTTTCAGTCCTATTTTCTTGACCTTTACCAGCGAAATGAGACTTGTTAGTGTCACCTGGAGAAAAGCCTGGTTATTAATGCAGATACTCCCCTTTCCCAGACTTCACAGCAAATCAGGGTTACCGGCCATTGGTATTTGTACTGTTTGAGTACTGAATCAGTACAATCAGATTCAAACTGACAGCAAGGGTTGGGGGGTTTGCCTCTCATATTCATAGCAGTATTTTTACATGAAACTAAAATCTGGGTCAAAGTAAAGATCACACTCTTCAAGTCAAAAGATAAAGTCTTTTTATAGAGTCTGTGAGAAACTGGAGTCTTTCTTTTGTTTTGGGTTGAAGAATACTGCTGTCAGAAAGCACAAGCAAAAAGAAAAGTGAGCATTTTTGCATCCAAGTTTATATTTGTGTATGTATTAAATTAAAATACTCTCTTCTCACTCTGAAGGGTTTTCTAACCTAAGCTCTGGTCCACTACCTAATGCCTGGGAGCTTGAGGGTCAGTCCCTTTGCTGTTCCCAGCACTGCACTTCTCTGGACGGATATGTTGGAGGTTTTTCCAGGGGTCTCCTGTAGCCACTCCTCCAGTTTGGGGGTTACAGCCCCGAGTGCTCCAATTACCACGGGCACCACTGTCACTTTCACCTCCAGGCTTTCTCCAGTTCTTCTCTGAGTCCCTGGTATTTCTCTAGTTTCTCATGTTCCTTCTTCTTGATGTTGCCATCACTTGGTACTACCACATCTACCAACACGGATTTCTTCTGTTCTTTATCCTCTACTACAAAGTCTGGTTGGTTTGCTATTAAATCCTGTCAGTCCCACGGGATCTTTGCTCTAGTTTAGGCAAGTGTGAACAATACTGGAATCAAAACTGGATTCAATCAGTTAGACTAAACAGGTGCTAATGGTCACTGTCTCATGTAGATTGAAACCCAGTCATGAAATTAACCAGAAAAAGCTGTTAAGAAAGTTCAAAACTATGCGAGGAACAGTCAAACTCTGCTACCAAGGTGACGTAGAGAAAGAAAGATTGAGCCCAACAATAAGACACATGACAGCTCTACTGCATTAGCAAGGTCTGTCCCAGACACAGATTGATCACTGGTGGACCGGCAAGATGGCGCCTGTGTTTGGCTTAGCTGCTGCCGGCAGGAGTCTATCTCAGAAATTTATGGTTCTGTTTTTTTCTATGCTTTTGGTTTTATTTTGTGCTAACGATGTTTTTGCTGTTTTAGTTTATGACCACCTTGCACGGGTTTCTACTGAGTTTTTGACGATCGGAAAAGATACCTCTTCTCCCTGTGCCGGCATTCTCGTTCCCCTGCTTCTGAGGTCTCAAGCATGTGTCTGGGTCCACACATGTGAAAGGTGGCACACTTGATCTTGTTTCTACTTTAGGTGTAAATATTGACTGTATTTTTTCTGAAGGCATTTTTATTTCTGATCATCATTGTATTTTTTTTAACTTGTCACTCTCTGTGCCATTCACACAGAGAAATAAGCTCTCACATTCTCCTCCTTGACTGATGGCGTTTCTCTTGCTTATTCGGTCCTCTCTCCGTGCATTGATGGTAATACTTAATTAGGTCTTTTTAACAGCTATTGTCTTTCCATTTTAGATAAAGTCTGTCCCATTAAAACTATACTAGCCCCTGTCACAAAGGTATCTCTTTGGGTAAACAACAGTATTCGCCGTCTAAAACAGTCTTGCAGAAAAGTTGAACACTTATGGAAGAGTACTCAGGTACAGTTCTCCTCCACCTTATGGGATCTTTTAGTTTCTTTTAACAGTGCTGTTAGAGATGCGAGGGCTGCATACTTCTCCAGTCTCATTTCTAAAAGCAGAGGTAATCCTAAAGTGCTATTTAACACCATTAGTGATATTGTTATGCCTTGTCCACCTGCTGTTCCCATCCATTTGAATGATGATTGTGAAAGGTTTTTATCCTTTTTTTTAAAAAAAAGTCAGATCTGTGATAAGCTCTTTGTGTCACACAGCTGGTTCTGGTTCTGTTTCTAGTCCACCTCGGCCTGTGATTTTAGACAATGATTTTAGGCAACAGTGGTTGCCATAGAAATGATGAGTCAGATCAACTCAGACCAAACACCACTTACCAACGTCGTCTGGTTCCATGGCAAAGTTCCATGGCAAAGTCCATACTCTGGAAAAATGGCAACTGAATTAACTTTATTTCGTTGGAGGTAAGGCACTTTCCAAGAGTGACATCACAGGTGTTTTGTCCATCTCTTTATATGTCATTGGTCCCAGACAAAGATTTCAAAATAGACTGGGGTTTCAAGATGTGCTGCTCAAGCGCTTTTGAAGAAGCACAAAGAAATGGGCAGCGTTTAGGGTTTTAGACACTTTGATTGGCTGAGGAATCTTAGCGCAGCAGATTAAAGACAAATCAAGCTTATTACCCTTTAAAATTAGAAGACGTCCGGCAGTGCCATCAGCTCAGAACTGGCAGGAACCAGTGGGACCCAGTTACACCCATCTACTGTTTGAAGTCTGGCCAGAACTAGTTTTCATTGAAGAGTTGCAGCCAAAAAGCCAAACCTCCGATGTGGAAACAAGGCCAAGTGACTCAAGAATGAACGAAAACATAGAATTTAGAGTGAAGAAAATGGCAGCAGACTGTACTGTGGACTGATGAGTCAAAATTTGAAATATTTGGCTGCAGTGGAAGGCAGTTTGTTAACCAAAGGGTTTGAGAGTGGTACAGTCTGAATGTCTGCAGGCAACAGTGAAGCATGGAAGGAGGTTCCTTGAACGTTTGGAGCTGCATGACTACAATGGAGTTGGAGTTTAGGTCAGGATTAACTGTGTTTTCAATACTGAGGAATGCAAGCAGATACTTATCCATCATGCAATATGATCAGGAAAATAATATAGAGGAGACTACAAAAAAACTCTAACAATACAAAATACTACTAAACCTACTAAAACCAATAAAGACAAGGAACATGTGACATATTTTCACAAACAATGTATGTGACTGATGGGAGCAGCATTACAACACATGCAGCTGTTACACAGCCTCACTGCTCCTGGCAGTATCCTTGTAACTTCCCCAAAATCACACAGCAAAGAATCCTTCCTTCAAGACTGATAACAACACTGATCAGCTACATTTGACACAGAAAGCTGCACCCCTCTAATCCCAACCCCAAAAAAAGTTTCAATACAGTACAGATTCAGCCTTTGAAGTTTTTTTTTTCCTATTCCCATACATCATTTCACCACCAAAGCTGTTCACAACCAGATTCCTTGCCTTCACTGCAAATGTGATACCTCTGCTTCGTACAATGAACTGGAAATGGAAGATGTGTTTCTTATAATCCTCAAATCCATCCAACTCTCACATCCTATCATGCAAATTTGGGTGCAGTTGGAAGGGAATCCTGTCCTCCAACTTTATACTTGAGCCATGTAAAAGACACAACAATTCATTATGCATGCATTGCAGTAGGCTTATGGTAATAAGGTATTAAATTAGTGCTGGACATTATTGCTCTTTTACTGTATTACTTCAGTTAAAACACATTTTTTATAAAATAAGTATAATTCTTTTCTGTTTTAAATTTAATTGAGCAAGTATTATTTATGGTTTTCATTCCAAAATAACAGAAACAATATACCTTTTCCAACTGGTAGGGACATTTGTTTTGCCAAGTGTGGATGGCCAGTTATATTTGCTTATTTTTATTTGAAAAAAAAATACAATCATCTAAATTGCATTTTCAAAAGAAAGAAAGAAAGAACTATTCCAAGAAAAGTGGTTTGTTCATGAAATCCTTTAAAGTTTCCAATGTAGTCAACGTAATAAATAACCAGAAGCAGCATGAAACTTTTTGGAAATGAATCTGGAAGTTACCAGAGCTACAATAAAACATGTTTATAAATGAGCATATGAGGTTGTTGTGCTTGTATTCTTCAAGCATTTGGAACCTTTAAAGCCTGTTTGGCAGTGGGTCCCCTAAGGTAGGCCTATAGAATGTCCGTCAGCTTTTTTTCTCTGGTTTTATAGATAGGTCAGCTGTTTAGTAAGCATTGCATTTAAACTTTTTAAAAAGTTTATCTTCAAACGAGCAGATCTTTGATCAGATGTGCTTTTTTTTTGTTTGTTTGTTGCACAGCATGTTTTTTTTACAGTGATGTCCAGAAGCAGGAGGTGTAACAATTAATTGACTTAATTAAATAATCTATTCATAATCCTATGATCTGACCAGATCAATCTGCCAGAGTGAAGGTTGTTAATCCTTTTTTACTTTTATTAATAAATTCTTGTTTACGTGTTTGTTTGTACACATATTTAATCTACACGTGATTGTCTTGCAAAAATACAAGGAATCTGGAAAACTTCCCCTGCACTGTTCAGGACCAGGTATTTATGTCTGAGTCACACAGGTTGAATTTTTGGCTAAAGATGTCCTGGATCGCTTATAGGTCAGTAAACTGGATCATTACAAATGAACCAATACGAATCGTATCAGCAACCACAAATTATGTGAATCGAATAGTTTAAATGAATCGCTATGCCCTACTACAGACATGAATATGTGGATTTTGTTTATGAAAGTTAGTATCTGAAAGAAATTGCTTGTAAAGAGTTTGTTTCTTGTTTGATTACGTCTTAAACACACACAACTTGTGCAGTATGTGTTACCTTGTATGACCCAGGATACACTTTTTTCATCTCCTTTGAAATGTATGCTTTCACATCACACGTGCAAATCACCATGGAAACATTTCTGATGTGTTCTCGTGTTAAAAAGCCTGGAACTTTAATTTAAACTAACTTCAACAGTTTAGTGGTTTGCAGTGGAGTGCAGTGTTTAATGAAAACCCTCAAGTTATAAACAAAAAAGGTACATCTGGGACCCAGAATTGTCTTTGATGGGAACTTAGATTTGATTTGCATCACGCTTGATAGAAGTCATTAAACTTTGATGGAAGTTTCTGTTTTTCTGATCGGGTACACAAAAGGGAAAAAAAAAGTAGTTGAACCCGTTTGGAGGTGAAACAAACTTAGAATAAATACATGCCACCAAACACTCAATACACTAAAAGTGTTGCCCTGATTGTGTCTATGATGTGGAAAAACCTAAAAGCGTGACTTCTGTGAGTTTCATATTTCACCTCAAACTCAGTTTTACACTAGAGAACATTTTTGTGTGATTCTTCTGACACGCATCAACAAACTGGCACTTCTTCAGTTGCTCACAGATTACAGCAGATGTTGATCGGGACAGGAAAAACTCAAGCTATCTAGACAGATTTACAATAAATTGATCAAAAAAAAAAAAAAACGTGTGCTTGTTTTCTAATACTTCACAGACCTAGATTAAATGTGCCAAAAGTAAGAAACACCCACACAGTACTCCAAGTCTCCAACGTATGGGGTTGTTTTCTCACAAGCTGTGCAGCTGATGATTCCCATGGTATAGATACAGTGTGAACTAGTTCAACCCCATGTGTTAATTGAATGGTAAATGATCCACATTCTTCTTGCGCCTTTTAACCTTATGCAGAGTCAACAGACACCACCCCACACTATTAGAAATGCTAAATGCCCATTAGCAGCAGTAGCTGCCACTGCAAAGATGCTTGGCTGGCATCTGAAATGTGAATTTTAGTGTTTGTCTTTTTTTAAAATAAAGATGGAACATTTATGCTTCACTTGCCACTTTGTATGACAAATGGAAATAGATGGGTTTTTTTTTACCCATATGGTAGCTGTGGAGAGGGAAACGTGATTTAGTCTAACATAAGCAGTGACACTCATTACTCCATCTGCAGCCAAGAGTGATTGAACCATCTTTACCTCTTAATCACATTGTGTTCCATGAGATTAAATTTGAACACTAATAAACCTTTTTCATGACTAATTAACGTCCTGCACCTTGCCAAGAATCATCTTCTTCCTGTGCTAATCATAATTGGTTCAATTAATCATGCAAATGATAATTAGCATGGTTTGATGTGCAGTAAAGCCACTCTGAGCCCATAAGGGGATTAAAAGAGCTTTTGTTTCATGACATAAACAGAAAATTAGTGAAGGGTGGTACATGCATGATGCTGAGGCACAGTGGAACACAATGCAAAGGAGTGTGCGCCATTGTTATGGTCTTTACAGGACTGACAGCCATGTTTATACCAAAGGCAGATGGGCAATTTGCAAGTAAATGAAGATGAGTGACTGCGACCGCCAGAGATCTGTTGAAGGTCCTGCAGACTCGTAGTACTGAAGCTGTTCTTACCATTCATTTGCACAATGAAGCATACACACAGGCTTAAACTTTGGTGAATAAAGACTGACAAAGGTCTACTACTGTGGTTTTGCAACAAAGACACACCAATCTAGACTTATTTATTGATTTGTTTTCATTCATCAAAGTTTTTTTAAGTTAAAATCTTGTAAAAAGATATGTCACATGTCATAGATTATGCAAAAATATGACATGGAAGATTCATAAGTGTAACTGTACTTATAAAAGCGTGTCTGAATGGCCTTGTGTACACTTTTTTTTTTTTAAAGGCAGGTGTATCTGCAACTTACTGTAGTTAATAGAAATTCATTTGTAAAATATATTATTTCTAAGAAGTCCCCTCTTAGCATCACCGTAAAACTACTGAAGAGTGGCTGTTAGAGCACACAAAGAGATAGAGTCTCCCAGTAAAGCCCAGGGCTTATTGAACCTAAATGCAGTGGTGGAATTATAATGGGAATTCATTCAGTTGCCACCTGCCAGCCGGCTGTTGTGTCACTTGAGCTTTTTCTGTGTGCAAACACAAGCAGGGCGAGGGGAAAAAGTTGCCCTTCAGCAAGACCTTCTTTTCCAATTACACTAAGCAGGTTCACAAACAGTCTCTGTTTTGCCATTGATGGTTCCCTGACTAAAATCATACTATTATTATACTTTATCCACATGTGGGTTACTTGTAAAACAGACAAAACAGAATTATTGAAAATAAAATAAAGAAAAATAAAAGAAAAAAGTATTTTCAGAAATGCCAAGTACTAAAAAAGTAGTGGCTCAAAGTGATCAGATTCACTTCCTGTTTATCTCACTGAAAAACGGTCTTTCCTACAACCACTTGGTTATAAAACTTTTGGGAAGGTCATTCTGAAGTTTTCTACATTAATAATCTTAATTACCTTTAAGTAACTGTCTTTGTTTGCTTACATAAAGGAATGCAGTGTGATTTGCTCTTTGAACAATGTGAAATAGAATTTGGAACGAGACAGAGATTCTCATCCACTGATCATAATCATTCCTCTTTGTCATGTGTTTGTGAGAGAACCGTTTTAGGATTTTCTGCAGTTTACACTTTTCTGCAAAGCGGTTATTTCCAGAAAAGTATTTTAGTGAACAAAAGCATCAGTAAACGTTAACAAAAGGTCTCACTTTATGTCAAATTAGTCAATCCACACATCATGATTACTACATTTTAAAAAATGCATTTCATAAACTCAGAAGAGAGAAAATCTTCAGCACCCAGTCAAAGGAAACTTTTCTTCTTACAGATTTCTTAACAACAAATAAAGTGTAAAGATTTTAAATACTACAAGGAAACAAAACGTTGAACTTGTTTTTATCCTACTTTTGTCTGAAGTACTTTCTTTTTTTACCACAAAAAATACTTATATGTATATATATTCATATATAATTTCTTTCCACAAGCTGAACACGATCATTTTGATGAAATCTAGCCCCACACTATGTAAAAATGTCCTCCAGCTCAGTTTTGGGGCCATCTCTGGCTCCTGATCTTTGAGACCGGGTTCACTTGTCCCTGGTTGCTGCTTCTGTCTTGATTGTTGTTTCAGAAACTCTCACGTGTCAGCGCATCAGCCTCTGAGAAACCTGTGAGAAGGATGTGATGCAGCCACAAAGACATGTAAGAGCAGCTTGAAAAACCTCAAAGGAAAGGAAAAAAAAAGACAAAAAGATGTTGTGATAGAGGTGGAAACAGAGAAAAAGAGAGTGACTGTTTATAAGGTGGTCAAAGGGTCTAAATGTCAGGAGGTGACAGTTTGGAGGATGAATGTCAAAGGGTGTTGAAGACATTTTTGTTATTCATCCATCTGCAAAACCCATGCCCCCAGATGCACAGCAACTATTACGTGTCCAACTGCACAAAGCACTGCAATCAGGAAAGGAATGCTATTTTGAAAAGCGAAATCATGTTATTTAGGTCAACGGCGGAGAAAAATAAAACTAGACTGACAATTAATGTAACTTCTTACCCAAGCAATGCAAATCAAATAACGTTGGCTAAAAGTAAATTAGATCAGTTAGTTCAAAAGCAGTCCTGGTAAACGGAGCTTTATCTGTAAGTCAAAGCCATTAGCAGCCCAAGTTTGAGTTGCTGTTGGCTCTGTAATTAACTTCACTCAAGCGCATCTAAACATTTTTGACAGTTTTCCTGGTCCAGAATTAACTGTCACTGCAGAGGGAGAAAGTAACCATCTTGTCACATTGAGTTTATCTGAGGATTGTGGATAGTTGCTTCCTCTGTTTCTCTTTTGCTTTATTCACTTCAGTCAGACAAGAATACACTTTCAATCTGGATTGTTCATCAAGTAATGTTTCTCTTTTTTATGAGAAGCAGGATGGAAAGCGTGTGTACTTGTTTTTGCAGTGTTGGTTTGGTATCTTAGTGTTTCAGCAGAAGCTAATTGTCTTTACATTAGTATTCATGGGAAGAGCTGGAACTTTTTCATGCAGTTATTAGACATTTCGTGTAGAGGCATGCATATTGCAGAGTTTTGGGCTGGATTCACTTTATCAGTTTAGATTTGGAGGAGGAGGAGTGAGAAGGCAGATGTGATGATGTATGGAAACACAAAGCATGCAGCTTTTAACTCCCATGCCATCCAGGAACTGTAGCCCTTCCAGTAAATCAGTGTTTCTGTGTCAGCAAAAGAATGCTTCAGGTTTGCTGTAAAATTTTGGGGAAACAAGCAGCTTAAAGGCGTGTTGTCATAGTCATTTAAGTAGATCGCATGAGTTTGACATTAAAGCTTGAAAAGGGGTGTAAATAATTTGTGAAAACAGCACAGCTGCCACAAAAAAATCACATTTTTTATCTTAGATATTTTAAAAAGGGCTATAGTCTAATGCCGCACTTTTTTATGTTAGCGCATGATTTTAGATGGAAAAGAAAATACTGCAATATGGTTTTAGACAGGAATACTCCTGTTATACATGCTGTGGGAAGCATGTTTTTGTTATCTAAATTCAATTTGGAATTGTGTTTTCTCCTACTTCATATAGATAAGATAAGATAAGATAAGATAAGATAAGATAAGATAAGATACGATAAGATACGATTGATAATATCATGTGACAACGGACGACACCACCAATAAAATAGTCAATTTTTTGTGAAAAAGCAATCTACAACATAACAAAAATAAAGTACAAAAAAATCTATTCAATATATATTTCTTTTGTAAGTGACCATGTTTTAACATAATGCAAAATATTAGCATGTTAGTTATGTGAAAAAAGAGGTACAAAATATAAACATGTTTTTTATGTGAAAAATAATGTACAAAATGTTATTTTATCAGTTTTGTGCAAAAATAATGTACAAAATATTAACATGTCTGTTATGTACAAAAATAAATTAACATGTTTTTGTGCAAAATAGTAACACGTTGGTTATGTGCAAAAATAATCTGCAAAACAATAGCATGTTGGTCATTTGCAAAAATAATGTGCAATATTTAAACATGTTTGCTGTGCATCCAGTCATTAAGATAAATGTATTTTACAAATAAATAATTAAGACAATAAAAAATAGTATGCAATAAAAATAGACATTTTTATTTATAAAAAAAATGCAATATCCATATCTTACATAATAACAACTGATCAAATGCAAAGGAAATGCTGGGAGAATTTTTATTGATTTTAATGATAATTATACTGCAAGGAAACCCAGATTTCAAGATAAACTCCCCCAAGCAGATGGTGAAATGAAAGCTAACAACCAGTGGTGTAAATGGCATTTTCTAATGAGGCAACTTTTTTCAGTAATGGTGGGGTTAAATCTAGACAACACTCACACAAATTACTCATAATAGACTATCTCTGCTAAGTTTCATTTATTGAGAAGACTAAGTTTTCAATCATTCCAACATGCTGGATGGTCACAGTGAGTCGGAGGTTATGAAAACTACATGATAATGTCTGTCTCACTCAAATGAAATACCACCCAAGAAAAGTCACGAGTCAATAAGGTGCAAATTTCCCCCTGATGAACATGCATTAAAACCCATCGCTGCACATTAGAATTTCACTTGTCGGCGGGACCATTACTCAGAGTTGTAATTATACCATATATACCATATATTACTCTGAATGAAAGAATGCCAATTACAGTCCTTTCACTCTGTCTTTCTCTGTGTTGGCTGATGCCTCCATAAAAGCCTGTGATTAAATTACTCAGAGGAAAGCACTTACATTTTATATGACAACCCCCTGGGCCATCGCTCAGCTATGAATTCCCCACCCAGCAGCAAATCATCTGAGATGCTCTGACTGTGGACAGGTGGGCCTAAATGACTCAGAAACAACTCCATCCAGCTTGAGGTGCTCTGCTATAATTCTTTATCTGCTGCTGTTGATGTGGGGCGTACTTACTCACCTGCTTCATGTTTGGTATCAGCTGACAGGGACATTAGGTACAGCCAGCATTTTATTGTTGGCCTTCTTTCACTGACATTCTGTTTGTCTGTTGTTAAGCTGTCAAACTTGGGGAAATGAAGTGTTTATCACACTTTTAACAGCTCTGTACATGTAAATGTGCCAAGAGCGCAGTGGCTGTGAATGTAGGGGCTCTCCAGACAAAATCATAACTCCGGAAGAAAGAAAAAAAAAAAGGGACTCACTTTTATGCAAAAGTTTTCGCTTCAGATAAGTGGTGTTACCCACAACCATTGAGCCTTTTCTCACTAAAAATACAGCAAAAATGTGTGAAAAGGAAAACCTACGTACTCCCACATGTTGCATCAAGATGAAAAAAAGTCCCTCATGTCAGATGGGTGCTGTTTGCACTCTGATGAATACCGGACATGTGTGTTATAAAAGAAGAAAGTTGGTCGTTTATTCTCAAACTGTACGGCGTTTTGTTGCGCAAGTGTCATTTTCGAGATGCGGTGTGAATAACCAGACTCAAGACATTTCACTTGAAAAGAAGTTGTTCAAGTAACACTGGAATGTGAAATATGAGTTCTGAGAAGGAATGGGCTGTCCAGACAGACAGACAGAGAGGCCCTTCTGACAAGAAAGGAAAACTTCACTTGTCAGTCACAGCACTTCTCTGTCAATAGCTGTTTAATCCTCTGCTGAAAGCTGGTAGGTGCAGGATTCAGAGGCAGACAGGAGGTTAAAGGTGAGTTGAGTGAAGACTGTCCCCCCCCCCCATATCAGCCCCCCCCCCAACTCCAAAAGCGTTTTTTTTTTTTTTTTTTTGATCACTGGTGCCCATTTGGCTGAAAGGTAAGGTTTCTAATCATCTCTTATCATCTCTTTGTTTTTTATGAAACCAGACATCAGAGTTTTTAATATCAAAGCTGTAGCTCTGTAGCCTGTGACAGCAATACAGATGAAAGTAATGCTGAGGGGAAATGCAGAAAGCGTGTGTTATCAACTTTCGCAGATGGCTCAAAATGTCTTTTCCTGATGGAAAAAGATTCCTCACACCTTGCCAGCCATCCCAAAAAATAAAAGAGATCATTTTTGAGGGCTTCCCACTGTGACAAACACAGAGAAAAGCGGAATTAGTTTACTATTACATGTTTGTGTGCAAACAAAAACGAGCAGGTTGAAGACAATTCTTTTTAGTTGGGAACACAAATCCATTTGCACTTATGCAATGGCTTTCATCTCCATGGCAACAGCTTTGCTGATCACATGGAGACTCATTATTCGTGTCTAACCACAGAAGCATTTTCTAATTGAATTACCCTGCACCTGTACACATTATAGATGGGAATAATAGACTGTTACAGCAAGCCTTTAGATGAATAGAATCTTTGATTTGATATTGTTTGTGTAACACTTGGTAGGAAATTATTTTTCCTACAAAGGCCAGAAATGATTCATTAATGTATGGAAGAGTGGGATTTGTTTTGTGATACGCAACAGACAATTAGATATTTTAATTTTTCATTTCTGCTTCATCTTTGCACTGCAGACAATAAGAAAGCTCGCTCAAAGTTTTGGTTGCTGGTTTTGAAGTACAGTAAATCTTAATTGATCACATTCATGCAGCTGTCAAAACTTGACTTTTTTTTGTTTCGTTTGGATGAAGTTCTACAATTTTTTCTGTTTCTGACAGACATTTTACTGTGGAAACTAACTGCTGTGTTTTTCTGCACTATAAGGCTCCTTTAAAAGCTTTATTTTTTTACAAAAAACCGACAGTGCGCCATAAAATCTGGAGCACCTTGCATATGTATTAATTCTGCTAACAAGGTGTCTCTGTGTCTGAATTCCCTCACTTCTCCCTAATTACTAACTATGCTAACTAGTTCCGTGGATTTTGAAAGCAATTTGGACACCACACTCACCCCTTTTTTAACTTTTTTTAAACTGCAACTATGATGCCACAGATTTCCTGAAATAAAAATCTAATAGATGTAAACAATTCACAAAGACTATTTGTGAATCCACTGTGTTCTGAAGATGAAAACTAAGATGGTTTACAGAAAATAAATTAAAATGCGATTTTTGTTCACATGAAAAAAAATAAACGCAATGCATTTTGGTCTATATTTCCCAATCTGGTCAGCATCGGTGAACACTGATTTTTTTGCAGAGACTTTTGGGAGATTTCTAGGGTACTGCATGGGTTTAGAATTTAAGCTAACAAAACGCACTAGACAGTGAAGCATAGTGAAGAAATGTATTGTGAATACACCAACGTGGCTAACGTGCAGCAATGTCTGACTTTTTTTTTTGATGGAGTAAAAAAAAAAAATGTCACTATACAGCGGCAAGACGAAAGATGAGGAGAGGAGGCAAGTGTAGTTTTGCAAAGGTGTAAAAGTGAAACGAAGCACCACAAGGTTAAAAAACAGATGAATTGAGAAGTAATTAGAAAATAAATAACTTTTTTAACTTTTTAAAACATAAATACTTTTTTTTACCTTAATAACACGACAAGCAAACAAACTAAACCACATACTAAGACAAGATGCACGGTATTTAGCAAAAATAATTTGCAAACTCTTTGCCCCTTATAGTAATGGCTTGTGTCCTCTTTTGAAGCTTTGAGAATTTTAGTGGATGACTATTTGTAACCTGACTCAAGGCTTCTATTTTAACTGTCATTATGATGATAGGGTCAAGCCGTTCCTGGTTTTGTTTAGGCCCACTTTACATTTGAGTAGAACAACACCAGGACCAGCTTTGCAGTCGGGCAGGCCTCTGGAACAATCTTGCTCCTGTAACCTGTGAGAATAAAATCTCACAGGTTTTTAACATACAGTGGAAATATGCTCTTTACTGTTTTAGTTTACTCACTTTTCCTTATAAGGAAAAGCAAAGGTTAATGCAGTGTTTGCTTCACTATTCAATAGGCACAAGACCCATTTCTTTGTAACTTTTTTCTGTTATTTTCTCTAATCTCTATATTTCAGCAATCAGCAACTGGTTTGGCTGACTATGAGTCTCTATTTTAATAGGTCTTGGTTAAGTCATTAAGCCATCGCCATTTTTCTACGACACATTCTTTGCCATGCTGGAACCAGACAACAATAATAAGCAGTGATTGGTCCAAGTCAGTCTGCATCACCATTTCTTTGACAACCTCTCTCACCAATCAGGAGTAAGTTTGTACGAAGGCCACACCCCTTCTAATGGAAGAGAGCTTGGGAGAATCTGTCAATCATACATTTTGAACAACTGACAACAGACCGCCTACTTTTATTGAGGCATCTGAATGTAAAAACACAAAACAATGATTGTAGAACACGTTTGTCTGTCGTTAATTTAATGTTCAGATTTGGCATGAAGCTCCCCTGAAAAGACAGAATGAGGAAGGCAGAAAAAAATCAGTGCTTTTTGTGATATTAATAGAAAAATCAGTTTATGAATGCATACGTTTTTGGAAGGATTTTTACTGTTGGTGTTGCAATAAACTTCCTTTGAATACACAACTAGATAAATGGTAAATGCTGTATACTTATGTAGTACTTCTCTACCTTCCTTGAAAGCCTAAAGCGCTTACAGTAACAGTAATCTGGTGCACCCCATAGTACAGAAAATACAGTAGTTTAAATATTTGTCAAGGATGTATTTATTAATGTTTTCTCCTCACATTGTGGTCAAACATTTGCTCAATCAAACCTTCATACATTAACAGTGACCTTTAAAATGTAATGTTCTGGAATGAGTCACATTGACCTGTACATACGCTTTCCTGTGAATCTTTTTTGCTGGTTTGTTTTAATGAAGGAGTGCTTGCAAAAAATAAAATAACTGACTTCTTCTACATGTTAATGACTAAGACTTGTTTTTGTAGCTCTTTAATGAATTGCTGCATTCCAAATAATTCAGGTCAAAAGGTCATTTGCTCATAGACTATTTTAAGTCGTTTACCAGTTAATTTGATCAATTGTTCTCTCTTTCAATATAGAATTCAGGTTAGATCTATGAGCAAATCAGAATAGATGATTTTGAAGGCAAACTGTGCAATAGCCTCAAATAGCCTCAACATTCATAACATTTATTCACTCGTATTCTGTTCCTTCGTCAGCCAGGAAAACATTCTAAATTTGTAAACAATACAAATCTTTTTCTCTTCTTTGATTTAAAGTTGGAACAATACAAATAAATGAACATATATTAGCATCTATATGTGCTTGATTGCTGCCCAGTCCAACACGTATCTCTTTTCTGAGACAAGTTAAGCAAACAAACAAAGGAAATTTAAAAAAAAAAAAAAAAACATTTTTATCTGAAGGCACAACCAATATATCCCAGTAAAAGATTTTACATTGAATAATTTTCAGGGTGAGGATGAAGAGTGCTTTGTTCTTTATTGCTCTTAGCTGTTGGCTTGACATAAGAAGATGATATGTGTATCTTTATTTTGTAATATGAAATTCTCAACCTTGGAAAGGGTTTGCGCTGCCTTTTATAATTTTTTTTCAATATTCTTAAAACAAACACCCCTGTAACAGAGCTAAATGTCACAGAAACAAAGAATCAAACATAATTTCCAATTTTGTTTTAATGCAGTTGTGTTTCTCTAGCCCAAAACTGATGAAAACTGATCAATAAAATCTGAAAAAATAATAATTACTCCATATCATTTACCATATCCTGAAACTGTTCAATAGGTTGCTTGCGATTCCACAGAAAATATACACACACTTTTGGATGGATGCTAAAAATAGAGCAGTTATTTTTTGAAAGCATCAGTTGTGGATTTAGAGCTTTTAATTGATTATAAAAATTTTAAAAATGGCGATGGAAATGTGGTCATATGCACAAAACTGCACCGTTCACTTGCCCCACAGAGTCATGCATACATTTACATGTTTGTTCAATGTAAATTGTATACAGCGGTATACCCCAGTATAACAATAACCTCTTCTCCCATTCAGCTGGAAAGACTGTCCATTTGACTTGTAGGTAACTAAACAGACACAGGACTTCAATGCAAAGCAAAGGAGCAGCACTGTTAAGTTTTAAATGTTAAGTGGCGTAAACTTGTATAGCACTTTTCTACCTTCTTAGAAGGTCCACTGTGCTTTACAATCACAGTCCCATTCACCCACTGAACACTGGTGACAACCTATAACCACCAGAGGGGTTCAGTGTCTTGCTCAAGGAGACTTTGATGCATGGGTGGACAAGGTCGGAATTGGACCTGCAATCTTATGATCAGAGATCGACCGCTGCAACACGACTATCCCAAATAGATGTCTTAAAGAATCAAAAAAGTAGTATTTATGATAGAAATAAGTAAAAAAATGTATGTGGTGAATTCTGTTCAAGAGTCAAAAACCGGACAAAAACTACAGAGAATAAAGGAAAAGAGCAGAAAAGACTCGCCTTTCACAATAAAAAAAGGAGCACAGAGCAGGGGTTAAACAAATCTGGCTGTGTAACAAATACAATTTTTAAAAAGTGTGTCAGCTCAACCAGGGAAAGTAATGTGGTCTAAGCTGCTGCTTTGTTTGTAGCGCAGACGCACATGGGTTGAGCATTGGGGTTGCAGCTATACGATGCTTTTTATTTTAACAAAAACCAAACTCAGTAAACAAAAGCTTGGTGTTTAAGTTTGGCGTATGACTGAATATAAATGATAAAAAAAGAACCTTAACATTTTAAAAATAATTAAATGTTCGCCTAAAAACTGGCATTAAAATTGTGTTTTTTATGGTATTTTATAAAATCAAAACTCCCTTTAAGTTTTTTAAACATCTTTATTTCAGTCACTGTCAAAGATTGACCCAAATTCTATATTAAACTAGAGAATATATACACAGTACAATCTAAAGTCAACAATGATCCCCATCTTTATTGTCAGAATCTAAGCTAATTCATCATAGGTTGTAACGAACAAGCAATGCTTGTGTATATTTACAAAAAAGCTGACAAAAATGAATGAGTCTATGATTGTGAAACGAAACACTTTATCTTTTGCCACAAGTAGAAATTGAATTCCATGATCTCCAAAGAGGAAAACTGAGATCCACTGAGGTATGTGGCTGAACGAAGCAAGATAAAAGCAAAACCCTGTAATGCACTGTGACACAAGGCTCACATCAAAGCAGAGAGAAGAAATGGTAAAACTGTGCGTGTGATAAAAAAGCCATGTTTTCCTTCAAATATTAATGACTCTATGAAAGGCTTTACTCAAAACAGCCGCTGTTCTGAATTTATAAGGCTAGAGTTACACAGAATTGTGATAAATAAGTTCTTTTAGCTCTCACCACCCCACCCCTCTCTTTTAATAGATGGGTGCACAACCTACAGTCATTCTGCACAAGCACTGGTATCGGTCTGTCTATCTCTCAGAGGACTGTTTTGTGCGCGTGTGCTGGTGCATGTGCGTGCTTTTTGTTTGTGCAGCTCTAACTTATTTTTCACTTTTCCCTTTAACTTCCTGTGAGTCACCAGCAGTGGAGGAAATACTTTACAGCTGTACCTTTATTTTTATGTGAAAACACGTTTTAATGTACACAGAGAACAAAAGCAGGAATCTGGCACAATGTTTTGCTTCTCTTGTAAATTCCTGTGCACATACTTAATTTGCTTTGCTGCTCAATGGTTAAGTGCAGTTATAGGGCTGTTATATAACCTTGATTATTTAAGTATGCCATGAGCCCAGAGTGGCTTATGTAACTTTACAAGATGGTGTAAATCTGTAGATCCCCTCTTCTTTCCACTTATCTAAAATCCAAGATATCTTTTGTGCTGGTGGAAATTGCTTTGAGAAAACTCTTGAGAAAGTGCCCTCGATTGTGCGGCAGGAGATTAGCATTGCTGTGAAGTGCTGCAGCTGCAAATATTTTCTGTCACAAGTGATCTGCAAGGAGATCAAAATTGAGACCCATTTTGATTGCAGATGTTCCTAGTTAGTGTTCTCAAATTTTTTGATGACACTAGCATTTTGAAGTGAGTCGCTCATTTGTCTCTTGATTGAATTCCAAGGAGAAACGACAGCAGAGGGTATCTTGTCAACTAGTATAATAAACACAACCTTCACTTAAAATAAACTGTGATTCTGTTGGATAAATATTTTCTGTTAGGAGATGTTTATGGAGGTTTGTAAATGCCTGAGCATGGTTGGTTGGAATTTCTCAGTGGCCTAATGCAACTAACACACATTAACATCTCATACAGTAATGCTCTGAAAATCTGCTATTTTTTGACCTATAGCTACATGAAGCCTTGATTCTTTTAATACTGGAAAAGTTTTTTGCAGAACTACTTAGATTAAGTCACCTACATCCCTCTACCACCCTTGACAGCCACCTTTACAAGCCACCGCCGCCCTCTACGCCAATGTTTGACCCGACTTAACTTTCTAAACAGCCGCTATGTACCCCTGACTCCCCCCTTTCACTTACTGTAAGGCTGCTCTGAGCTGTACGTGACAAATTCAGGTTAAAAACACTTTTTTCAAAATGGCGGCTTTTCTTTTGGTTTTATCTCCGGAGCAACTATATTATGTTTTGGTCGTCTGGGAACACAGAACAGATTAGCATAAGTCTCTGAGGAATCGGTAACAAAGATTTTTTGCTAGCCACGCCCACATTCCTAATATGTTCATATCAAGTGTTATATCATTTTGCTCAGCTCTAGCCAGGGATAAACATTACATTTTCTTTCTTTCAAAATGTTTTCCCCAATTGCATTCCTATGATGCCCGAGAAGTTAGGAAACAACTGACAAAAATCCCGAAGACGAGTTTTTGCTTGTAGCTGGTACTAACAGTTTTTTTTTAATTCAAGATGGATGGATTTTCCCGACATCGAAGATCGACAAAACTCCAGGAGTTTTTGAAGACATAAGCTGGCAGCATGTGTGCGAAATTTCATGAAAATCCGACAAATAAAAGGTTTGTTTTTATAAACATGTAAATCATCAAGTTCCAGATTTTGAAACAAAATGGCAGACAAGACATAGGTCATTTGGCAATCCCACAATAGTTTCAAATTTCCTTTGGATATCCGCGACACACGTATATTGGTTTTGTTTGTGGATTCCCTTTTTTTCTGAGTCAGCAGATATTTTTGCAATGTTTTTTTTGTTTACAACACCCACAATTTAAACATCATATTGTATGTTATATTGTTATTTTCAGCTTGAGCCACCAAACTCATAGATACCCTTTTTACGACATTCTGATAAAACATGTGCAAGCTATCTTGGATCGCAACAGTTGCAAACTCGCCACACACATTCAAACTTCTATTTCCAACATTTTTTGCACAGTAGGTTCACATTTATGCTCGAGAAGACAATCAAGGCAAATCCCTTGGACAAGTTTTTGTTTGTAGCTGGAACTAAAAATGCTTTATTTTTTATTTTCAATTCAACATGGTGGCCTGTACCCAAGGTCAAATGTCAAGGAAACTTCTGTGTTGGTTGTAGACTGAAGCTGGTGGCATGTGTGTGTAATTTCCTGAAAATCGTACAAACACACTGTCGTTTTCTCAAATTGTGGAAAAACATGAAACTTGAAAGTTCTCTTGGCTATTGTGTGTTTGTATTTTGAGATATTTTTCTTGGCTCCATAAGCAATTTTTGACCAGTTCATGTATTATACGGTTTTGCATGCCATGATGTCATGGGCGGCACTATGTCAAAAATCCATTTTCAATTTTTACTAGGTGTGTGCAAATTTTGGTGACTTTTCATCCATGTGGCGGGGGTCAAATTTGGACTAAGAGACGCAGAAATGTTTACAACTGCGAAAACAATATGGTCCTTGCAGTCAGAGACTGCTACTGCAGGCTATAATATTTGTGTCAAAATGGTGGCTCTTCTATTGTTTTTTATGTTCCATAGCAACCATTTTATTGTTTGGTCACCTGGAGGTGACGAAGAGGTCTATGCAATTTTTAGATGAATCAGCAAAAGTATTCTCCTGGATTTCCTTGGCAACGTTGTTTTTTTCTTAGCCATGTCCACCTTACTAATATGCTCATATAATAATGACTTTTTTGGGATGAAAATCCAAGATGGTGGTCTCTTCTCAAGGTCAAAGGTCAATGAAACTTCCGTAGTGGTTGTAGACTTTTGTCCATCATTTCAACTGATTGTTATTTGTCTTGCAGTGATACTGGACATCATCTTCCACTCAGGGATGTCCCATAATTCCCTGCCTTTTTTGTTTCTCTGTTTTCCATTTTTAAACGTTTCATTTTGATTTCTGCAAATTGCTTTTGTTTTCTGCATGAATTCCTGCATGAGGAATTGAGGGGATGTAGAAAAAAACAAGCACAATTAGCTAAGTACAAATGTTATATTCACAGTTAGAGTCTTTATTTCTGTTTTGTGGGTCTGTGTTTCTTCAAGTACCCTTTGCTCACATGTATTACATTTTTCTCTGTTCTAACACACATAGATGAATTCATCAGCTCTGCAGAGGGCCTGTTAATGAGTCACAGTGATTTGAATTAAAATGCAAAGCAAGAGTTCTTAAATAGTGAGGGGGGGAAACAATATTGTACAGTAAATCTACAGCAATCTACCATCTTGATTTGTTGAGCGGGCCACCTGCATACCCTGTACAGATTTGCCTTTTTTTTTTTCCCATAGACAGACCGTGTCCACCCCTAAGGGCAGTTATGACAAAACAATTAACTGTGTACTGGAGTGTCTAACAATTTCATCAACATCCAAACTCGTCTTTGGTAGTCAGTCGCATTCCCCAACTGACCCTAGGATGTAATCTTTGGTCCGGTTTAAGAATCTTTGATCTGGTTTAGGAATCTAGGGTCACAAAGTGCTGTGAAGATTTTGTGTAATTAGTCATAAGAAAAATGCGACCAAGACACGATTTCCATTGGTGTGTGTCTTTAGGCAAACTCTAATACATTTAAAAATATCTAGCATCTGAAACTGTTGGGGAAAACACAGCTGAGGCTTTTGCTAACACAAATTATTTTGGGTGTTAAAAAAAGCAGGTTTAATCTGATCTTAAAAAAGTGGGTCACACTACAGGGTTTACTGGGGAGCAGCTGAATCGCTTTGATGTGTTTTAGATCTGTGGCTACAGCTACAGACGTTTGGTACAAGGCATTGCTACACTGATCAGCAGCCGTGATAAAGCCCCCTTTAATGCACTGAATGCCACACTAAGGTTGTTTCTTCACGATAATTTTTAAAGGGGATTACATGAGATTACTCAATAACATCTAAGTGTAAAATGAACAGTGATAGCTATGGTACTTTGCCGCATCTGCTGTGTCCTAGTCACTGACTCTATAACTTCGTCCAAAGGGCTTTCATGTGAAGGGATTTGACATGCTTTGTCTCTAAAGAAGGCAGAGCAGACTGACTGTAATTTGAGCTGAAGGATTTGCAAACATACAATTTTTCAAAGTGTTTTTTTTTTCTCCTTTCAAACATGTAAACATTTTAATATACTTAATGGATTTGGATTTGATCCATGTCTTTGAAAGCTATGTTGTTGCTTTACTTTTTACAGATAAGCCCACATGAAATGAATGACCACAGTTTTTGTGACCAAACTCAATCTAAAACTAATCCCATCAAAAATTACCGAGATTTAACTTAATCCAAGCTTGTAGGCAATCTTTTATCGAACGTCAAGAAAGAATATCTTGTCAGCTGTAATTTGTATTTGCAAGTGCTGTTTGAATATAGTCACTGGGAAGCGTTCCCGTCTAAATGTATGACTGCAGTAATTAACTCTAAACGCCCAATCTTTGTCAAGGATACAGTGGTTTTTGTTCCGAGTGGACAATAGCAATTGGTATTAAAGGGTAATAATTAAATTTCTTGACCATTAGGGAGAGTGATTGGCAGCTAAATACCCGACTCCTCTCACAGAGGGCTTGTGAATTACAGGACAGAACATTCATTACAATAAATGGATATCACTTTTGTAAGTGTTACAGCTTTTATTTTCGCCTTAAATTATAACCACATATAACGTTACTTTGTATTATTCCAGGCTCGGGAAGTAGATGAGATGTTTGAAAGTGAAGGGATTAACAGGGTTTATGGAAATAGACCCTGTAAAACGCAGCAGAACCATCTATCCTTTTCTTTGGAATGACCTCAGAAGGTAGAAACGAGATTTGCTTGAAAGATATTACAGTATTTTGTCCCTGTCTGCACGGTGCAAGACTTCACCGCCATCCTCCCCCCACCATGCACGATGCTGACCTTTTATATTTAATATAGCATGTTGGGTAAAGGTCACTACTGTTTTGGCTTTCCTCCACTGGTTTTGTTTTGTGATTGGAAATGCCCATAAAGTCTTTGAAATACAAATATTTTCTTGTTGCTGTCAAAAACACTCAAAGGGCACGTAATCACGCAGCTTCAATCGGAATTTTTGGAGATTCACAACCGCCCCCGTTTTTCTAATGTTTCAACCTGAGTGTGTGTACAGCTTTGACTTTGGGCTCCTTTAGCCTTCGATTCTACAAAGCTATCATTTAAATTTAAGCTTTGCCTTTTTGAGGCATTGAATTGTGGGGAAAAAAATAACATTTTTTCCTTTTGACCCTTCAACTGCGGCGAATGTGCGATATATCGTCTTACATTACACTTTGCAATCACACAGAGAGCCTGCGTGCCTGTGTACTCGCGACACATGCGGAAACCTAAACAGCCTCTTCACTGAACACAGCATTTCTATTACCAAACCTTCATTATTTCATTACAGTCCTATCTTATGTCAATGGGTGATGCACCCGCACTCCTTTTCTGTGTTTGCAGAAGCGTCGAAACAATTTCGACCTTTAACGAATTTTACTCATGTACAGGAATTTTAGACCCTGCTTCATCACTTTTGTCTTTCATGCTGTCATCATCTCTCCCCCTGGTTCTGTTTTAGGACTTGAGTATGAGAACGGCTCCAGTTAAGCTCTCGCTCCACAACCCCCCCTTTCCCGACCCTCATTTCTCAATGAGATGGAAACATTAATCAATTAGATTGGCCCTTAAAGGATCTGAAGGAGATGAAGCTTTCCTCTCTCCGAAAATGAAATGCCACAGACTTTTAAATCCAGTCAAAGGGCATTTTTCCCAATCTTCTTCTTTTCTTTTTTCGTGTTCTTCTTGCTTTTTTCATTCCCTATTCTGTTATATTCATCTTCCCTCCCATCCCCCGCTCATTTCTCATGTGCAACATAAGTAGAAGGTCGGGGAATGAGAAGACGATGAAGAGGAGGGTTTGTTCAAGGATGGTAGGGGAGGATGAGAGGATAATGGGGAAAAATATTGTTTGTGGAATTGCACACAGTGGCTGATGGGGGAAAACTATGGTATAGCTGTGTGTTTCAACTGAAAAATTCATATGTTTTGTTTTCTATTTAATAGTTGTTTTGTAGCTAACATAGTGGTGCAACCTAAATAAAAACATAAAAAGCATTCTTATGTAAATTGCAAATGTAGTCATGTAGGCATTCAGCTAAATGCAACCGAAGCTATAGTTACCGGGATGTGAAGGGTCAAGCAGGGGTAGAGCCCAGTCCACAAATGGCTGTTGTTTCAATAGACAATTGGCAAAAAGGAACAAGAGGCAGGATGGTCACATTAGTGAATGTCACTGGCTAGAAAAGGTTAGCGAATGTTCACCACTAAACAGCTCTTTGTAGTTGGTCTGCCACAGCATCACAGACCGGTTATTCATACTAGCTTTGACACAAAACTCGGCTTTAAGAGAACTGCCAATTCTGCAGGGTTCTTTTGGACATGTGTGTTTTCTAGAAGTGACACCCACTTCAGAGTGCACATTCTGTTTTGTAAGTCCTAAATGCATTTCCGTGCTACTTATAATTTTTTTGAGATGCAAGAATATATTCTGCTGTTAAATGAACACATTATCAGACAGCTGCCATTAAAAAATATTACAGATTAATTTTGTTAGCCAACCTGGCATCCCGTCAAAACGTCTCATATTATTATGTTGGAGATGTAACAATCCATTTTATTTTCAGTTTTACAAAAGAATTGGTCGATTAAATTATCAGACTAGTCGATCTGGTTGGATTGTAGGAATATAAGTCGATTCATCGATTGAGTCGATTAATTAATATAATATATTATATGGTCTGATTCTTCATAATTTCTTACCTTGAGCTGCATCAAAGTTTCTTCCAGTTTTTTTAACCCTGGATTTGTGTGTGCAACTAAGAAGCAGCAAGCAACCTCAACCAACCTGAATGTTTTGCTTTCTGTTTTTATTCAAAGCTTCTGGACTTCTGGAAAGCGAAAGTTGCAAATTGAGCACCACTTTACTGCTCTGATGTCGCCCAAATTGGCATAAAGTGAAATTCATTGCATTAGAAGCAAAGTCAAAGGCAAAGTCATTTATAAAAGCATTTACAGAGCCTATTCTCAAGCTGCTGTGTAAACACACATACATGTTCAACACAAATCAAAGCAAAGGTGAATCTTTTTTTCCATAATCAGTTTCCATGGGTTGGATTCTTTTTCTGCATAGTACTCTCAAGGCAATGTTTTCTTTCTTTGTATTTTTAAGGTCATTAATGAGTCATCTCTCTGCTTAATGGACCTATTGAACTATTTCCTGTTTACCGTTGCTTTGCTCTCGGCTGAACCCAGGACAGCCTCACACAGCACTGCTGTTAGTGGACTTAGGCAGTGTTACAATGTATGAATGCGAAATTACATCTCAAATTGCTGAATATATGGGCATCGAATTTTGGCTAATAGACCTATAAAGTTTAGTAAAAAAAATAGCATGCAGCGTTAGTTGCGAGCAGATGCTTTAGGAAGATAATGTTTGATATTTTGAAAGTCTAGGTGGTTATTTCTGCATCTGAAAGCTTTGACCTGCTTTACCACAGAATGCACATCAATATTTTACACGAAAAGTTTAAGAACAAAAATCTTCTGCCTCCGACAAAACAGCACCTTCACTGCTTCACTTCCCATAAATAGAGGGGATATGAAGCTGTCGTCGCGCTGACATCAAATAACACTTGAATTACTCTGTCTATTTGTTACAGATGAGAAAATAGCCTGATATGTTATTTCTTATGCTGAGGTGGAAGAGCCCCCCACCTCTGAAATGTTGAGTTTAGGGTTGAGGCTGTTGGAAACAGTGTGATCTGTTCCTGTCCTATTTAAACCGCAACAAAAGGAACTTATTAAAATAATTGGGCAGTTTGTGGTCAAAGCACCAAATCTGGCATGGATTTACCTTAGTGCACTTGCCCCATACTGGGGCAACTAGTCATTAAAGGCCCACTGAATGGGTAGAAAGACCCAATGAAAACTGTGTTTTCTGTGTTTTTATCATGTTCTTGTAGTATTTTTCTCATGATAGAGGACAAATCTAAAGAATTTAGGATTAAAACTCTGTTTCTGAGTATTTCTTCATTCAAATCATGTTGGATCAGGAGCAGATAAAAATCAGATGTTTGAAAAAGCTCAAGTTTGTAACGCAGCAACTGCCATGGGCGGATATATGTCTTAAAAGATGACACTGGTTTTTGATTTTGTCTATAAACTGCATATTCACAATTAAAAGACCAACGGGAACGATTTTTTTTACAGTAGAAAAAAATATAGTTGGAGTGAGACTTTAAATATTTTGCTACGATTGAGTAAATGACCACCATCTTTTCAGAAATGTTGGGGTTTTCTCGAGGCTACCATGCCTTTCTGAAAGAGGGGATACTAAGGTACATCCATGCCAAAAATGCACAATTTGCTTGAAGCATCAATCTAACCGACTCTGTTATGCATATTATCAGACATATGCTATTACACTTTTAAAACACTTGGGTTATTTATACAACCTCATTCTATTTTTTTCTTGAGTTAAAATAACCCAGAAAAAAGTTAGTCCCTTTTTAACCTCGGAATTGGGTTAAAAACGACCCAACTTGAGTTATTTTTAACGATGGCATTTTTAGTATGAAGGCTAATTTGGAGATTTTCAAGTGTTTCCTTACATCCACGTTAAGTTTTTTTTTTTTTTCTTATCCAATGCATATTACACAAAGAAACTGAGTCAAGCACCAGAACAGCAACAACTATTGGACTATAATAAAAAATTAAGCAAGGCCCATGCAAAAGAAAGAGCACTTAAAGGAGTGCAACTGACAATTATCCGATTCGGTGGTTGTGCCAAAAAAAATAAATAAATAAAATGAGGCGGGGTCAGCAGCTCTTGAAAGTTGGAAAGGGAATCCCCTGCTCTGGTAGTTTTTTAGAGCTTAAGCCCTCCAACTTGGAAGAATGTGTGAGAACTCCCTGGACTCGGACTGTCTGTGTGAAGAAATTCCATGACCAACCAGTTCCTGTAAAGAATGTAGAGCACATGAATGCGGACAGATCAATGAGTGTTTCAGGTCAGAGACTTGAGATATATTAAGTGCTGGGACCTTTTTTTTCTTTTTTTGATTCAGCATTTCATTCTAGACCTTTTTGATTTTTTGGCCCAACAGTATATTTCAACAATAAAGGCATAAGAGAAAACTATGGCCTGAACTTACAGTTGCAGACTGTGTTTGGTTAGTTGAGTCATTAAAATCTGGAGAGACACCAGTTGTATGGTTAGAAAACAGGGTAAACTCTCCTCTTGACAATATTAATTTTCACCATTTTCTTTGAAATACCCTCACCCATGTTCATTGAAAAATGGGGTCAGATTTATTTATGCTGAAGATTCAACAAAGCAGGTGTACTTTGCCAAAAGTAAGGTATATTTATGAATAAATTATAGAGTAGCATTTGCATTACAGTGATGCCAGAATCCTTATGAGTGAGCAATCAAGCTCAAAATCGTTGAATACACAGCACTAAACCTTTTGATGAACAATGAAAGGATGACTGTTCCTCTTCAAAATGCTTTTAGAAATGATTCAAAGCTGTTTGATAGTCATTATGATAATAAATCATACTCATACTCATAAGGATGCTAATAAAAAGCTTAAAACCAGAAAAAATGAACATGTTTAGATTCCATTTATGATTGGATGTTAAATTATATTTGTTGAAAAAAAGGTGTAAAATTTAGCTTTACTAGTCAGTTGTAATGTTTGCAATAACCAACAACATTAAAAAGCAAGGTTCCTGGTAACCTTAGCAAGCCATAGAAAGCTGAAAAATATTTGTTCTGATTTTAAAATAAGTAACTGTGGAGTCCCAGTTTTATAATTTGATATACAGGTTTTTATTTTTTTAAATTGAGTCATTGAACAAGATTAATAGCTTTGACCTGCTTTCAAAGGGCCTTCACTATCTATCTATCTATCTATCTATCTATCTATCTATCTATCTATCTA